>JAXDDX010000030.1:0-205000 GCA_034670405.1 Hoplostethus atlanticus
GTATTTTGTCCAGCTGAGCTGCCTGGTAAGAGACACAAATTAGAACCCACACCGTTATTACCACCACAACAAAACGGGTTGTTAAACCCGTTTAACAAACCCTGAAAAGCATGCAAACGCAAGTGACGGAAACTGTTTTGCTAAAAACTGGGATCAGCTATTACCCCATTTTTTCTCTTTGCCATCCGGAGGTTCCCCAAAGCTCGACTGGCTTCCCCGTTCTAAACTGCTGTATGGACGACGACCCCGGGGATTCTGGATTTAGCCAAGGAGGCCTGGGAGCAACAACCGAGCCCCCAGCGGTCCTCATTGAAAGGCACATGGACAAATGCACACGGATGGCACAGGTAGGCCAGGTAAGGGAACACATGGAGAAGGCACAGGCACCCAAGCTAGACTGTATGACCGGGGGCGCAATAAGAGAATTCAGGTGGGAAGAATGCTGGTCTTGGTCCCGACCTCCGAATGCAAGTTCCTGAACGGTGGCAGGACCCTACGGGTCGTGGAGAGGACTGGACCAGTCAACTAACGGGTAAGACAGTCGGGCCGCCGGAAGGCCCACCAGATATACCACGTCAACCTGTTAAAGAAATGGCATGAACCCCCTCCTCCACCAGTGGTCGCCCTTGCCTCTCAACTCTCTCCCCAGGTCCCTCTCCCGATCCCCATGGGAAACCAGCTGCTCCCCCAGCAAACAGAGGAACTCCGGGAGTTAACGGACCGCTTCCCGGATGTGTTCGCAGCCGAGCCAGGAAGGACCCACGTAATCGCACATGACATCAGCACCCCACCAGGACAGGTCATCCGCCAAAGACCGTACCGGATCCCCGAGGCCAAACGTCGGGCCGTGCAGGAGGAGGTCCAGAAGATGCTACAGATGGGCGTGATTGAAGAGTCCTCCAGTGCCTGGTCCAGCCCCATCGTTCTAGTCCCGAAGCCAGACGGTTCCCCCCGGTTCTGCAATGATTTCCGGAAACTGAATGAGATCTCGGAGTTTGACGCTTACCCCATGCCCCGCATCGATGAACTCATAGAATGTCTGGGCCCGGCCCGTTACATCAGCACCTTAGACCAGACCAAGGGCTATTGGCAGGTCCCGCTCACCGCCCGTGCCAAGGAGAAGACTGCGTTCTCCACCCCGGACGGCTTATACCAGTACACTGTCCTGCCGTTCGGGGTCCACGGCGCCCCAGCCACATTCCAACGCATGATGGACCGTATCCTAAGACCCCTGCAATCCTTCACGGCTGCATACATCGATGACATTGTGGTCCATAGCCCTGACTGGGCAACCCACCTACAGCACCTCCACGCAGTGCTGGAAGCCCTCCGGATGGCTGGTCTGGTTGCTAACCCAAAAAAATGCCACCTGGGCCTTGAGGAGGCCGAATACCTGGGGCACACTATCGGCCGGGGAAAAGTCAGGCCCCAACAGTGGAAGGTGGAAAGCATCACTAGCTGGCCCTGACCCGGCACCAAACGGCAGGTAAGGACCTTCCTGGGTCTGGTGGGATATTACCGTCAATTCATTCCCCACTATGCAGATCTAGCAGGGCCCCTGCACGACCTGACCCAGGCCCGACAGCCACACCAGGTCAAGTGGACCCCCGAGACCGACGCCGCCTTCCAGGTACTCCGGGACGCACTCTGTGAGGAGCCAGTCCTGGCGGCTCCTAACTTCAGCCTCCCCTTCGTCCTCCAGACGGATGCCTCGGACGCAGGACTAGGGGCCATCCTCTCCCAGGTGACTGACAATGACGAACACCCCATCCTCTACATAAGTCGTAAGTTACTTAAGCATGAAAAGAACTACGCTATTGTAGAGAAAGAATGCCTCGCCATTAAATGGGCCACACAAAAATTGCGATATTACTTATTGGGAAGAAAATTCACCCTAGTGACTGACCATGCACCACTTAAATGGATGGCCACTAACCGAGACAGAAATGCACGGGTTACGCGCTGGTTTCTTGAGTTGCAGAACTACCACTTCACCGTGGAACATCGCCCTGGAAAACTGCATGGTAATGCGGATGCCCTCTCCCGCCGCGGGGAGTGCCTCTGGGCTGCAGCTCCCTGCCACAGCATGGAGCTGAAGAGGGGGATATGTGATAGACCGGTCCCACAGCACCCACGACCCCAGCAGTGCCACCTGGGAGTAGTGGTGGACCATGTCTATTACCACAGGGAGATCCTGGGAGACTGGGGAACACACGGCTGCTCCCCATCAGTAATCAGGCAGGGGAGCAGGCCTTCAAAAACCCACAGCACGCCTCAGGAGACAGAGAGGAAGGTGGTTGCAAGAAGGAAGGCAAACCGAATCTCTACAGAGGGTAAGGAGTGAGGAAGGAGGAGAGTGAACGAAGAGCTGTGATTGATTATTCTGTGTGTGACCCCCAGAACGGCTGGACCAAGGCGGACCCCGAACCCCGGCAACCCGACCCCAAGCAAACGGCAAACGACCACGAGAATTGGATAACGGACAAGGTAGCAACAACCTAACCTGGACCCTCCCTCTAACTCTCACCCCCTCTCCTCTCTCTCTGCCCACCCAGGCTCCCCAGAACCCCGACTCCCCGAACCGGCACGGCAGCTACCCCGAGGCCGGACCACCACCCCCCGTCACTCCCTCACCCCCCCCCCCCCCCCCTCCACACTCTCTCGAATAAAGAAACACGCTTCTAAAAATGGACAGTGTCTCCTCCTTTCCCCTCAGCTTGTCACAGCCCGCTGACAGACCCCTACCCTCTCCCCCTGCTCTGATCAGACTGGACACTCTCCTGTTACAGCGGAGCAGAGTACAGGAGGGTGAGGGAGCAGGGAAACCCCACATGTGGTGCCAGAGTGAGGCAGAGCTCTCTCACTAAGCCCTTCAGAGTACAGAGCTACATAAGAGATTCATTTCTATTGTCAACATATTGTCAAATATTCTTGGGAGTTGTTGACATCATGTACACTGCTTTGTCTTGTTTTTCAGATGCCACCCACAAACCCCACAACACATCCTGGTCATCTGCCAAACCGCCCATCTCTCAACCCCCTAGGAGAGGGGCAGTGGACTCTAGGGTATCCCATCGTAACTCGACCCCTTTCACCTTGTTTATGTGTATATATGTGGTTATCTGTGAGCAGTAACATGTTCATGTGCACGGAGGCTTGAGTAAGGCCTTTCTTTACTAAAGCAACTAAGAGTTCTAGGATTTTGTCAGCTAATTGATTAGCTGCAACTCTGTAAAATTAAATGTCATTTGCTGTTCTACATCATGCAGAAGGTCCATCACAAATCTAGTGCTTATAAATGATAAATCATATTGTAAACATTTTAGTGATGCCAGGGATGTGCTTATCTTGCCGGTGATGATCTATGATGAATTATCATTTACTATGATATTTCATGTACATATGTGTTGACTGCATTTTAAAATGGCCAGTTAATCATCAGGATGAGTAACAAAAATAGACATTCCTTTACATGATTAATTGTTTTTCTTTTACATCTGGTTTGAAATGTTGCTTTACACCTTTCAGCGATGGTTGATACAAAATATGAACTCATAATGAAATGATCGCTAGCTGGCAAACTACCTATTGGCATTTAGTCAATGACACTTGTCATATGTTTTGCTCTTGACCAGTGATGGGTTGCCTCCCCTGGGGGGCACCAAAGAGTTTCAGGGGAGGCTTGAAATAAAAAAAGCAGGGAAATATTTTGTTTAAAATAAAATTATTTATGACTTGATAGCCATGTTTTGTTGTAACTCAAAATACAAGCCTGTTTTGCACCAACATTTATAAGAAATAGAAGCTTTTATAGCTGTCTTTTGTTTCCATTTGAGTTAAGCTAAATATCAGAGCAGCTGTTATTGTGTTGTAGTATACACCGATCAGCCATAACATTAAAACCACCTGCCTACTATTGTGTAGGTCCCCCTCGTGCCGCCAAAACAGCTCTGACCTGTAGAGGCATGGACTCCACAAGACCTCTGGAGGTGTCCTGTGGTATCTGGTACCTGCCACTTTTGGTAGGTACTAACACAGAGAAAGACATACAGAGAAAGATGAAAAAGCAATTTAAGGAGAAAGAGGAGTTTGAGAAGGAGAGTGAGATGTTGGAAGGAGTTTACCCTGTTTAAGGTAGCCAAGAGGACAACCCTTACACAGACTGAAAAAGATGAGACAGATGACCTTCAAACAGCCTTAGCTGAGAGTGAAAGGAAGGGAACCCTTCTGAAACGCCAACTCCTTGCGTTCAAGGGCCAGTCAGGCTGTTGCCTCTCAGAGGAAGGCAGTCCATTATCCTGGACTGGCAGACTTACTTTTTATGTAGTCTTCAATTGTCAGGTTATGGGTAATTTTACTCAAAGTGAGTTTGAAATCTTTTGAAAAAGGGGAATACAATTGCATTGGAACTTTAATATGTCAAACAATACATCACTACATTTAAAAAAAAAAAAAGAGGAAATCTCCAAGCGCTGCTCTAATTTAATTCCTGCTCTTTGGCACAGCAGAAATCAGCTGTACTAAACTGATTGTGCGCTTGTGGAACTAGTTGATCGTCATGACACGTCCATCTCTTATGCCGTTGCTTGCCTACACAGCACTGGTAAACTGTTGTTGTGCTTGCAAGCTGTGTGTTTTCATGTCATAGGCAGGTGAAGCTGACGTTACTGCTACCTGTTGTAATCCATTACAGATTACTTGATGTAAGGAAACTAAGCGGACGGTTCTGAAATGTCGTAGAATGAGGCAGTTAGAAGTATACAGATATGAGTTTCTTATATAACAAAGTGCGCTGCCAGGTGATTTAGCAGAAGCTATTGGCAATGCAGCCATCCTAAACTAGTAACAGAAATAGAGGTGGTTTCATATCTAGCACAAAACGTTATCAGTCACTGCTAGAGATGACAGCAGTAAGATTTGTTAGGATTGACTTGTCAACTCACATAACAGATCAATGCTCATGACACAAATGTACATAATTCAACTTTAATTAAGCAGAGGCAGAGCAGGTCCATGCAGAAACATTCATGGTCACATCTAGACATCAATACACATGAACTCATGTATGTTCCTAAAGCCCCATTCCCTGCTTTCAGGGCTGTGGGGTCTCTGGGTTTCTGACAGGAGGAATGGTGGTCGTCATCATGTGCTTAATACGTTGGCATACGGCGCAACGTGGCTCGGCGCCACGGTGCCGCCTTTGCTCGCCGTCAAGTTGCCACCTTCGCTCGCCATCACGTTGCCCACCGCTACGTTGCCCGCCGCCACGTTGCCGCCTTCGCTCGCCGTCAAGTTGCCACCTTCGCTCGCCATCACGTTGCCCGCCGCTACGTTGCCCGCCGCCACGTTGCCTGCCACGGTGCCGCCTCCGCCGCCGCCACGGTGCCGCCTTCGCTCACACCCACACACACAAACACACACACACACACACACACACACAGTTGTAATAAAGGTTATGATTGTAGCTGCAGTCGGAATATTGTAGACTACAGTTTGTGTGTGTGTGTGTGTGTGTGTGTGTGTGGCTTCAAAGCAGCAGTCTCTCTGCCCAGGGAAGCCGCAGGCCACAGTACTGCCATCATGCTTTGTCGTTTCCACGTGGTTTAACCATCAAGCACAGACACACAGACACTCAGCACTACGGAGACCGCTAGACATTATGACTGTCTGAAGAGAAGAAGAAGAGAAAACCTATTTCATTCGTCTCCCCCTCTCCCTCTCTCTCTCCCTCTCTCTCTCTCTCTCTCTCTCTCTCCCCCACCTCCCTCCCTCCCACTCCTTCCACTAGGTTGCAACTACCTACGAGGTGAATGTTTATGCCTTGAAGAACTCTGACCAGCAGGCCAGTCCAAGCTGAGGTCACCACACTGGACAGTGAGTCTCTAATTCCAGCATTTCGACCAAACGTCATTCATTCAACAAATGAAATGTTTTGAGGCATGGAAAAGAGACTTGAAGAGATTTTTGATGTGCAAATAGCCTCTCTCCCTCTCTCATTCTCTCACCCTTCTCTCTCTCTCTCCTCTAAATCCAGATATCAGCCCCCCTCGTCGCGTACGCATCTCCGACGTCAAGGACTCCTCCATCACGCTGACCTGGCGCTCCAAAACGGAAACCATCTCTGGCTTCCTGGTCGAGGCCGCGCCCACTTCCGCCACAGGCCACACCCCCATCCACAGGACCATTAGCCCCGACTCGCGATCTTACACTATTACAGGTGCGCAGGCGCGTAAGCAAATACAGAAACACGTGCGATAATGTGGCACAGTCATAACCCCGGCCGTACATGAAAGCACACACACACACACACACACACACACAGATTGTCAGTCTTTAACCTATGTGTGTGTACTGTTCAGGTCTGCAGCCCGGCACCAGCTATAAGATCAACATCTACACACTGAATGGGAATGGACGCAGCGCCCCGTTCACGCTCACCGCCACCACAGGTATCAGTTCATCACTCTATCTCAAGTGTCTCTCCATGACTTTTCCCAGAACCACTTTCTGTACAAACCAGTTCAGACTCCCATGACAAAGTAATGATTATCACTCCCTTCAGTTGGCAGCTTGTTTGACTTTTTTTTTTTCAAAATTTGGGTAAATGGCAACTACTACTCTTGGGCTAACTCGTATTAGTACTATTCAGTATTAGGAATAGTTGGCTTGAATAGTGTAATTACAAACAAATGATTTACTTTCAAATTGTGACCCAAATTGATGGAGTGTGTATTGTCACCCTCTTATTAAGTACGTTTTGTCTTCCAGCCAAACCGGTGGTCATCCCCCCCACCAATATCCGTTTCACTTCCCTGACCCCCGGCAGGCATCTCCTTCACCTGGGAGCCCTCTCGCAGTCCGGGGGTCACCGGCTACTACGTCACCTATGAGGAGGCGGGGGGCTTGCCTCGAGAGCTCACCCCCAGACCCCACGCAGGCCAGAGCTACGCTATTATCACTGGTGAGTGTGGACACATGAGTTGCATGGAAAAAAGTGGGAATGTAAACACACACATAAATATATATATATATGTAGGTATAAAGGAGTTTTTGTTTGTGTTTTGTTGTGTTTGGTCATAGGTCTAAAACCAGGAACAGAATACGTCATTAAGATTGTTGCACTGCAGAACGCTTTGAGAAGCACACCTCTACTGGGCAAGGCCAGAACCCGTAAGTACCCATCCTGCACCTGACAAAATACATCTCTGTGTTTAGTAGCCAGTAGAAAACCTCTAGACCTCCATTGTTGCCTTTTTATTTTAACTTAAAGCTTGAATTGCCATTATAAGTGTAGAATCTTTGTGTTTGTTTTTTCCACCTAAAAAGTTGCCATTTTGGAGATTTGTCATCCATGTAGCTCTAAGTATTGCATACAAATGGCACTGTAAAATATTGATTAAAATGTAGCCACTATAAAGGCATCCCACAATAATTTAGAGCATCGATCCAATATCATCCAAGGGGATAATTGGCACTGAATGCACTGACCTCTTCAAGTGTATGTCATTGAATTATCTGACTGTTGGACTGATTCCCCCTGCAGGCAGTGGCTGTGTGTGTGTCTGTGAGAGCTTTTTGCCTTTTCCTGTTTTAAATAACTATGAAAAAGTCCTAACAACAATAATTCATTCTATTTTAAAGTAACAGTGACCACATGCACATTACATGCATTGGAATAGTAGATAATTCAGTCGCGTATGCATGTCTCCTGCGGTCTCCTGCAGTTTTCAGCACTATGGCGCACCCTGCTGGCTTCCTTCTGTAACTGCTCTCCAGAATTGCATTGCCCCTTTGGACATTGATTGATGGCCGCTTGTGTTTTTGCCGTAGTAAAGGTGGACGTTAGGATTCTGGGAGGGGGAAAGGCGATCTCAAGTAACTTTAACCTATAGAGCTCGGTTTCTTCACGCGGTGGGTCAGAGCCCGTTGCAATAGCAGAGTGTGAGAGTGTGAAACCCAGATGAGACATTTTGTCTGAGTGCTCTGTTGACAGTCAATCTGCTTTCCCCGCCCCAGAGCCTAACCATAACTGGTATGGGGAAAACGCAGATCTTACTGTAGATCAGTCTATGTCTATGGGCAGCTACAACTTGGAGCACGGATCCACCAGATGCATTTTTCCCACCTAACCCTCATTGTTGTGCCCCGGAAAAGTTTTACAGCAACAAATACACCGAGTTGTGTATTGTTTTCCCGTGCACTGCAGTGTCAAGAGATACACTGATTTTGTGAGTCTCCTGTAGTTGCATAGGTGCACTCGGCAAACCATTTTGTGTTTTTGCCTGCAATAAATGGCAGCTGGTGGATCTGTACCTTTTTTTGCTTTGCGCTGCCTGCTTCTAACAGCCGGCGTACATCTGTCTCTCGTCCAATCAGAGCCAGCTCCAGACCACCAGCTGCTGGTCCCGGAGCTGCCCCAGCTTCCTGTCCCTCACCGACCCAGAACGGACATCCTGGATGTGCCAGAGCCCTTCAATGACAAGACGTAAGACCAGCTGACAAATCAACTCCGACTTCTGAGTTTGAGGAAGCGCCACGCCTAGTTTTGCTTATTTGTCCATCCCCTCCTTCTCCTCTCTCTCTCCCACCTTTCCGTTGTTGTCTTTCTATTTCCAGTTTCAACTCCAACCATGTCCATTTGGCGGGTACCGGTGGCCAGAACCACCCGGGTCAGCAAGGCCAGCACATCTACACGGAGTACCAGAACCTAGGCCCTAATAACGGACTTAACGGTCCTCATAGTGGACCCAAAGAAGGACAGAGACCCACTCTCAGAGAACCGCTGGTCTACATCCCTGTACCGGGCCCTGATGGAAATAGAGTACCCTTGGTCAAGGTGAGTGAGACTTATCTGTGATGTATCTTTATGATATTATTTTAGATACTGTGTGAAATATTTTTATTCTTTTAACTACAATTAAACATTTTTCATATGTATGTTCATTTAATGGTTGCTGAGCAGTAATCTTTGAGATACTGTGTGTTTGGTCCTGTAGGTGAGCGAGGGTCCTCTGCCGGGTCTGCCGTTTGGTTTCCCTGACAACGAGACGGAGTTGCCCCAAGAAGCACAGACCATCACAACCATCTCCTGGCAACCGATCCCTCTGAGTACGGAGTACGTGGTGTCCTGCAATCCTATCACACACCTGGAGGAGAAGGACTTCCAGGTACACACACACACACATTCTAATGATGGAGGGCCAAGCCTGCCATATCATATCATATAGATAAATTAGTGAATAAATAAATTGGGAAATAAAAAAAGGGAAATAAACAAATTAATTAATAAATAAATAAAAGTATAAATACATTTTAAAAAATGGTGAATAAATAACTAAATCAATACATGAATGAATTCCTAACTTAGGAGAGGACAATATTTTTGATCCATAAATACACATTAAATGTGTTTTATTTTTCAGCATATAATAATAAGGAAGTAGGTGGGCAGCATTGATATTTTATATATTCCTCAATTTCTTTATGTATTTAAAAAATCTTTTTCATTATGCTTTAAGCTTAATGACTGATTCATTTATTTCCCAATTTATTTAGACCTTTAGTGACTTATTCATTTATTTCCCCTTTTTAAGGATTTATGGATTATATATATATATCATAGCTAATCTCTTTGTCTCCCTCCATCTAGATGCGTCTTCCTGGCACCTCCACCAGTGCCACGTTGATTGGATTGACGTCCGGAGCATCCTATAACGTCGTAGTAGAGGCCATGAGGGGCGGGGCTAAGGAGAAAGTTCTAGAGGAAGTTGTTACCGTTGGCAATGCCGGTACGGTATTCCACACTGGCAAAGTGTGCTATGTTCCCTTTAGGTAGAACAGTGCTTATACTAGTGTTGACTGCATTAGTATTGTTGGTCACTGTATTGTTGATTATAGAGGCTAGTTAGTTTCCCACTATGTTCTCTCTCCCTCAGTACCAGAAAAAACGAGTCAAGGTAAACCGCACCAAATAAAAATTCTAAACTCTCTTTTTTTCCCCGCTCCTCAGTACCAGGTGACATCCCCATCTCCGCCAACCGCGACGTGTGCTACGACACATTCACGCACACCTACCACGAGGTGGGCTCCGAGTGGGAGCGCATGTCGGAGACAGGCTTCAAGCTGTGGTGCCGCTGCCTGGGCCTCGGCAGTGGGCACTTTAGGTGTGATTCATCCAGTGAGTGGCTTAATAACCCCATCCCAGCATGCTTTGCAAACACCCAACAAAGCCACAGAATACGACTCTGTGCAGCATCGCACAGTAATATTATCCTAGCATGGGCAGCCTTGGCAATCATATGCATTTCGCATCTGATGTACAATAATGTAAAATGTTAGTTGTCCAGATACATACATATTATTCAGATTCATATATATCAGGATGCTGGATTCTTAGGATGCATCAAATTCTATTATTTTATATGTAATTAAACTAAATATACAGTGTTGTGCATGTAGTCTGCCCATGTGAGCCTCTCTGTCTGTAAAACATGGCAGTAGGAGGGGACAGCAGCTAGCTAAGCTAAGCTAACCGGCCTGCCTCAGTCTCAGTCGTTTGTATTGTCCTTCAAGATAACCTGACGATACCAAAAACTGAGGTGTGTGTGTGTGTGTGTGCGGGCCAGGGCAGGATGGGTCCACTCCACTGGGAACCAATAACATGTACTCTCTTCACAGCAGGAGCGATTCTGTGATCCATTCTAATGGATGTGATGTTAGTGTCTCTATAGAAGGACGTTGCATAGAAATGGCGTCCATCTATAACACTTTGAGAATGTGACACGTATTGTATGTGAATGTGATCCCTCCCTCCTCCAGAGTGGTGCCATGACAACGGTAACAACTACCGTATCGGTGAGAAGTGGGATCGGCACGCTGAGAACGGTCACATGATGAGCTGTACCTGCCTGGGTAACGGCAAGGGAGAATTCAAATGCGAGCCACGTAAGTATACATTGGTAACTGGTACGCACACACACACACACACGCATACTTTAATATCCAATAATGTCTCTTTGTATGTCCTCCAGATGATTCAACATGTTACGACGACGGGAAAATGTACCAGGTGGGCAACCAGTGGCAGAAGGAATACCTGGGCGCCATCTGTACCTGCACCTGCTACGGAGGACAACAGGTGAGATAACAGTGTGTGTGTGTGTGTGTGTGTGTGTGTGGATCCCCTGCTGCGTCACGGATAATGACCCGCATGTGTGTGTACATTAACCTGTCTCTCTCTCTCTCTCTGTTTAGGGCTGGCGTTGTGAGAACTGCAGGAGGCCAGGAGGACCGACGGAGGTGGACGTCGACCTCCTGCAACCTGTTCGCTCAGATGCCTTCGACCGGTATCGAGAAAACGCTCTCCGCAAATTGGTCAGTGACTTGTTAGTATTTCTATATAACTAGTGTTCCATTTGGGATCTCGTACAACAAAAAAGTCACTGTTATTTTTTATTTTTAAAACAAAAAAGTTGGATTTCTATGTTGCATGTACCAGCTAAATAACCAAATAACATTATTTAAAAGGGGAATGTCCATTGCAAGAATGTCTCATTTGCCAAGACAAGTATGATACCATGCAGGGCAGAATGGCGCTGGTGCAGTCTTGGCCATGTGTATTTGCTCAATCATCTTCTTTCCCTCCTGCTCTTCTCTCTGTGCTCCAGAACATCCAGTGTCCAATCGAATGCTTGAGACCGGAGCTGCTGGCTGACGCCCACAGCCCCTCGGAGTAGAGAGAGCCAAGAGCCAAGGAGGACGAAGAGGTGAAGCCGCCAACTGGAGAGGGGCAAGCGTCCCCCGCCAAGATGTTTCCACCGGTTTCTGTGCCTTCAAGACTTTCCCTACCACCCAAATCTCTTCTGCACCAGTTTAGTGCCTTAACCAGACTTTTCCACACCGCCTCTGCACCCGACCTGTCCCGTCCAAACCCTAAGCAGGGTTTTCACCATTAAATAGGGTCGCAATCGTCTCTTCTTCAATCCAAATGGCGATGTCTTTTGAAACCAATTATGATGTGTCCAGTCTATCAGAGCACCATTTCTGCTGCTTTATCACCTCAAAAGCCTTCCTTCCCTACCCACTGCCAAACACACACACACACACCAGATGCTGAGTACTGGGGTTGTTTTTCCTGTTTTATGTTAGAATTCAACACGTTCCATGACATTTCTCATTGTTCTCCAATCCACACCACTGAAAATGTCTGTAAATGTGTCAGAATCTACAGTTCCGATAATTCTGTTTCCTGATGTTCTGTGTGAATCATTATTCATTACTCTGGACTGCATCACATTGTGTTGTGATGTGGGCGGGGCTAATGAGGGATTTCAAGTGGTTCAGGTGGTTGGATCCTGCTAAATAATTCTGCCTCCTCTCTTTTAAATGTGTTGCGTTCCACAGGAGTCTCCACCGAGTCTCATTCTAACAACGTTTCTGCCGTTTTGTGTCATTTTGTGATGCATTTCCTTGGTCCTTGAAGACAGTCCAATCAGGAAAGAGGGTTGGTCCCAAGCCATCCAGTATTTCCTGTATGCACGCAAAGCCAGAGTTGGAAGAGACACATTCAGATATTTGTAGTTCCAGTCATAGTCCCAGATTGAAATAGAAAGAGATTTGAGAGTCTTACTTGAATCAACTTGGTAACAAAGCTGAACATTAGACACATGGAAGTGTCCTTTCTGTCTAATTTTGTGGTCAGTGTCCTGCTTTTTGTGATGACCAGTGCAATTGGTTCTCAGCATTTCTCCTCAAGTTACTGGAGATTAAATCCAAGTTTCCCTTAAAAAGACAAGCACTGTTACTGATATGAGTTGGTACTGAAACACGTAGCCTTGCTAGAATTAGGAATCCTAGTAGTCACTATAGATCTGTTTGTGACAGCTGGAATGAGTGCTAGTTGACAGATAAAAATATTGCTAGTTGTATTAAAACAAATCTTAAAGAAAGCCAAAGGTGACTGACCAAAAATTCAGTTTTTTACTTGTTACCTCTTTTTGAAAGACCTATTGAAAAAAAACAAAAAACAGGATATTATTTCCAGGTGAGATGCATTCTAGTTTCAAAAATGTGTTTGTAATGTTTTTATTTATCCCTTTTTATCCAAGCATTTTGTTTGAATGGTATTTTGGGGTGTACACTTTACGTTTGATGAACTTGTTTTGATGTTGATGGTGCCAAAGTCTGAACTACTGTGGACCGAATCTTTTTAATAAAGTGACAAAAATCCAAGCCAGTTGTTGTTAGTCTGATTCTTGGAGATGCTCGTCAGATCCTCCTCCCCTGGGGGACGATGATAGAACTATTTTTTTTCACAGTGGCTCAGCTAATGGTGACATGAACCACTTTTACAAGTTTTATACCCCAGATACACTGCAAACTGAATATCAGGCTGTTTTTCATGCTTGCTGTTTTCCGGTTTTCATCTTTCAGGAGAGGTCATTTAATATGGTGAAAACACAAGTTTACAAGTTCTCTATGTGTCACAAATGTCGCATTTCTTTGTGGTTGGTGATGCTAGCTGTCCATTCGACAGCATCCCGCAGAAGAATGACAGTAAAATCACAATCATACAGTAAAATCATCCAGAAAATAGGCTCATGTATTGCAGGTGAGGTAGTGTGTAGTGTGACTGTTGGGAAGACAAGCGTAGACCTGAGTGTACCAACGGCTTGGTAGGGTGAGACGGTAGAGCCCTTCTCGCCGTTACAGGGGTCTCGGGTTCTACTGACATAGTATCAGGAACCATACACGAGAGGAATTAGCTGTCATTAGGAATATGTAAGGTCATTCGTTGTAACGTTTATCTTTAATAAACGGGTGGGCGATCCCAGGAAGGAGTCAGCCTCCGCTGCTTCCTGGGCTGACCCGGAGCTCCTCTGGTAGCCGGGCGGTCACTGGCGGATCACTGTTCCCTCACCGGCGGTGGAGGGGGCGGGGCGTTGACCGTCTTACGGCTCGACGCCGGGGGGCTGCTGGGGGATCTCTTCATCCGGCTCCCTCCTGGAACCTGAGGGTCGATGCGTCGCTTTTGCTCAGCCTCGTCACTCTAGGCGGGTGCGGTTCGCGTCCATGGCCTGGATGGAGGCCAAAACCTCATTGAGCATGGGGCCAAACAAACCATCCGGCGACAGAGGCCATGGAAGCATGGTAGAGCCACATGGCCACATGGCCCTCTGCCCTCTGCCCTCTGCTAGTTAGCATCAGCAATACCGTCCGCAGGTCCCTGACTGACTGACAGCACTGTTGCCAACTCTGTTTCAAACAAAGTAGCTATTGGCTGCTCAAAAGGTCACTTGGGGCCCGCTGACAGGCCCCTACCCTCTCCCCCTGCTCTGATCAGACTGGACACTCTCCTGTTACAGCGGAGGAGAGTACAGGAGGGTGAGGGAGCAGGGAAACCCCACATGTGGTGCCAGAGTGAGGCAGAGCTCTCTCACTAAGCCCTTCAGAGTACAGACTGCAGCACTGACTTAGTGGATGGGTTGAAAACTTACGACAGAACAAACCATTATGAAAGGTAAGTCTGTGGTACTCTTGCCAAAGTGCTTTCTCAGCAGGTGTGCATGTTTTCATGTGCCAGTATGGTGGTTTCTGACCTTTAACTTTCCAGCTAATGGCCTCTGACAGTATGGAATCTTGTTGCTGTTCCTTGTTAAGATCTTCTACAGGGAGTTGAAGCACAAATGCCGAGGAGACCGATTGGGTACCACACTGTAAGTCTGGACCAGGAGGCTGCGGTAAAGTCTGGTTAGATCCAACAGGCTTTGGATCAGTACTGCAGGAGCTGTGGTGATTCACAGAACTGACAGGATAAGATGGACTTACAGGACTTGAGTGTCTCTTGTCAGGGTGTCACTGGCAGGAGCGGTGCAGGAGGTGCTCTGCTCTGTAGGTCTGGTGTCAGCAGGGCGACGTGACATTGCATCTGCATTGAGGTGGCTGCCGCCATCTTGTGAATTACAGTCCACTCAAAAGGAGGGTTTGATATGTGGTGGTTGGATCACACTTAATGAGAAGCGACAGCAGGATGGAGACGGATAACTTTCTTAAGCAGCACTTTACTGTTCTTTTCACTACATCAGTGTCACAACAACACTTCCTTGTCTCTAAATCACATGTGGCTGAACTAACCAATCAGAAGCTAGAAGGACTTAGACTGAGGTAAATGTGAGGAAAACCACAGAGGTAGTTTCAGGAGATTATTTTAACTGTTTTAAAGATGCTGATGTAAATATTTAAACATGTAAACATGTAAATAATATATTTTTAGTAAATTAACTCAAATATATGAGTTATCTTAAGTTCTAAACCTTACAGTATTGTATTAGTACCAAATCATTATGTTCAAAGGTGTTAATTCACTACCAATAGTGACCAAGGTATGACTCATGTCATTGTTGAGCTTTGTGAAATCCTGATTCATTAATTATTGTTGATTCCTGCATTAGTTAATGTATTAATTCATGCTTATTATGAAGTCTTACCCATAATTCTAGTAAGTCTGCTAATGCATGTTGCAAGGCTTTACAACATCAGCAGGGGGCTTCACAATCTTATCTGATGCTCTCTGGTCTGTTACCTAACTGTTGTTATGGAAAATAATAATGTAAGTGTGCTTATAATATGCTTAAAGTATGAACTGTGCAATAAAATGTATGCATACGTATAGTCACAGCCAGTGGAAAACTACTGAGCTGAGAGAGGTATATGTTTCCTCTTTTCCCATCATTATTAGCTGGAAGTTTATTACAACTGTTGCATTGTTCTGAAAGACGGTTTTGTTGGAAATGTCAAGGACACAAGCAATTCATGGGAGCGCAGGATGAGTCGTAGGGAGTGAGACCAGAATGTTCTAACTATGATAGAAAGTACTCCTTTTCTGCCAGGTGTCTGTGCCTGGTGGTGCCTTCATTAAACTGCCTTGAACTGTGAAAGAGATAGTATTAGTCATGTGGCTTAGCATGACTCAGCATATTAGAAAGGTATATAAAGCTTGACTGATGTAACCTGTCTTTGCTCTCTACCCGGAGCAACCCTCTTGGTTGCGAAAGGTATTGTGCCTGCTTGCAAGCATTAAAGGCCTCTGAGACTCTTTCTCGTTCCTGCTCGTCGAACCTGGAACATCTGACTATCTCATGCCGTCCATTCTACCTTCCCCGGGAGTTCAGCTCGGTCATCACCACAGCCGTCTACATACCACCACAAGCGGACACCGACGTAGCACTATCGGACCTACATGATGTGTTATGTCGGCATCAGAACAAGCATCCCGACGCGGCTATGGTGGTGGCTGGGGACTTTAATAGGGCGAACCTAAAAAAAGTCATGCCGAACTTTCACCAGCACATTACGTGTGCTACCAGAGGGGAAAGAACGTTGGACCACTGCTATACGCCGTTCAAGAGAGGCTACAAGGCTGTCTCTCTCCCTCCGTTCGGCAAATCAGACCATGCCGCCATTTTCCTGCTACCGGAGTATAAACAAAGGATAGCACGGGAAGCGGTAGTGACGAGGGACGTAAAGCGGTGGTCTGACCAATCAGAGGCTGAGCTACAGGACGCTCTGCGTGACGTCGACTGGGACATGTTCCAATCCAGTTCCAGGGACGTCAGCGAGTTTACGGAAGTAGTAACGAGCTTCATAGCAACGCTAGTGGACACCATCGTCCCCACGGTAAAAGTTAGGTCCTTTCCTAACCAAAAACCGTGGGTTGATAAATCCATCCGCGACGCTTTGAACGCCCGCACTGCTGCCTATAACTCCGGTCTTGTATCCGGCAACATGGACGAGCACAAGGCAGCGTCCTATGGACTGAGAAGGGCGGTGAAGGAGGCCAAGAGGAGGTATAAGGACAGAGTGGAGTCGCAGATGGAGCAGCGCGACACCAGACGCCTATGGCAGGGGCTACGGACTATAACGGACTACCAGGGCAGACCCCCCGCAATTGTGAGTGCCGACGCATCCCTAGCGGAGGACCTGAACTCATTCTATGCACGGTTTGAGGCTAGCAACAACAGCGCTAGCTCGCCGGCTAACAACATCACCGTTAGCGCAACCGGAGTGAGTTCTACCGCTGGGGATGAACACACACTCTCTGTGACCGAGCACAGTGTGAGGAGGGCTCTGACGAGGGTGAACACCAGGAAAGCTGCTGGTCCAGATGGCATATCTGGGCGAGTACTGAAGACCTGTGCTAATCAGCTAGCTCCAGTGTTCACCACTATATTCAACATCTCCCTGGCTGAGTCTGTGGTCCCCGCCTGCTTCAAGAGATCCACTATTGTCCCTGTGCCCAAGAATGCTTCTCCAGCATGCTTGAATGACTACCGACCGGTGGCCCTCACCTCGGTGGTCATGAAATGCTTCGAGAGGCTGATAAAGGACTACATCTGCGCCTTCCTCCCTTGCTCCATGGACCCGCTGCAGTTTGCTTATCGTCCCAACAGATCCACGGATGATGCTGTCTCCCAGGTACTGCACACCACACTCTCTCATCTGGACAGCCGGAAGGGGGGCTATGTGAGACTGCTGTTCATTGACTATAGTTCAGCTTTCAATACCATAGTCCCCACCAGACTGGCTGGCAAGTTGATTGAGCTGGGACTGAACACGCCCCTGTGTGCCTGGATCCTGGACTTCCTGACCGCCAGGCCCCAGGTGGTCAGGGTGGGTAGACACACCTCCAACCCCCTCACCCTGAACACAGGATCCCCCCAGGGTTGCGTCCTCAGCCCCCTACTGTACTCCCTGTACACACATGACTGTGTCGCCAGGTTCAGCTCCAACACCATCATTAAGTTTGCGGATGACACAGTGGTGGTGGGCCTGATCTCCAACAACGACGAGAAGGCCTACCTGGAGGAAGTTGCTGATCTGTCACTCTGGTGCCAGGACAACAGCCTCCTCCTGAATGTCACCAAAACTAAGGAGCTGATTGTGGACTTTAGGAGGACACAACAACAGAGGACATACTCACCACTGGGGATTAATGGGAATACTGTGGAGAGGGTGAGCAGGTATAAATACCTGGGAGTCCACATCACCGAAGATCTCACATGGTCCACACACACTGACACCCTGGTGAGAAAGGCGAGGCAGCGCCTTTACCACCTCAGGCAACTGAGGAAATTTAAAGTCTCCCGGAGGATCCTTCAGTCCTTCTACTCTGGAGCTGTGGAGAGCATCCTGACAGGAAGCATCACTGCCTGGTTTGGCAGCAGCTCCGCTCAGGACAGGAAGGCTCTGCAGAGAGTAGTGCGTTCGGCTGAGCGCACTATTGGAACTACACTCCCCACCCTGCAGGACTTGTACACCAGGAGGTGCAGAACCAGAGCCTGCAGGATCATGAAGGATCCTCACCACCCCAACAACGGACTGTTTCAGCTGCTGCGGTCAGGCAAGCGCCTCCGCAGTCACGCTGCCAAAACAGAGAGACTGAGACAGAGTTTCTTTCCTGAGGCCATCAGGACTGTGAACTCTGACCTCACCAGGGCCCCCACCAAGACACACACACTGCCCCTCTTATGCACACATACACACTTAGGTAAAGACTACACATAATTTATAATTTATATTATATTATACATACAATTTTCCCTTTTTTTACTATATTTTTTTTATAAAGTGCTCTTATTGTAAATATTGTGTTGTTTTTTATATAGAGCTCTTAAAAACTGTGACATTGTAAATATTGTGTTGGTTATTGTAAATAGTGTGAACCTGTTATTTTGCACATTTCTGCTAAGCATTGCCACTTTGCATTTCACTACACACCTCGTGTGTGTATGTGACAATTAAACTTCTTGAATCTTGAATCTTGAGACATATATTGTGTTAAGCTTTATTGAGCTGTTCTCACCAACTAGACAAAGTGCAATTGACTTTAAATTGCCACGACACTGTGTGATGATATTAGGCTGGGACAATGCAATAGCCTACCCTAGAATGCATTCTTGATGTCATTTCACTCAATAAACAACAAAGTAACGTTGTCCCTCTTTCCATGACACAAACGCTATCTTTGCTTCAGTTGCTTGGACAAAGTAAAGCAATAATCTGTCATAAATTAGCATTTTCAAAGGAGCAGTCCTACATTTATGGAAACGTAATGTAAACTCTTCAAGCTCCTATAGGCTCTATAATATTCCTCAAGGAACTTCTAGCTCATAATAGTGCTGAGTAGTGAGTTTATAGTGACCTCAGCAGGCTTGAGTTTCTGTAGCTACCTGCCTTTTCTTTGCTGCAGTGCAGAGTCATCTATTTATTCCAAACAAACTGCTGTCCCGTCCAAACCCTAAGCAGGGTTTTCACCATTAAATAGGGTCGCAATCGTCTCTTCTTCAATCCAAATGGCGATGTCTTTTGAAACCAATTATGATGTGTCCAGTCTATCAGAGCACCATTTCTGCTGCTTTATCACCTCAAAAGCCTTCCTTCCCTACCCACTGCCAAACACACACACACACACCAGATGCTGAGTACTGGGGTTGTTTTTCCTGTTTTATGTTAGAATTCAACACGTTCCATGACATTTCTCATTGTTCTCCAATCCACACCACTGAAAATGTCTGTAAATGTGTCAGAATCTACAGTTCCGATAATTCTGTTTCCTGATGTTCTGTGTGAATCATTATTCATTACTCTGGACTGCATCACATTGTGTTGTGATGTGGGCGGGGCTAATGAGGGATTTCAAGTGGTTCAGGTGGTTGGATCCTGCTAAATAATTCTGCCTCCTCTCTTTTAAATGTGTTGCGTTCCACAGGAGTCTCCACCGAGTCTCATTCTAACAACGTTTCTGCCGTTTTGTGTCATTTTGTGATGCATTTCCTTGGTCCTTGAAGACAGTCCAATCAGGAAAGAGGGTTGGTCCCAAGCCATCCAGTATTTCCTGTATGCACGCAAAGCCAGAGTTGGAAGAGACACATTCAGATATTTGTAGTTCCAGTCATAGTCCCAGATTGAAATAGAAAGAGATTTGAGAGTCTTACTTGAATCAACTTGGTAACAAAGCTGAACATTAGACACATGGAAGTGTCCTTTCTGTCTCATTTTGTGGTCAGTGTCCTGCTTTTTGTGATGACCAGTGCAATTGGTTCTCAGCATTTCTCCTCAAGTTACTGGAGATTAAATCCAAGTTTCCCTTAAAAAGACAAGCACTGTTACTGATATGAGTTGGTACTGAAACACGTAGCCTTGCTAGAATTAGGAATCCTAGTAGTCACTATAGATCTGTTTGTGACAGCTGGAATGAATGCTAGTTGACAGATAAAAATATTGCTAGTTGTATTAAAACAAATCTTAAAGAAAGCCAAAGGTGACTGACCAAAAATTCAGTTTTTTACTTGTTACCTCTTTTTGAAAGACCTATTGAAAAAAAACAAAAAAAAGGATATTATTTCCAGGTGAGATGCATTCTAGTTTCAAAAATGTGTTTGTAATGTTTTTATTTATCCCTTTTTATCCAAGCATTTTGTTTGAATGGTATTTTGGGGTGTACACTTTACGTTTGATGAACTTGTTTTGATGTTGATGGTGCCAAAGTCTGAACTACTGTGGACCGAATCTTTTTAATAAAGTGACAAAAATCCAAGCCAGTTGTTGTTAGTCTGATTCTTGGAGATGCTCGTCAGATCCTCCTCCCCTGGGGGACGATGATAGAACTATTTTTTTTCACAGTGGCTCAGCTAATGGTGACATGAACCACTTTTACAAGTTTTATACCCCAGATACACTGCAAACTGAATATCAGGCTGTTTTTCATGCTTGCTGTTTTCCGGTTTTCATCTTTCAGGAGAGGTCATTTAATATGGTGAAAACACAAGTTTACAAGTTCTCTATGTGTCACAAATGTCGCATTTCTTTGTGGTTGGTGATGCTAGCTGTCCATTCGACAGCATCCCGCAGAAGAATGACAGTAAAATCACAATCATACAGTAAAATCATCCAGAAAATAGGCTCATGTATTGCAGGTGAGGTAGTGTGTAGTGTGACTGTTGGGAAGACAAGCGTAGACCTGAGTGTACCAACGGCTTGGTAGGGTGAGACGGTAGAGCCCTTCTCGCCGTTACAGGGGTCTCGGGTTCTACTGACATAGTATCAGGAACCATACACGAGAGGAATTAGCTGTCATTAAGAATATGTAAGGTCATTCGTTGTAACGTTTATCTTTAATAAACGGGTGGGCGATCCCAGGAAGGAGTCAGCCTCCGCTGCTTCCTGGGCTGACCCGGAGCTCCTCTGGTAGCCGGGCGGTCACTGGCGGATCACTGTTCCCTCACCGGCGGTGGAGGGGGCGGGGCGTTGACCGTCTTACGGCTCGACGCCGGGGGGCTGCTGGGGGATCTCTTCATCCGGCTCCCTCCTGGAACCTGAGGGTCGATGCGTGCTTTTGCTCAGCCTCGTCACTCTAGGCGGGTGCGGTTCGCGTCCATGGCCTGAATGGAGGCCAAAACCTCATTGAACATGGGGCCAAACAAACCATCCGGCGACAGAGGCCATGGAAGCATGGTAGAGCCACATGGCCACATGGCCCTCTGCCCTCTGCCCTCTGCTAGTTAGCATCAGCAATACCGTTCGCAGGTCCCTGACTGACTGACAGCACTGTTGCCAACTCTGTTTCAAACAAAGTAGCTATTGGCTGCTCAAAAGGTCACTTGGGGCCCGCTGACAGGCCCCTACCCTCTCCCCCTGCTCTGATCAGACTGGACACTCTCCTGTTACAGCGGAGGAGAGTACAGGAGGGTGAGGGAGCAGGGAAACCCCACATGTGGTGCCAGAGTGAGGCAGAGCTCTCTCACTAAGCCCTTCAGAGTACAGACTGCAGCACTGACTTAGTGGATGGGTTGAAAACGACAGAACAAACCATTATGAAAGGTAAGTCTGTGGTACTCTTGCCAAAGTGCTTTCTCAGCAGGTGTGCATGTTTTCATGTGCCAGTATGGTGGTTTCTGACCTTTAACTTTCCAGCTAATGGCCTCTGACAGTATGGAATCTTGTTGCTGTTCCTTGTTAAGATCTTCTACAGGGAGTTGAAGCACAAATGCCGAGGAGACCGATTGGGTACCACACTGTAAGTCTGGACCAGGAGGCTGCGGTAAAGTCTGGTTAGATCCAACAGGCTTTGGATCAGTACTGCAGGAGCTGTGGTGATTCACAGAACTGACAGGATAAGATGGACTTACAGGACTTGAGTGTCTCTTGTCAGGGTGTCACTGGCAGGAGCGGTGCAGGAGGTGCTCTGCTCTGTAGGTCTGGTGTCAGCAGGGCGACGTGACATTGCATCTGCATTGAGGTGGCTGCCGCCATCTTTGAATTACAGTCCACTCAAAAGGAGGGTTTGATATGTGGTGGTTGGATCACACTTAATGAGAAGCGACAGCAGGATGGAGACGGATAACTTTCTTAAGCAGCACTTTACTGTTCTTTTCACTACATCAGTGTCACAACAACACTTCCTTGTCTCTAAATCACATGTGGCTGAACTAACCAATCAGAAGCTAGAAGGACTTAGACTGAGGTAAATGTGAGGAAAACCACAGAGGTAGTTTCAGGAGATTATTTTAACTGTTTTAAAGATGCTGATGTAAATATTTAAACATGTAAACATGTAAATAATATATTTTTAGTAAATTAACTCAAATATATGAGTTATCTTAAGTTCTAAACCTTACAGTATTGTATTAGTACCAAATCATTATGTTCAAAGGTGTTAATTCACTACCAATAGTGACCAAGGTATGACTCATGTCATTGTTGAGCTTTGTGAAATCCTGATTCATTAATTATTGTTGATTCCTGCATTAGTTAATGTATTAATTCATGCTTATTATGAAGTCTTACCCATAATTCTAGTAAGTCTGCTAATGCATGTTGCAAGGCTTTACAACATCAGCAGGGGGCTTCACAATCTTATCTGATGCTCTCTGGTCTGTTACCTAACTGTTGTTATGGAAAATAATAATGTAAGTGTGCTTATAATATGCTTAAAGTATGAACTGTGCAATAAAATGTATGCATACGTATAGTCACAGCCAGTGGAAAACTACTGAGCTGAGAGAGGTATATGTTTCCTCTTTTCCCATCATTATTAGCTGGAAGTTTATTACAACTGTTGCATTGTTCTGAAAGACGGTTTTGTTGGAAATGTCAAGGACACAAGCAATTCATGGGAGCGCAGGATGAGTCGTAGGGAGTGAGACCAGAATGTTCTAACTATGATAGAAAGTACTCCTTTTCTGCCAGGTGTCTGTGCCTGGTGGTGCCTTCATTAAACTGCCTTGAACTGTGAAAGAGATAGTATTAGTCATGTGGCTTAGCATGACTCAGCATATTAGAAAGGTATATAAAGCTTGACTGATGTAACCTGTCTTTGCTCTCTACCCGGAGCAACCCTCTTGGTTGCGAAAGGTATTGTGCCTGCTTGCAAGCATTAAAGGCCTCTGAGACTCTTTCTCGTTCCTGCTCGTCGAACCTGGAACATCTGACTATCTCATGCCGTCCATTCTACCTTCCCCGGGAGTTCAGCTCGGTCATCACCACAGCCGTCTACATACCACCACAAGCGGACACCGACGTAGCACTATCGGACCTACATGATGTGTTATGTCGGCATCAGAACAAGCATCCCGACGCGGCTATGGTGGTGGCTGGGGACTTTAATAGGGCGAACCTAAAAAAAGTCATGCCGAACTTTCACCAGCACATTACGTGTGCTACCAGAGGGGAAAGAACGTTGGACCACTGCTATACGCCGTTCAAGAGAGGCTACAAGGCTGTCTCTCTCCCTCCGTTCGGCAAATCAGACCATGCCGCCATTTTCCTGCTACCGGAGTATAAACAAAGGATAGCACGGGAAGCGGTAGTGACGAGGGACGTAAAGCGGTGGTCTGACCAATCAGAGGCTGAGCTACAGGACGCTCTGCGTGACGTCGACTGGGACATGTTCCAATCCAGTTCCAGGGACGTCAGCGAGTTTACGGAAGTAGTAACGAGCTTCATAGCAACGCTAGTGGACACCATCGTCCCCACGGTAAAAGTTAGGTCCTTTCCTAACCAAAAACCGTGGGTTGATAAATCCATCCGCGACGCTTTGAACGCCCGCACTGCTGCCTATAACTCCGGTCTTGTATCCGGCAACATGGACGAGCACAAGGCAGCGTCCTATGGACTGAGAAGGGCGGTGAAGGAGGCCAAGAGGAGGTATAAGGACAGAGTGGAGTCGCAGATGGAGCAGCGCGACACCAGACGCCTATGGCAGGGGCTACGGACTATAACGGACTACCAGGGCAGACCCCCCGCAATTGTGAGTGCCGACGCATCCCTAGCGGAGGACCTGAACTCATTCTATGCACGGTTTGAGGCTAGCAACAACAGCGCTAGCTCGCCGGCTAACAACATCACCGTTAGCGCAACCGGAGTGAGTTCTACCGCTGGGGATGAACACACACTCTCTGTGACCGAGCACAGTGTGAGGAGGGCTCTGACGAGGGTGAACACCAGGAAAGCTGCTGGTCCAGATGGCATATCTGGGCGAGTACTGAAGACCTGTGCTAATCAGCTAGCTCCAGTGTTCACCACTATATTCAACATCTCCCTGGCTGAGTCTGTGGTCCCCGCCTGCTTCAAGAGATCCACTATTGTCCCTGTGCCCAAGAATGCTTCTCCAGCATGCTTGAATGACTACCGACCGGTGGCCCTCACCTCGGTGGTCATGAAATGCTTCGAGAGGCTGATAAAGGACTACATCTGCGCCTTCCTCCCTTGCTCCATGGACCCGCTGCAGTTTGCTTATCGTCCCAACAGATCCACGGATGATGCTGTCTCCCAGGTACTGCACACCACACTCTCTCATCTGGACAGCCGGAAGGGGGGCTATGTGAGACTGCTGTTCATTGACTATAGTTCAGCTTTCAATACCATAGTCCCCACCAGACTGGCTGGCAAGTTGATTGAGCTGGGACTGAACACGCCCCTGTGTGCCTGGATCCTGGACTTCCTGACCGCCAGGCCCCAGGTGGTCAGGGTGGGTAGACACACCTCCAACCCCCTCACCCTGAACACAGGATCCCCCCAGGGTTGCGTCCTCAGCCCCCTACTGTACTCCCTGTACACACATGACTGTGTGGCCAGGTTCAGCTCCAACACCATCATTAAGTTTGCGGATGACACAGTGGTGGTGGGCCTGATCTCCAACAACGACGAGAAGGCCTACCTGGAGGAAGTTGCTGATCTGTCACTCTGGTGCCAGGACAACAGCCTCCTCCTGAATGTCACCAAAACTAAGGAGCTGATTGTGGACTTTAGGAGGACACAACAACAGAGGACATACTCACCACTGGGGATTAATGGGAATACTGTGGAGAGGGTGAGCAGGTATAAATACCTGGGAGTCCACATCACCGAAGATCTCACATGGTCCACACACACTGACACCCTGGTGAGAAAGGCGAGGCAGCGCCTTTACCACCTCAGGCAACTGAGGAAATTTAAAGTCTCCCGGAGGATCCTTCAGTCCTTCTACTCTGGAGCTGTGGAGAGCATCCTGACAGGAAGCATCACTGCCTGGTTTGGCAGCAGCTCCGCTCAGGACAGGAAGGCTCTGCAGAGAGTAGTGCGTTCGGCTGAGCGCACTATTGGAACTACACTCCCCACCCTGCAGGACTTGTACACCAGGAGGTGCAGAACCAGAGCCTGCAGGATCATGAAGGATCCTCACCACCCCAACAACGGACTGTTTCAGCTGCTGCGGTCAGGCAAGCGCCTCCGCAGTCACGCTGCCAAAACAGAGAGACTGAGACAGAGTTTCTTTCCTGAGGCCATCAGGACTGTGAACTCTGACCTCACCAGGGCCCCCACCAAGACACACACACTGCCCCTCTTATGCACACATACACACTTAGGTAAAGACTACACATAATTTATAATTTATATTATATTATACATACAATTTTCCCTTTTTTTACTATATTTTTTTTATAAAGTGCTCTTATTGTAAATATTGTGTTGTTTTTTATATAGAGCTCTTAAAAACTGTGACATTGTAAATATTGTGTTGGTTATTGTAAATAGTGTGAACCTGTTATTTTGCACATTTCTGCTAAGCATTGCCACTTTGCATTTCACTACACACCTCGTGTGTGTATGTGACAATTAAACTTCTTGAATCTTGAATCTTGAGACATATATTGTGTTAAGCTTTATTGAGCTGTTCTCACCAACTAGACAAAGTGCAATTGACTTTAAATTGCCACGACACTGTGTGATGATATTAGGCTGGGACAATGCAATAGCCTACCCTAGAATGCATTCTTGATGTCATTTCACTCAATAAACAACAAAGTAACGTTGTCCCTCTTTCCATGACACAAACGCTATCTTTGCTTCAGTTGCTTGGACAAAGTAAAGCAATAATCTGTCATAAATTAGCATTTTCAAAGGAGCAGTCCTACATTTATGGAAACGAAATGTAAACTCTTCAAGCTCCTATAGGCTCTATAATATTCCTCAAGGAACTTCTAGCTCATAATAGTGCTGAGTAGTGAGTTTATAGTGACCTCAGCAGGCTTGAGTTTCTGTAGCTACCTGCCTTTTCTTTGCTGCAGTGCAGAGTCATCTATTTATTCCAAACAAACTGCTGAATCCTGACTGAACATAAGAATCTTCCACTTTGGAAATGATTCTGTGTGGCCATCTTGGGCCCCGTTTCTCCAATCAATGCTCAGGCATATTTCTATGGTTATATGAGGTGTGCACGTCACATGAAATGCTGAACCGCTCTTCTTGTGAAGAGAGAGCAAGTCAATTAGTCATTAGAGCTGATCAGCAACACCTGTGGCACCAGCAGAAAGCACTTTTAAGCTCTGCTGCAGCTCAGGCAGCTGTTTTGTATTGGTGATCAAAGCAATGGGGACTGCTTGGGCACTGGTTTTCGCTAGACTCATTGTTTGGATTGCAAGAAGTCTGTATATCGCTGAGATGCTGTTTAAACCTGTATTTATCAACCTGTAAGACTACTGGGGAGGACGGCAAGTTTAAGAGTAAGCCCGTAGACTTTCAGCCACCATGTCTGGGATGATCGTGTTGC
The DNA here is from genome assembly GCA_034670405.1 of Hoplostethus atlanticus. Taxonomy (NCBI): domain Eukaryota; kingdom Metazoa; phylum Chordata; class Actinopteri; order Trachichthyiformes; family Trachichthyidae; genus Hoplostethus; species Hoplostethus atlanticus. Next base: position 27,086 of record JAXDDX010000030.1, read on the forward strand.
TGTTGTTCCTCTTGATTCTACCAGAGTAGTCTTACTTACTTGGCATTTGTCCCTCGAGGAGTGAGGGCGTGTCTACACATAGTGACCCATCCTGGGCGAGAAGTCTTGTCTTAATTTGAGTGGCAAGAAATCAGTCTTGGTGATCATCTGTGCTGTCAAAAGCTGCAGTATTCTCTGCTAACTGCAAGTGCCTCATCCGCAGGCTCTTGTCTACCAGTTGAAGGCCTCAATCTAAGACATGAGGGTCATTTTAAGAGAAGCTTGGGAGGTAAGGCTGAAAGTGAGGCATGGCGGCTGACTTTTCTAGCTACTTGCATGATATAACTTCATTCCTCTTGTACTGCAGAGGGGTTACCCGGTGAGGTCTCTCTTGAGGATGTCGTCAACCTTTTCCAGTTGTTGCATGATGAGGGTTCCACATCCAACATAGACTATGCTGCATCAGGTAAGCAGGTTCTCTAAAAAATCAATTGTCTAAAGGCAATTTCATTTGTGTTGCCTTGTTCTGGGTTTATAGGCTGAATAGTGGCACCAGAAACTGAATTTGAGTTATTTGACTTTGTCAGGCTCAAACTGTAATTAAATCAATTGCATAATTTATATTCTACAACTTGACATTGAACAGATTAAATGTGCTTTTCATTACATTCATTGTTTTATTTCACTCTAGTTTGGAGTATAAATGGTGTTCAAATTCAGCTCGAGACACATCCAGTGCAGACTCGCTCAATAAACTTTATTTTGACTGTTTGCCAGTTGTCATGCTTGTCAAGGGACATTAAATGTCTCTCCTGTTGCACAGTGCATTGAAAATTTTTACTCTAAACTAGACTGAAATAAAAGGTGAGAGTTGAATGCAATGAGGACCAATAGTGGACTTCAACTTCTGATGGCACTAATGAAAACCTGTACAACTCCTCAATATGGGTATCTTGAGCATTCATTATCATTACACTTTACTAATATCAGTGGTTATGTTCAACAGTACAACTGGAACATGGCGGCAACGGGACGGCGAGCGACGGCGGCAACGGGACGGCGAGCGACAGCGGTAACGGGCTGCCACTGCCTGTGCGAGCGCTGGAGCGGTTGCGAGCGGTGGAGGCGAGCGGTGGAGGCGAGCGGCGGAGGCGCGGCGACAGCGGCAACATGACTGACCTGCATTCTTCAGTCAGTGCTGCAAATGGAACTGCTCCTGAAACTACAAATTCTGTCTAAGGAAGGCGTCCAATTCAACATCCAGCAAATTGTCAGTATTAAGCACATGATGACGACCGCCATTCCTCCTGTCAGAAACCCAGAGACCCCACTGCCCTGAAAGCAGGGAATGGGGCTTTAGAAACATACAAGAGTTCATGTGTATTGCTGTCTAGATGTGACCATGAATGTTTCTGCATGGACCTGCTCTGCCTCTGCTTAATTAAAGTTGCATTATGTACATTTGTGTCATGAGCATTGATCTGTTATGTGAGTTGAAAAGTCAATCCTAACAAATGTTACTGCTGTCATCTCTAGCAGTGACTGATAACGTTTTGTGCTAGATATGAAACCACTTGTACACATGGCCTCTATTTCTGTTACTAGTTTAGACTGGCTGCATTGCCAATAGCTTTTGCTAAATCACCTGGCAAACTCATATCTGTATACTGCTAACTGTACTTCTAAATGACTCTCATTCTACGACATTTCAGAACCGTCCGGTTAGTTTCCTTACATCAAGTAATCTGTAATGGATTACAACAGGCAGTGATATCAATTTAACCTGCCTATGACATGTAAACGCACACAGCTTGCAAGCACAACAACAGTTTACCAGTGCTGCGTAGGCAAGCAACGGCATAACAGATGGACATGACTATCAACTAGTTCCACAAACGCACAATCACTTTAGTCCGGCTGATTTCTGCTGTGCCAAAGTGCAGGAATTAATCTAGAGCAGCGCTGGGAGATTTATTTTAAATGTAGTGATGTATTGTTTGACATATTACAAAATTAAAGTGCCAATGAAATTGTGTTCCCCTTCAAAAGTTTACCCATAACCTAACAATTGAAGACTACATAATAATAAAGCTCTAATCACAAAATGAAGTCCTGAGGTTTTGGTGCCCTGCTAATAGTGATATAAGGATTTAGGTCACTCAGTCTGAGAGACTCTAGTCCGAATACATAAAAACTGCCTTCATGCCTTTTGTCACTGGCTGACCACCGTAAACTGGTAGTCATAGGAAGGGGAGGTGGAGGGGGTGTGTTCAAAGTTAGCCCATAGTGCTCCCTCTAGTGGCAAGATAAATTGCTAATTGAACCTGTAAGTATAACAAGACAAAACCAATGTCAGATGTACATTTTTAGTGAAGCAAATTGTCAAGTGACATGAAAATGATTTGTTTTCCGTTTAAGGTAGGAAGAGGTGTTGGCTAGGAAAAGTCAGTCTTCTGTTTCCTGCCGAAGAACGCAGCCATGCATCCATACTTTTTTCTTTTTCAGCTGTTGGAGAGAGGAACAGAGGTAGAGGAAAACAGTGAAACTTAAACACAAATATAATAAACAATATCCAGTCTGTACTTGAAGCTGCTCCAGTTTGTTTCTCCTCTAGCAGCAGGATCTTTGCGTTCAGTTCCTCCTCCTGCTTCTTCCACTCTGCCTCCGTCTTATCCATCTTCAGCTGGTTAGCTTCTTCCCACTGGAGCTGAAGGGTCTTGATTTTAGTTTTCTCCACGCTGTCCCTTTCTGCCAGTTTCTCCTTGAGGAGTTCAGCCTCTCGAACCAAGAGCCTAGCTCGCTCTTCATCCCACTGGATGTGGGAGGACCTCAGCTGTTCCATGGCAGTCAGGGCTTCTTGTTTCTCACTGAGGCAAGTTGCCTGTTTAGTCTCAGATTCATGGAGGCGTGATCTGAGCTGCTCCTCCACCTCCTTCTGGGCAGACAAGGCCTTTTGAAAGCCTGATGTCATGGTCTCTCTGTTGCTCTGCCAGTCCAGGATAATGGACTGCCTTCCTCTGAGAGGCAACAGCCTGACTGGCCCTTGAACGCAAGGAGTTGGCGTTTCTCTGCCACTCCTGGTGGTTGGGCATCAAGTCAGCCTGCAGGTCTTTGACTTGTTCCTGGCTCTGTTCGGTATCCTGCTGATGGAGAGCCTGCCGACGGACTCTCATCCAGGGCCATGTGGAGTTCAACCATTTTGAGACTGTTGAGCTTCTCAGTCAACTCCTTCTCCCATTCCAGCCTGGCTCTTTCAGCTTGGAGCTCATCAAAGGCCTCTTGTAGAAGGGTTCTCTTCCTTTCACTCTCAGCTAAGGCTGTTTGAAGGCCATCTGTCATCTTTTTCAGTCTGTGTAAGGGTTGTCTTCTTGGCTACCTCACCAGCCTTTGATATCTCCTCCTCAGCCTTGGCTATTGCCGCAGCATGCTCATCCAGCTGGGCTGCCTTAAGCTTGTTGTCCTTCATGAGTTGCTCTTCCTTTGCATATTCAACTTTGACTTGAGCATATGTTGTGTCCACCACCTGTTTGCATTTATTGACCTTGGCTCTTTCCTCCTGAAGCTGCTTTTTGTCCTGGTCAAACTCCTTGTTGAGCCCTTCAATGTTCAGAAGCCGCTCCTCAAACTGCTCAAGTTTTACCGTTAAACAGGGTAAACTCTTTCCAACATCTCACTCTCCTTCTCAAACTCCTCTTTCTCCTTAAATTGCTTTTTCATCTTTCTCTGTATGTCTTTCTCTGTGTTAGTACCTACCAAAAGTGGCAGGTACCAGATACCACAGGACACCTCCAGAGGTCTTGTGGAGTCCATGCCTCTACAGGTCAGAGCTGTTTTGGTGGCACGAGGGGGACCTACACAATATTAGGCAGGTGGTTTTAATGTTATGGCTGATCGGTGTATACTACAACACAATAACAGCCACTCTGATATTTAGCTTAACTCAAATGGAAACAAAAGACAGCTATAAAAGCTTCTATTTCTTATAAATATTGTTGCAAAACAGGCTTGTATTTTGAGTTACAACAAAACATGGCTATCAAGTCCTACTCCTCAAAAATGTATGAGCATTTACAGTTTTTTTTTTAGAAACACCAGTATGTTGACATTTTTCTGTCTTTCTTCTTTGGCTAAGTAACTCTCTGAGGTACGGAGGAAGCCATGATTGGCTGCAAGAATGTTGTGTCATGTGCTTATGTAACATAGTTAAAAAAGGTTCAGGTTAAATCCCGCTAAATGGGAAAACTATGCCTTCTGCTGTTATAAAACTGTATCTACATTTAATAATAATGGCAAGGGATTATGTGTAATCCTCATAGTAACTGAGGATTTGCCGTAAGGTAACGTGTCTATAAATGTCTGTGGACAAAATAATTGTATCTAACTTAAAAAGCACATCAAAGTTGAGCTAGCTTTATTTGGGTTGATATTAATTGTTTTAGAGTAAATTCGCCATGTTTTTGTTAAGCTAACCATTCGTTTTAGTGTGTTTTGTTACCACTGGAGGAGAGATCTCTCCAATAGCTAGCTAACATTAACGTATCGCCGTCTTTCCAGACAAGACGGAGTATACTTTTGTCCACAAAGAAGATGACCTACTGTCCTTTGTTTGTCATAAATGCAGGTATGTTTGGTAATGTTTTAAATATGCAGATGAGGTATCGTTTAATTGCCTTCTGTGTCTTGTAATGTAATGTAACTAAGTTACATTACATAATTAGTTACATAATCGTTATGAAAAGAAAAATACTATAAAAAGGGTAACAGTCCAGTGTGAGAAATCTGTATAAATATATTTATGTTTGTATCTGTATTTTCTCCTCGTGGATTTGGGAGAGTGGCAGTTTCTGTTGTGTTTTATTTATTTTAATTACATGAAAAATGTAAACAATCCGTAATCCTCATAGTAACTGAGGATTTGCCGTAAAACAAGACGGAGTATGATTTTGTCCACAAAGAAGATGACCAACTGTCCTTTGTTTGTCATGAATGCAGAATAAACCTGCTGTTACAACAAATCTGACCAGCTCCGGAATTATTCAAGCAGAAGACATTCCACAGAGGTTACACTTAGTAATGGGTCCTGGTCCCGGGGAATTCACTTTTCCTCTGACTAACGGCGCATTTCAACCAATGCATCAGTGCCTGATGAGCGGTGATGAGCTGTTGGACTGACAAAACTTGAGTGTCAAAGACTGCCGATATCCCTTGTTTTGCTGTAGCTGAGCTTGAGGTAAGTGCAGGAGTCACTGGTGAAGTACAGCTTGAGTACCACTGAGTACCTTGAGAAATATGCCATAGGATAGAACATGCCACTTTACAATAAAGTCACTATAAATGCTATTGAGGACCACAGGTTCACTTTAAGTGCCTATTACAATGTTAGTGGTTACAGGAGATTGAAGACATGAAGTAAAATAAGGTCACCACTCTATTCAACACCAGAGACTAACTAGATTATAGCGATACTATAGGACATAGCCTATTCTCATTGTCAGACATTGTGGCATCTTCAGACATTGTGGCTGGTATCAACAATTGGACCAGAGCTAAATAGCAACCCTACATACCCTGATACTCAGCATTGCTGCCTGTTCACAGTCACTGTTACAGACGACAGCAGGAAGATTTGTTAAGATTAGGAATGCTAGGAAACCTAGTCTTGGAATGAGTTCAGGCAGACTGGGTCCACGTGTGAAGTGGAAATGCTGTAATGTAGTCAGCATGAAGACTTGTCAACTCACATAACAGATCAATGCTCATGACACAAATGCACATAATTCAACTTTAATTAAGCAGAGGCAGAGCAGGTTACGTCTGATGCGCGCACACAGCGCACACACACAGACACTCACAATGTGCGTTGCTTTGCTAACTGGTGCTTATAGACTTTCCTCGTTCTTGTAGCCTAACTAACAATCGAAATCAACGATTTTGAAAACTTGCCACGATTACATAATTAAAATGACTATTACGATTATAAACACGATTATCGCCCACCCCTAGCACTGACTGAAGATTGCAGGTCAGTCACGATTGCCAAGATTCGCCATGTTGCCGCCACGTTCCAGTTGTACTGTTGAACATAAACACTGACATTAGGAAAGTGTAATGATACTGAATGCTCAAGATACCCATATTGAGAAGTCGTATGGGCTTTCATTAGTGCCATCAGAAGTTGAAGTCCACTATTGATCCTCATTGCATTCAACTCTCACCTTTTATTTCAGTCTAGTTTGGAATAAAGATTTCAATGCACTGTGCAACGGGGGAGATATTTAATGTCCCTTGACAATCGTGACAACTGGCAAACAGTCAAAATAAAGTTTATTGATTGAGTCTGTGCTGGTTTACTTCCCGGGTCACCGGATGTGTCTCGAACTGAATTTGAACACACCATTTTTACTCCAAACTAGAGTGAAATAAAACAATGAATGTGTGGCGGGGGCAATAGAAGGGGGAAATAGAGAAGGACCGACAACGCCACCTGGGGAATCTCACCCCAGGAAATACTACTTACGAGCTTTGAATATTGGGTTGAAAAGTAAATAAGGCACACAAGTTCGTTACTGATGAGACCGTGTTTCTAAATTAAACCAAAGTATTTTACTGAAAGCAAAATAAGCTGGGCAAAGGACCGGAACCGTTAAAATACTATTTTATTACATTCACTAAAAGCAGGCCTGAATACAAAATCTAAAATTGTAAGAACACCCTAAAATACCCAAAAACTACCAGTCCAACATAAAGTAAGGACAACTAAGGAAAACTGAACTGAGGCCACTTGTAGAGAGGCAGACTACACTGAGGAGTGCCCAGGGGTGCTACCACTTAATCACCTCATGTGCAACACAGCAATCCTCACAGCATTAAATAGTGCAGTCTACAATTGTGTCCCAAGTGCTTTTACTCACATACATATCGTGTGGGAACCTCACTATAGGTGCCTAGCCTCTCAACAATATGGCGCTCCGCTCCTCTGAAAGAAAGAAACTAATACAAACAAATAAACAACCCAGTTGGCTGGACAATGGTTTGTAAAAACACAACTAAGACAAAACAATACAGGCAGAATAGAACAAATCAAAAGGGCAAAACCAACTAAATCAAAAGGGCAAAACAGCAGTAGTAAAACAGGTGAGCCACCTCTGGTATGGGATAACACTGGGGGTCACTCAGGAAGGTGGGCAGGACAACAATGGGGTTCCAACTGCAGCACAGACACCAGCCACAACCAGAGCCAGGAGACTAAGCCTAGGCCAACAGGTGCCTTATATAGTCTGAGCCTGATTAGGGAATTGGTTGGGGGAGGAGTCATGCTTGAGGCTGCGTTCACTAACACCACCCAGGGCACTGTATTCACTTGCTAAGGGAGCCTTCCCCACCACAATCGCAATGAAGCAAATTTAAACTTTTCAACAATTACAAGTTTTGGAATATAAATTATGCAATTGAGATTCAATTTAATTACAGTTTGATTAAACCAATTGATAATTGACAGACTTAAAGCTGCACTAAGCGCCTTCACACTATTTTGTTTTGAAGGTGTGAATGCAGCATCATCGGCTTCAGTTGTATGTGGAGAAAGCAGTGGAGAAAAAGCTAGAGTGCAAACAAACCCTTATGCAAACATCTCTTCTCACTGCACTGAATTGTGGTCTATTGAGGCTATATACAGTATGCTGTCACAACTTAACCAAAACTTAACCACTACCAGAAAAGGGCTTTTTGTGCTTGCCCAACACCCAGGCCACTCTGGGTGAGGCTTCAGTTGCTCTCTCTTGCAGTGTCATAGATCTGACAAACATTCTGTTGGTGGCTTGATATGAAGATTTCAACTGACTATGTTTTGCTGTCCTCACCTCTGTGTTCTGGGGATAGTGCTGCTCAAAATGACTGCTGGCGTTTCACATTACCACTCTTTATGACAAGCACAACCACAAGCACATTGGTTTGGTGCTGGACTGTGGCAGAATGAATGCATATCTCTCTGTCCATTCCTCTTTGAATTCTCTGTTCTCTTGATCAACTTTGCTTTTCTTTCAAACTTTGAGAACGACATGCCGCTAGTTAGCATCAGCAATACCGTCTGCAGGTCCCTGACTGACTGACAGCACTGTTGCCAACTCTGTTTCAAACAAAGTAGCTATTGGCTGCTCAAAAGGTCACTTGGGGCCCGCTGACAGACCCCTACCCTCTCCCCCTGCTCTGATCAGACTGGACACTCTCCTGTTACAGCGGAGGAGAGTACAGGAGGGTGAGGGAGCAGGGAAACCCCACATGTGGTGCCAGAGTGAGGCAGAGCTCTCTCACTAAGCCCTTCAGAGTACAGAGCTACATAAGAGATTTATTTCTATTGTCAACATATTGTCAAATATTCTTGGGAGTGGTTGACATCATGTACACTGCTTTGTCTTGTTTTTCAGATGCCACCCACAAACCCCACAACACATCCTGGTCATCTGCCAAACCGCCCATCTCTCAACCCCCTAGGAGAGGGGCAGTGGACTCTAGGGTATCCCATCATAACTCGACCCCTTTCACCTTGTTTATGTGTATATACGTGGTTATCTGTGAGCAGTAACATGTTCATGTGCACGGAGGCTTGAGTAAGGCCTTTCTTTACTAAAGCAACTAAGAGTTCTAGGATTTTGTCAGCTAATTGATTAGCTGCAACTCTGTAAAATTAAATGTCATTTGCTGTTCTACATCATGCAGAAGGTCCATCACAAATCTAGTGCTTATAAATGATAAATCATATTGTAAACATTTTAGTGATGCCAGGGATGTGCTAATCTTGCCGGTGATGATCTATGATGAAGTATCATTTACTATGATATTTCATGTACATATGTGTTGACTGCATTTTAAAATGGCCAGTTAATCATCAGGATGAGTAACAAAAATAGACATTCCTTTACATGATTAATTGTTTTTCTTTTATATCTGGTTTGAAATGTTGCTTTTACATCTTTCAGTGATGGTTGATACAAAATATGAAGCTTTGTTTTGATCTTAGCTTGTTTAGAAGACCTTTAGAAGACCAATTAGCCTAATCCTGATCAACTTGACCAAAATCTTATAGTATAGGAACTGCTGTGCTCCCTTTTTCATACTTCATGCATCCTACCACTTTTCTTCTGCTACAGCAAGAACAACAAAGGCACACATATTGCAGTAGAACAACATTCATTTTCTGCATAGTTTAGTTATTCATTCCACTTCCTAATAACACACCGATGTCACCACCATACAACAGACGTTCTCCACCTGGCATGGACTGACCCTCTCCACAGGAGCACCTGGGAAAGACTTAAACCATAATGAAATGATCGCTAGCTGGCAAACTACCTATTGGCATTTAGTCAATGGCACTTGTCATATGTTTTGCTCTTGACCAGTGATGGGTTGCCTCCCCTGGGGGCCGCCCAAGAGTTTCAGGGGAGGCCTGAAATAAAAAAAGCAGTAAAATATTTTGTTTAAAATAAAATTATTTATGACTAGCCATGTTTTGTTGTAACTCAAAATACAAGCCTGTTTTGCACCAACATTTATAAGAAATAGAAGCTTTTATAGCTGTCTTTTGTTTCCATTTGAGTTAAGCTAAATATCAGAGCAGCTGTTATTGTGTTATAGTATACACCGATCAGCCATAACCTTAAAAGCACCTGCCTAATATTGTGTAGGTCCCCCTCGTGCCGCCAAAACAGCTCTGACCCGTAGAGGCATGGACTCCACAAGACCTATGGAGGTGTCCTGTGGTATCTGGTACCTGCCACTTTTGGTAGGTACTAACACAGAAAGACATACAGAGAAAGATGAAAAAGCAATTTAAGGAGAAAGAGGAGTTTGAGAAGGAGAGTGAGATGTTGGAAGGAGTTTACCCTGTTTAAAGGTAAAACTTGAGCAGTTTGAGGAGCGGCTTCTGGACATTGAAGGGCTCAAGAAGGAGTTTGACCAGGACAAAAAGCAGCTTCAGGAGAAAAGAGCCAAGGTCAATAAATGCAAACAGGTGGTGGACAAAACATATGCTCAAGTCAAAGTTGAATATGCAAAGGAAGAGCAACTCATGAAGGACAACAAGCTTAAGGCAGCCCAGCTGGATGAGCGTGCTGCGGCAATAGCCAAGGCTGAGGAGGAGATATCAAAGGCTGGTGAGGTAGCCAAGAGGACAACCCTTACACAGACTGAAAAAGATGACAGATGGCCTTCAAACAGCCTTAGCTGAGAGTGAAAGGAAGAGAACCCTTCTGCAAGAGGACTTTGATGAGCTCCAGGCTGAAAGAGCCAGGCTCCTGGCAGAAAGGGACAGCGTTGAGAAAGCTAAAATCAAGACCCTTCAGCTCCAGTGGGAAGAAGCTAACCAGCTGAAGATGGATAAGACGGAGGCAGAGTAGAAGAAGCAAGAGGAACTGAACGCAAAGATCCTGCTGCTAGAGGAGAAACAAACTGTGGCGCAGCTTCAGGTACAGACAGACTGGATATTGTTTATATTTGTGTTTAAGTTTCACTGTTTTCCTCTTTTTACCTCTGTTTACCTTTACCTCTGTTCCTCTCTCCAACAGCTGAAAAAGAAAAAAGTATGGATGCATGGCTGCGTTCTTCGGCAGGAAACACAGGAAGCAGAAGACTGGTGACTCTTCCTAGCCAACACCTCTTCCTACCTTAAACGCAAAACAAGTCATTTTCATGTCACTTGACAATTTGCTTCACTAAAAATGTACATTTCTGACATTGGTGTAGTCTTGTTATACTTACAGGTTCAATTAGCAATTTATCTTGCCACTAGAGGGAGCACTATGGGCTAACTTTGAACACACCCCCTCCACCTCCCCTTCCTGTGACTACCAGCTTACGGTGGTCAGCCAGTGACAAAAGGCATGAAGGCAGTTTTTATGTATTCGGACTGGAGAGTCTCAGACTGAGTGACCTAAATCCTTATATCACTATTAGCAGGGCACCAAAACCTCAGGACTTCATTTTGTGATTAGAGCTTTATTATTACTACTACTACTTATGTAGTCTTCAATTGTCAGGTTATGGGTAATTTTACTCATAAATTGAGTTTGAAATCTTTTGAAAGGGAATACAATTTCATTGGAACTTTAATTTTGTAATATTGATCTGTCAAACAAGACATCACTACATTAAAAATAAATCTCCCAACACTGCACTAAATTAATTCCTGCTCTTTGGCACAGCAGAAATCAGCCGGACTAAACTGATTGTGCGCTTGTGGAACTAGTTGATAGTCATGTCCATCTGTTATGCCGTTGCTTGCCTTCACAGCACTGGTAAACTGTTGTGCTTGCAAGCTGTGTGCGCTTACATGTCATAGGCAGGTGAAGTTGACTTCACTCCTGCCTGTTGTAATCCATGACAGATTACTTAATGTAAGGAAACTAACCGGACGGTTCTGAAATGTCGTATAATGAGTCATTTAGAAGTACACAATTTGCAGTTAGAAGTATACAGATATGAGTTTTATTTAACAAAGAGCGCTGCCAGGTGATTTAGCAAAAGCTATTGGCAATGCAGCCATCCTAAACTAGGAACAGAAATAGAGGCCATGTGTACAAGCGGTTTCATATCTAGCACAAAACGTTATCAGTCACTGCTAGAGATGACAGCAGTAAGATTTGTTAGGATTGACTTGTCAACTCACATAACAGATCAATGCTCATGACACAAATGTATATAATTCAACTTTAATTAAGCAGAGGCAGAGCAGGTCCATGCAGAAACATTCATGGTCACATCTAGACAGCAATACACATGAACTCTTGTATGTTCCCAAAGCCCCATTCCCTGCTTTCAGGGCAGTGGGGTCTCTGGGTTTCTGACAGGAGGAATGGCGGTCGTCATCATGTGCTTAATACTGACAATTTGCTGGATGCTGAATTGACCGCCTTCCTTAGACAGAATTTGTAGTTTCAGGAGCAGTTCCATTTGCAGCACTGACTGTCAAGTTACCCCCGTCGCTCGCCGCCACGGTGCCGCCTTCGCTCGCCGCCACGGTGCCCCCGTCGCTCGCCGCCACGGTGCCGCCTTCGCTCGCCGCCACGGTGCCCCCGTCGCTCGCCGCCACGGTGCCGCCTTCGCTCGCCGCCACGGTGCCGCCGTCGCTCGCCGTCACGTTGCCGCCGTCGCTCGCCGCCACGGTGCCGCCTTCGCTCGCCGCCACGTTGCCGCCTTCGCTCGCCGCCACGGTGCCGCCTTCGCTCGCCGCCACGTTGCCGCCTTCGCTCGCCGCCACGTTGCCGCCTTCGCTCGCCTCCACGGTGCCCCCGTCGCTCGCCGCCACGGTGCCGCCTTCGCTCGCCGCCACGTTGCCGCCTTCGCTCGCCTCCACGGTGCCCCCGTCGCTCGCCTCCACGGTGCCCGCCGTCGCTCGCCGCCACGTTGCCGCCTTCGCTCGCCGCCACGTTGCCGCCTTCGCTCGCCGCCACGTTGCCGCCTTCGTTTTTGGCCACGTTTGGTTTGTCGTGCCAAGTTCCCTATTGTGGAGTTTGGGTTTTCCCTTGTGCCACCCAAGTTGGCCCCATTGGCTCGGCCCCCACTTCCCATTTCCAGTTTAGGTAAAATAACACTGTAAGGGGGGAAATTTAATGTCTGAAAGCTCAAGAAACCCAAATAAAGTTTAAAGGTTTATCTGGCCATCCCAAAAATCCACATTTTGGCCCCATTTATTTAACATCATTTTATTTTTTTTCATAGAGTAAAAAAACAATGAATTGCAAAGGGGGGAAATTTAATGTCCCTTGAAAAATAAAATCAAACAATTTTAAAATTTAAAATTTAATTTAAAATTTAAAATTCGCTGGTTTCCTTTTCCCCAAAACCCCGGATGTTTTTTTCAAATTGAAATTTGAACAATTTATTTTTACTTACAACCTAGAGTGAAAAAAACTGGAAAATTTAGAGCAATTTAAAGTGGCCCCACAATTTCAGTGGGAATATTTTAAACAAAGCAATTTTTAAAAAGTTAGCCGCAATTCATTTAGTTATTCAACTTTTTTTTGCCCTATTTTCAGGGCCTTAATAAACCCAGAACAATGAAACAAAAATATTTCCTTTTACCAAAAACAATTTATTTTTACCATCTTAAGACAGCTTCTAAGGTTTATGTGGAACCCCTCATTCGGCAATGTGAAACAAATACTGGGAAAAGGGAAAACAGAACCACATCCAAATGGTGGAGACCTTTCCTTAAACCCCTCCCCAGTACAAGGGAAAGAAAATACATTCAAGACTAGAAAATTAGCCCCATCCAAAAAATTTCCAGCCGTTCCCAAGCAGCTTCCCTCTTATACCTCAACAGTTGAGGCCCCAAACTTAAAAGGCCTCGGTGAAAATTGAGTACAGAGAATAACTTTCGCTTTTCCACAAGAAGACCCAGCATTTCTTACCACTCAAATAAAAAAATCGCATGAGGGGACTATTGGAGAACGGCCCCCACAAACTTCCAAGGGAAATCAAGTTAAATAAGGGTTACTTTGGTTTTAATAAAAAAGAAAAACCGCACACCTCATGCCAAAAAAAAAGGGGGGGCTAAAGTCTAACCGGAGGCTTACTCCCAACTGCCTTTATAGCTTTAAAATTATTAAAGGTTTATAGAACCCCAAGGGGTTAAGATTTCAATTTTCCAAAAATGATCCACCGAAAATGCAATTTGACAGTTCCCCTTGCCTTTGTCCCGCAATACGAAACAAAATACCTGGCTGGGGAAAAAGGGCCTTAAAGTGGTTTATTGGTGCCCCAAAAATGTTCTAGGGTAGGCTATTGCATTGTCCTAGCTTAATATCATCACACAGTTAGGTAACAGACCAGAGAGCATCAGATGAGATTGTGAAGCCCCCTGCTGATGTTGTAAAGCCTTGCAACATGCATTAGCAGACTTACTAGAATTATGGGTAACACTTCATAATAAGCATGAATTAATACATTTAACTAATGCAGGAATCAACAAGAATTAATGAATCAGGATTTCACAAAGCTCAACAATGACATGAGTCATACCTTGGTCACTATTGGTATTGAATTAATACCTTTGAACATAATGATTTGTTACTAATGATTTGTTACTAATACAATATGTTAGTTAACCATTAATATTAGTTCATAAGGGGGATCAAATGGGCTATAAATCCAGTTGAAAAGGCACAAAAACACAGACCAGTATTGACATTGAATGAATGAATTAACTTGCCAGAAGACACAGGAATTACAGAACCTGATTCCTCTTCTCTTCATCCACAATGCAGGTAGGTGTCACTTGCAGGTAGGTGCCTGGTCGTGCATATGAGCGTAGCTGAGGGAAGTAGCAGAGTGTCAGCGTTATAGCCCTGACATTACATAATGTTGACAAAATCAAAGTAATGGGATTACTTCCAGCTGCTAAATGTAAGCGTATCCATCTTTAATTCAAGTGTGTGGCGTGCGTGACGTGTCCTTGAGTTAAAACGGGGATGGAGATTGGTTTATTAAACTGAAATGTGATATGAAGTTGATACAAAAGTAACGTTGTAACTGTAATGTTAGTACTGAGATTGAAATAGTAATCCGTTACACTACTCGTTCCTGACGAACATTACTGTACTGTTACCGCCCATCACTGGTCAAGAGCAAAACACATGACAAGGATGCTTGACTAAATGCCAATAGGTAGTTTGTCAGCTAGCGATCATTTCATTATGGTTTAACTCTTTCCCAGGTGTTTTCCCGTGGAGAGGGTCAGTCCATGCCAGGTGGAGAACGTCTGTTGTATGGTGGTGACATCGGTGTGTATTGTTATTAGGAAGTGGAATGAATAACTAAACTATGCAGAAAATGAATGTTGTTCTACTGCAATATCTGTGCCTTTGTTGTTCTTGCTGTAGCAGAAGAAAAGTGGTAGGATGCATGAAGTATGAAAAAGGGAGCACAGCATTCCTATACTATAAGATTTTGGTCAAGTTGATTAGGATTCTTCTGAAGTTAATGAATAGATGCAACAAGGCCCCACATCATGGCCCCGCTCCCGGGCTAAGCCCGAAAAGTGACAAAAAAGGAGAGAGAAATTTAAGCTGTTCAATTTCAAGTTGTGGAATATACATTATGCAATTGATGTAATTACAGTTTGAGCCTGACAAATTCAAATTCAGTTTCTGGTGCCACTATTCAGCCTATAAACCCAGAACAAGGCAATAGAAATTGCCTTTAGATAGTTGATTTTTAGAGAATCCTTGACGACATCCTTAAGAGAGACCTCATCGGGTAACCCCTATGCAGTACAAGAGGAATGAAGTTATATCCTGCAAGTAGCTAGAAAAGTCAGCCGCCATACCTCACTTTCAGCCTTACCTCCCAAGCTTCTCTTAAAATGACCCTCATGTCTTAGATTGAGGCCTTCAACTGGTAAACAAGAGCCTGCGGATGAGGCACTTGCAGTTAGCAGAGAATACTGCAGCTTTTGACAGCACAGATGATCACCAAGACTGATTTCTTACCACTCAAATTAAGACAAGACTTCTCGCCCAGGATGGGTCACTATGTGTAGACATGCCCTCACTCCTCGAGGGACAAATGCCAAGTACGTAAGACTACTCTGGTAAAATCAAGAGGAACAACAGCAACACGATCATGCCAGACATGGTGGCTGAAAGTCTACGGGCTTACTCTTAAACTTGCCGTCCTCCCCAGTAGTCTTACAGGTTAATAAATACAGGTTCAAACAGTGTCTCAGAGATATACAGACCTCTTGCAATCCAAACAATGAGTCCAGCGAAAACCAGTGCCCAAGCAGTCCCCATTGCTTTGATAACCAATACAAAACAGCTACCTGAGCTGCAGCAGAGCTTAAAAGTGCTTTCTACTGGTGCCACAGGTGTTGCTGATCAGCTCTAATGACTAATTGACTTGCTCTCTCTTCACAAGAAGAGCGGTTCAGCATTTCATGTGACGTGCACACCTCATATAACCATAGAAATACGCCTGAGCATTGATTGGAGAAACAGGGCCCAAGATGGCCACACAGAATCATTTCTAAAGTGGAAGATTCTTATGTTCAGTCAGGATTCAGCAGTTTGTTTGGAATAAATAGATGACTCTGCACTGCAGCAAAGAAAAGGCAGGTAGCTACAGAAACTCAAGCCTGCTGAGGTCACTATAAACTCACTACTCAGCACTATTATAAGCTAGAAGTTCCTTGAGGAACATTATAGAGCCTATAGGAGCTTGAAGAGTTTACATTACGTTTCCATAAATGTAGGACTGCTCCTTTGAAAATGCTAATTTATGACAGATTATTGCTTTACTTTGTCCAAGCAACTGAAGCAAAGATAGCGTTTGTGTAATGGAAAGAGGGACAATGTTACTTTGTGGTTTATTGAGTGAAATTACATCAAGAATGCATTCTAGGGTAGGCTATTGCATTGTCCTAGCCTAATATCATCACACAGTTAGGCCAGAGAGCATCAGATGAGATTGTGAAGCCCCCTACTGATGTTGTAAAGCCTTGCAACATGCATTAGCAGACTTACTAGAATTATGGGTAACACTTCATAATAAGCATGAATTAATGCATTAACTAATGCAGGAATCAACAAGAATTAATGAATCAGGATTTCACAAAGCTCAACAATGACATGAGTCATACCATGGTCACTATTGGTATTGAATTAATACCTTTGAACATAATGATTTGTTACTAATGTATTTAGAGGTCTTTAGGACCCTGGGGAAACCTATAAAGGGAACACGGAAGCTAGCGCGCTCTCTCTGGCCGAATCCCAATTCTCATTTTCACCCCTACAGCTTCGGCTTGGCCCTTCGGAACAGAGTCACACGTCTTCGGAACAGAGTCACAAGGGGTAGTGGTAGAAATCTCTCCCTAAGAAATGGGACAACCCTTCAAGACCCTGATACGTCATCGATGACGTTTACATAAACAGACGGGACGAGTTTGTTATCGGAGATTACTATGGCAATAATGGTATTATCACAGTGACATTTGCCGTTCATCTGATGGAGATAGAAAAGCATGGACGCTCGCGATTCGTTCACAATTTATACGTTTCACGCTACTAATCGATCAAACAAGTCATCAAATAAAAAAGATCACTGCTTCATTACCAGTCCACTTCATGACAGAATAGCGTTAGCGGTGCTCTGTAGGCTAGCAAGCCGTGCTCCTAACGTTACCCTGCCAGTCTGCACTGGTATTAGAGGAGCTGTAACAAGTGCAGCAACTTCGCTGCTGAACTTTAGTTATATTTCGTCATATGCCATCAAAGGGGGGAAATGCGACATGGAAATATGTCAAAATGCGGGACTGTCATGCACAAATCAGCCTAAAAACAATGTTGTAACGTTAACTAGCGACGTAGAGACATCGGCATACTATAAGGTGACCAGAATTCTGAAATGAAAACCGGGGACATTTCCAGTTCGGCGGTCAATATATCATTAAAATATGCAATGTTATTATCTATGAAATAAAAAAGGGGGACAATTCCGGTTTCATGTATTTTGACCACTGTTGTACTGTAATAAACTATGGTGCAGGCCGACTGATAAAATTGGGTACTAACTTTTACAAAGTAAACCATGTCATAAAATCATAGTTTACAGTACCATGGTGAGTGAAGCTATGGAAACTATGGAACACACAATAAAGAAAATGGTCCAACTACAATGGTTCAATACAGTGTATTTAATTAGGTATACGTACAGACAGAGAAGACAGACAAGCAACACTACCAGACTGACACACTGTAACAGACACACTATGACAGACAACACTAACAAGCACTATATTACAGCAACACTACAGACAAGACAGAACTATCCAATCTGAACAGCCATTCAGTGGTCCTGGTAGTCTGGGTAGAATAAGAGCAAATGAGCAACATTTTAAAAAACAGAGACAATAGTATGTGAAATACTAAACATAATAAAGAAATAAGATGATGATGCGATTGGTGACTTCATAATATACTTATACCAACCTAATCTGTATATTTCCTTCTCTTTACCTTTTCACCGTCACTCTCTTTACTCCCTTAATTTTTCCTTGTCACTCTCTTCTCCTTCCTCTCCAATCTTTAATAATAAATAGTACACTATCAGATAAAATACTTTGCTTAACAGATTCCCATTGCTTGCCTCATTTTTGTATTTTATCTCAAAACATTGTTTGGAATAATAAATTGGCAGGCTCTGTAATCATATCTTTACCTTTCCTCCTCTATCTCCTTCAGAGTGGAGTCGCAGATGGAGCAGCGCGACACCAGACGCCTATGGCAGGGGCTACGGACTATAACGGACTACCAGGGCAGACCCCCCGCAATTGTGAGTGCCGACGCATCCCTAGCGGAGGACCTGAACTCATTCTATGCACGGTTTGAGGCTAGCAACAACAGCGCTAGCTCGCCGGCTAACAACATCACCGTTAGCGCAGCCGGAGTGAGTTCTACCGCTGGGGATGAACACACACTCTCTGTGACCGAGTGTAGCCGGTCCGGTTCGACCCTGCTACCGAACTCTGCGTTGTGTTCGAATGTATGAAGAAGACGTGGACAACTGCTCACTTTGCCAGCCGGGGGAATTTATTCTCTGTGTGAAACATCAAATATGAGTACAGCAAGCAACTTCACAAGCCAGGTTAATCTCATGCACATCTCTCCTCTGGGAGCGCAACGCTAACTCCATGTTACAATTCTGTTTCTAAAACAACATAAAATACCATGAAAAATAAAATACAAATGAAATCATCTTAAAATGAGAATAAAATTGTCACAACAATCAGTTGAATAATCAAAACAAAATATATCTCCGATAATAAAACATTAATTTGAGAATTTATCCACTCACAGCTGCAGTATTTTGTATTTTATGAATTATATTAAATATAAATGAACAGGAACATATATTAGCATTCATGCTGTATAACCCAAAAAAACGAAATCATCCATACACAAATGTACATAAACAAACATAATGGAGTAGCTCACATACCTGTGTGAAACATCAAATATGAGTACAGCAAGCAACTTCACAAGCCAGGTTAATCTCATGCACATCTTTAAAGGGGAAAAGCAGACAACAGCAGACTGCATGAGAAACCTTACCATGCTCTTAGCATAGCTTGGGAATGGTAGCCTAGCCTGTTGCACAAAAGTGCTGTACTCGATAAATAATCACATACACACTCTAATATATAACATGAAAGTAAAGGACATCATTTGTGAACTGTTACAACAAAAAACTGCGACTCTGTTTAGCATTTCATCACATTTTAACAAATTATTGACAAGGCACTCGTATAACCTTACCTCTCCTCTGGGAGCGCAACGCTAACTGACGAGAATGCCGCGAACTCACTAGGAAGTGATTTGACGTAATTTCAAAATAAAAGCTCCTCCAAGATAAATTAATACAAAAACAGGTGAAAACAACAAAACATGAACAGAAAAGGATTATTGGTGAAATATATACCTGATACATTAGTACACCAGTTACACGAGCACAGTGTGAGGAGGGCTCTGACGAGGGTGAACACCAGGAAAGCTGCTGGTCCGGATGGCATATCTGGGCGAGTACTGAAGACCTGTGCTAATCAGCTAGCTCCAGTGTTCACCACTATATTCAACATCTCCCTGGCTGAGTCTGTGGTCCCCGCCTGCTTCAAGAGATCCACTATTGTCCCTGTGCCCAAGAATGCTTCTCCAGCATGCTTGAATGACTACCGACCGGTGGCCCTCACCTCGGTGGTCATGAAATGCTTGGAGAGGCTGATAAAGGACTACATCTGCGCCTTCCTCCCTTGCTCCATGGACCCGCTGCAGTTTGCTTATCGTCCCAACAGATCCACGGATGATGCTGTCTCCCAGGTACTGCACACCACACTCTCTCATCTGGACAGCCGGAAGGGGGGCTATGTGAGACTGCTGTTCATTGACTATAGTTCAGCTTTCAATACCATAGTCCCCACCAGACTGGCTGGCAAGCTGATTGAGCTGGGACTGAACACCCCCCTGTGTGCCTGGATCCTGGACTTCCTGACCGCCAGGCCCCAGGTGGTCAGGGTGGGCAGACACACCTCCAACCCCCTCACCCTGAACACAGGATCCCCCCAGGGTTGTGTCCTCAGCCCCCTACTGTACTCCCTGTACACACATGACTGTGTGGCCAGGTTCAGCTCCAACACCATCATTAAGTTTGCGGATGACACAGTGGTGGTGGGCCTGATCTCCGACAACGACGAGAAGGCCTACCTGGAGGAAGTTGCTGATCTGTCACTCTGGTGCCAGGACAACAGCCTCCTCCTGAATGTCACCAAAACTAAGGAGCTGATTGTGGACTTTAGGAGGACACAACAACAGAGGACGTACTCACCACTGGGGATTAATGGGAATACTGTGGAGAGGGTGAGCAGGTATAAATACCTGGGAGTCCACATCACCGAAGATCTCACATGGTCCACACACACTGACACTCTGGTGAGAAAGGCGAGGCAGCGCCTTTACCACCTCAAGGCAACTGAGGAAATGTAAAGTCTCCCGGAGGATCCTTCAGTCCTTCTACTCTGGAGCTGTGGAGAGCATCCTGACAGGAAGCATCACTGCCTGGTTTGGCAGCAGCTCCGCTCAGGACAGGAAGGCTCTGCAGAGTAGTGCGTTCGGCTGAGCGCACTATTGGAACTACACTCCCCACCCTGCAGGACTTGTACACCAGGAGGTGCAGAACCAGAGCCTGCAGGATCATGAAGGATCCTCACCACCCCAACAACGGACTGTTTCAGCTGCTGCGGTCAGGCAAGCGCCTCCGTAGTCACGCTGCCAAAACAGAGAGACTGAGACGGAGTTTCTTTCCTCAGGCCATCAGGACTGTGAACTCTGACCTCACCAGGGCCCCCACCAAGACACACACACTGCCCCTCTTATGCACACACACACACTTAGGTAAAGACTACACATAATTTATAATTTATATTATATTATACATACAATTTTTCCCTTTTTTTACTATATTTTTTTATAAAGTGCTCTTATTGTAAATATTGTGTTTTTTATATAGAGCTCTTAAAAACTGTGACATTGTAAATATTGTGTTGGTTATTGTAAATAGTGTGAACCTGTTATTTTGCACATTTCTGCTGAGCATTGCCACTTTGCATTTCACTACACACCTCGTGTGTGTATGTGACAATTAAACTTCTTGAATCTTGAATCTCTTCTTCTTATCCAGTCTTCCTCCTCTCCCTCCTCTCCACTCTAACAGAAAACATTACGCTAATGTTATCCATGAAAAGTTTTTTATAAACTTGAATGAATAAACTTCAATCAATGAACACAACACATTAAGTAAAATGCATGAACTAGAGTTTTCATACTCAAAATAACTTGTTGCAGCCTGAAACAGTGTGATGTTTGTGTATGTGATCACAGGGCTTTTCTACTACTTTTTTTTTACTACTATTTCTTTGGGGGGGCGGTATTTTTTATTTCTACACAAAGTAAAACAATGTTAATTATGTGGTGTGCATGTGTGTGTGTGCGTGAGTGAGTGACAGAGACAGACAGAGAGTGAGAGAGACACAATGCAAGATTCAGCCTGTTATTTATTTGCAGCCTAGATCGTTACTCTGGTTTTATTTTATTTTTTTAAATGAACTGACGGTGTGAACCTGGGTGATTTATGCAAACAGCCCGTGTTGGCGATCAAACATGGAAATATGCATTCAGCCTCGCGACTGTATTATTGTCAAAAGCACCGCGTCCGGTACGAGCCAAGTTCTCCAAGTAACTCGGCTGACTTTAGATATTTTACAAACCGAGGTAGGAGCGAGCCGATGGAAGAAAACCTAACCGGTGTAGAAGCAGTGAGAGTCGCGAGCTGTTAATCCCTGTGGACAGAGTGTCTGTGACGATGGCAAGATTGTGTTGTGTGGCGCGGCAGCAGCAGTGAACTATGTATAGGCTCTGTGTAGTAGAGCAGCTCCGTGTGTGGCTGGCCTATCGCGGAACGATGTGGACACAGCTACCCAATGAGGATTTTCCTTCATCACGAGTACAGATATTGACAAATTTTACTCGGATGATACTCGTAAAAAGTACATTATCCGTACCGGATACTCGTTTCATCCGAGTATTCGGCTCAACCCTATTATCTAGCTATATAATACATTTTGACATTATAACATCACTAGCTAGTATGTCAAACGATTGTAATTTACCTGGTTTGAAACGACGTTTGGGGATAGTTAGTAGTAGAAGAAGAGTGATATATATAGCTCTAGCGAGCAACCCCCTCTGTTGGCCAAAACAAGCACAACGCGATTGAGACGTCAACCGGTAGGCTTTGCTGCCCGGTCTTTCTTGCCACGTAAAATATTATTTCACTTTGCGGTCTGTTTTTAACGCACTGTTAAAAACGGGGACATTTCCGGGGACAGCTCCAGCCGGGGACAGGCCACCAAAAACGGGGACTGTCCCCGGAAAACGGGGACGTCTGGTCACCCTAGCATACTAGTGATTTTTTGTTATGCTTGTTATAAAAAAAAGGTCTATAATACATTGAAACGACATGAAACTAACATAATACCACGGTTAGAATATTTTGAAAATCTTTATTAACGAAGAAAATACTACATTTGTGGTTCACTTTGGATGGTAGTGTAGCGTTCGCCATGATCTTCCAGTTGATTCGCAGGTAATTCTGGGAGACTTCTCCTAGCCCTCGGTTTGTAGTGTGCCCCTGAAACATCTCCGTTTGGAGGGCCATGTAGCCCTAGCACTTCGCCCTACCCCTCGGTCCCAAGAGAATTGGGACACCCCTACCCCTTCACGTGAACGCGCAAAACGGAGGGGAAGGGCTAAGGGGTGAATTGGGATTCGGCCTCTCTCTCTACTACCGGTTTGCAGAACGAGGAAGTGCAGTGAGCTGCAGACACGGCACAAACGCTTGCCGCGAGCCCAGAGAACAGCGTTTGAGGGAAGATTGGTTGCCGTATAGGCACAGTACGGTAATTACAGTAATAGTAAATGCAATGTCATACAAATTGTATCGCCCCGTTGGGTTGTAAAATGCACAAATTTAATGTGTTTTTTTTATTTCATTTTAACTTCCAGTAATCTGTTAGTGCTGTAGAGGCAAGGTGCAAACCTTGAGTGGGAGGGACTACTTATCCGGCATCACGACAGCAAGCACGCCACTGTCGTGGGTGCTATTTTTAAAGGTACGGCATGTTGGGTTGATAATTTTATGAAAACATTGTTTTCTAAAATATAATCTCAATGTAGCCTAATACTATGTATATTTTTATAGGACTGAAATATTGACTGTCACTGTTTTTTCCCACCCTAAGAGTTTGTTAGAAGAACGGGCCTTTTTGGTTTCTTTATTGTTTTCTTTATTGATTGGTTCTTTATTTCATACGGGCATTGTGCAATTTCGAGCTGTAGCTCAATTGGGAGTTGTAGGCGCCATACAAATTCAGAGACCCCTTTTGGTGTGTTCAAATAAGGTGTGCAGTGGTAACTTGTATCCCATGTGTGATTCTTAAACGTGTGCATATTAGCCCCATGGGCTCTTAGTCTGTTTCTTATTAAGTGGATTGGGTCCTAAATGTATCGGTGACCTCACCTTCCTTCCTATGCACCTCTGTTAGTTATGTCAAGCGATTTTGCTAGTGCTTAATCAATTGCACAACATTAAGAACTGCTACTGTGTAGCTTTAGGCCTGCTCAATTGCACTCTCTTTTAAGGGTTTTTATATATGTGATTGTGAATACATTTTCTATTTTTTGAGCCATTGACCTCCTGTCCTGGTTATTCTAGACACTTACCTGTCGGTGTGGTGATTATACTAGCCCAACTACAATTCAAATCACTACAGCAACCGGAGTGAGTTCTACCGCTGGGGATGAACACACACTCTCTGTGACCGAGCACAGTGTGAGGAGGGCTCTGACGAGGGTGAACACCAGGAAAGCTGCTGGTCCAGATGGCATATCTGGACGAGTACTGAAGACCTGTGCTAATCAGCTAGCTCCAGTGTTCACCACTATATTCAACATCTCCCTGGCTGAGTCTGTGGTCCCCGCCTGCTTCAAGAGATCCACTATTGTCCCTGTGCCCAAGAATGCTTCTCCAGCATGCTTGAATGACTACCGACCGGTGGCCCTCACCTCGGTGGTCATGAAATGCTTCGAGAGGCTGATAAAGGACTACATCTGCGCCTTCCTCCCTTGCTCCATGGACCCGCTGCAGTTTGCTTATCGTCCCAACAGATCCACGGATGATGCTGTCTCCCAGGTACTGCACACCACACTCTCTCATCTGGACAGCCGGAAGGGGGGCTATGTGAGACTGCTGTTCATTGACTATAGTTCAGCTTTCAACACCATAGTCCCCACCAGACTGGCTGGCAAGTTGATTGAGCTGGGACTGAACACCCCCCTGTGTGCCTGGATCCTGGACTTCCTGACCGCCAGGCCCCAGGTGGTCAGGGTGGGTAGACACACCTCCAACCCCCTCACCCTGAACACAGGATCCCCCCAGGGTTGTGTCCTCAGCCCCCTACTGTACTCCCTGTACACACATGACTGTGTGGCCAGGTTCAGCTCCAACACCATCATTAAGTTTGCGGATGACACAGTGGTGGTGGGCCTGATCTCCGACAACGACGAGAAGGCCTACCTGGAGGAAGTTGCTGATCTGTCACTCTGGTGCCAGGACAACAGCCTCCTCCTGAATGTCACCAAAACTAAGGAGCTGATTGTGGACTTTAGGAGGACACAACAACAGAGGACGTACTCACCACTGGGGATTAATGGGAATACTGTGGAGAGGGTGAGCAGGTATAAATACCTGGGAGTCCACATCACCGAAGATCTCACATGGTCCACACACACTGACACTCTGGTGAGAAAGGCGAGGCAGCGCCTTTACCACCTCAGGCAACTGAGGAAATTTAAAGTCTCCCGGAGGATCCTTCAGTCCTTCTACTCTGGAGCTGTGGAGAGCATCCTGACAGGAAGCATCACTGCCTGGTTTGGCAGCAGCTCCGCTCAGGACAGGAAGGCTCTGCAGAGAGTAGTGCGTTCGGCTGAGCGCACTATTGGAACTACACTCCCCACCCTGCAGGACTTGTACACCAGGAGGTGCAGAACCAGAGCCTGCAGGATCATGAAGGATCCTCACCACCCCAACAACGGTCTGTTTCAGCTGCTGCGGTCAGGCAAGCGCCTCCGTAGTCACGCTGCCAAAACAGAGAGACTGAGACGGAGTTCCTTTCCTCAGGCCATCAGGACTGTGAACTCTGACCTCACCAGGGCCCCCACCAAGACACACACACTGCCCCTCTTATGCACACACACACACTTAGGTAAAGACTACACATCATTTATAATTTATATTATATTATACATACAATTTCCCTTTTTTTACTATATTTTTTTATAAAGTGCTCTTATTGTAAATATTGTGTTGTTTTTTTATATAGAGCTCTTAAAAACTGTGACATTGTAAATATTGTGTTGGTTATTGTAAATAGTGTGAACCTGTTATTTTGCACATTTCTGCTAAGCATTGCCACTTTGCATTTCACTACACACCTCGTGTGTGTATGTGACAATTAAACTTCTTGAATCTTGAATCTTGAATCACTAATACAATGTTAGTTAACCATTAATATTAGTTAGTAAGAGGGCTCAATTAGCATGGGCTATAAATCCAGTTGAAAAAGCACAAAAACACAGACCAGTATTGACATTGAATGAATGAATTAACTTGCCAGAAGACACAGGAATTACAGAACCTGATTCCTCTTCTCTTCATCCACAATGCAGGTAGGTGTCACTTGCAGGTAGGTGCCTGGTCGTGCATATGAGCGTAGCTGAGGGAAGTAGCAGAGTGTCAGCGTTATAGCCCTGACATTACATAATGTTGACAAAATCAAAGTAATGGGATTACTTCCAGCTGCTAAATGTAAGCGTATCCATCTTTAATAATCCATCACTGGTCAAGAGCAAAACACATGACAAGGATGCTTGACTAGATGCCAATAGGTAGTTCGCCAGCTAGCGATCATTTCATTATGGTTTAACCCTTTCCCAGGTGCTCCTGTGGAGAGGGTCAGTCCATGCCAGGTGGAGAACGTCTGTTGTATGGTGGTGACATCGGTGTGTATTGTTATTAGGAAGTGGAATGAATAACTAAACTATGCAGAAAATGAATGTTGTTCTACTGCAATATGTGTCCCTTTGTTGTTCTTGCTGTAGCAGAAGAAAAGTGGTAGGATGCATGAAGTATGAAAAAGGGAGCACAGCAGTTCCTATACTATAAGATTTTGGTCAAGTTGATTAGGATTCTTCTAAAGGTAATGAATAGATGCAACAAGGCCCCACAGTGCATGACCCTGCATCCTGGGCTAGAGCCTGTGTGCTTAAATCCATATTCTCTGCAAAATGCCCTAAGCATCTATAGGGCGGACCATGGACCTGACAATCAGAGAGAGGGCAGCTTGAGTGTAGCAATATTCCATGTTTATAGTTAAAAGAACTCTCTGCTGAGTAGAGAAAGCTGTTTCTCGTTCAAATACACACACTCAACAGTGTTCTGCATGACATGAATGGCTTTACTGTGCTAACATCAAAACAAAGCTTCATATTTTGCATCAGTCATCACTGAAAGATGTAAAGCAACATTTCAAACCAGAAAGAAAGAAAAACAATTAATCATGTAAAGGAATGTCTATTTGTGTTACTCATCCTGATGATTAACTAGCCATTTTAAAATGCAGTCAACACATATGTATACGAAATATCATAGTATCAAAGAGTTCTTTGAACGTATAAACATGGAATATTGCTACATTTAGTCTTCGGTTTGAACTCTTCACCTTCTCTCTCTTCATCCTCTTGCTGCTCAAATAGCAGGCAATAGTGGACAATCCTGACGCAACTCAAATAGACTACTGCTCTGAGATTGTTCTGGCATGCTAGTGCGAAAATGGCCTAACATGGTTAAAATTTGACCTAGCTAACTTTTCTAGCTGTGTAAATAACACATCGTTAGCAAAATCAGACGATCATAATTCAAATGTATTCAATCACGAACAACAAGGGGATTATTGGCTAAACTGTTTGTTTAATTGTTTAATGTTTAATTTACATTTGGAGTACTGCTACCGGACGCCAAACTCATCGGGATTAGGGACGTTGAACGCAACATTGAAATCACACGCTAGTGTGATTGGCTGAAATGGAAAGAGACGTCTGATAGGCTACAGAGAAAGGGCCTTTACAAAAAATGCATTTGTGAATCTAACCACGTCAGGAAACTCTCAAAAATCCACACACAAATGTAATGAGGTTCACAACGTGTCTGGAGGTTTCTAAACGCAGATTCGACAGTCTGTAAATAAATGTAACAACATTTAAATATGTTTTAGATGGACACTGCAGCTGTTTTTAACAGTATTTTTTTAAGTATATTTGTGGATTTGTTTTACATTTATATGAAACGATACATATTTGTGTGTGCATTGAAAAATATATTTGTGAACAGAGACATTTATATATAAATCGCAAAATATATTTGTGAATCATGTTGTATTCATTTGTGAATTTTGAGAGTTAACTGACCCCATAGTTCGACTCGTCGACTTTCAGGGGGCAGCCCTACAATAAATATTCAAGATTCAAGAACTTTATTTGTCACATACACACACAGTGTGCAGTGAAATTAAAAGGGAATGTGCAAAGGGCAACAACAGTACACAGTATTTACAATAAAAAAAAACAGCACAATATTTACAGTAAGAGCACTATTTACAATGGTAAAGAAATATAGTGTATATATATATATATATGTGTGTGTGTGTGTGTAAAATATGAAGAATTTGTATATATGTAATATATGGGGGCCCTGGTGAGGTCAGAGTTCACAGTCCTGATGGCCTGAGGAAAGAAACTCCGTCACAGTCTCTGTTTTTGCAGCGTGACTGTGGAGGCGCTTGCCTGACCGCAGCAGCTGAAACAGTCCGTTGTTGGGGTGGTGAGGATCCTTCATGATCCTACAGGCTCTGGTTCTGCACCTTCTGGTGTATAAGTCCTGCAGGGTGGGGAGTGTAGTTCAGCCGAACGCACTACTCTCTGCAGAGCCTTCCTGTCCTGAGCGGAGCTGCTGCCAAACCAGGCAGTGATGCTTCCTGTCAGGATGCTGATTCCTTAGTAGCTATACAAACAGTATGTTTGACATACAGGGTAGTTCCAAATGTGTCTTTGAATTAAATGTCTCAAGTTCAGTGTTATTAATATCAGGTCTTTAAAATGTTAAAATTTGAGTTTAAGAGTTCATCATTTCCACAGAAACATTTATTTTTCTGAAAATGTGTCAATTTCTCAACATTATAATCAGACATTTTGATGGCCATTACAGCCCAAAGCCAATGTAATGTTTACCTTTGTGATTGAAACATATTCTTATCAAATTCTTTGGGAATGATGTGCTAAGCCCAAAGAAGTATTTTAATCAGTGTGCACAGGTGCTGGAACCCGAGGTAGACCATAAATGATGAATACGCAGTATATACATATATATGTACAGTATATATGAGTCACAGTATTTTATTATTTCTAATCTGACATTACTGTTATATGCTGCTCTATGTGTTGGGAAAAGGCCCGTAGATAATCCCATTTTCCTTTATACTGACGTGTCATTCTGACCAGCAGAGAGAAATCCAAACAA
This sequence comes from Hoplostethus atlanticus, assembly GCA_034670405.1. NCBI lineage: Eukaryota > Metazoa > Chordata > Actinopteri > Trachichthyiformes > Trachichthyidae > Hoplostethus > Hoplostethus atlanticus. Next base: position 55,799 of record JAXDDX010000030.1, read on the forward strand.
ATCGAGTACAAACCACTGTTTAAAAATTGATGAGTGGTCCCAGCCTTAGTAATTTGTATGAATGTAATGTGGTCTGTAAACCGGTGCAGTAAAAATAAATAAACGTCATTGTTTATATTTTATACTAGATAAAGAATACCACATCACTGAGGGAACTCCGGGGACTCACAGAAAAACACTCCAGCATGCTTCAGACAGCAGGCTGCTATCGCTTCATGAGGACAATGGAGGATAAGAAGAAAGTAGTACATGATTACATTCAGTGGTATTTCATCTACCGAAACCATCATTCCATCCAGAGGTACAACATATTCTTTCTATTCTGTGGGCATTTCACAATTTCTTTACATAAAGTTAATTGTTCATTTTATTTATTTAACATAAGTAGTTTTTTAGATCTTTCTTGGGCTTTCACATGGGATTTGCTTTCTACGTCTATCCATGTAAGAGCTTTCTTTAATTGCTGAACCAGGTCATGGTTGCAGTTGAATAATATGGACAATACTGATGACAGCTGCAACAATTACAATATCATGCTGTAATTGCTAATTTAGTTTTATTTTTTTATTAACTTTTTGGGTATCTTTTTTATGGGAAGTACTGGAAAATAGGAAATATGTTTATTGAAAGGTCTGTGGATGCCCTTGCCTTCCAGTAAATTTTTACATTTCACTGTAAATATATTAATTTCTGGTAACACTTTACACCTCCCCCTATTTTACATTTATAAGCACTATATAAATGTTTAATAAATGGTTTATAATACACTATAATGTAGTTGTACATACACAGACAGGACATTTTAAGTGTTTATTAATGTATAGTATTTGTCAACAATTATAACTTCTCCTATGAAGATATATTTTACATTATTGCAAATGTGTTTTACTATACGTGCATTCATTATGTTTATATACCAGCCTCCACTTATGGGTGCCCACAGGAAGCGTTACAGTTGTTGACAAATATATTAATGAATACTTATCTGCCTACAACCACATTATAGTGTTATATACCATTTATTAAATGTTTATATACTACTAATTTCTTGCTCTTGAAATGGGAAATCTATATATCTCCCAGTAATTGTTCACATATCCCCAATGTTGTGCAGTTTTTTTCTTTTGAAAATACAGCGACTGTCAATCGGTATGTTTTGTAGGTTCAAGGAGGGACTAGCAACGCTCGATTTTGTCAATGCCCTGGAACAGTATCCTTCACTCTTCTTCTCATTCATGTGCTACACTGAGACCAAGCTGACAGCTGATGCTGTGGAGAACATCTTTCATGTGCAGTTCAGTCCATCTGGTAGCACCAAGTGTCAGGAGGAGGCCAGAGTACTGACCTACTGGCGAGATTATCTGCTCTACGTTGAAGGTATTAACTGATGTTAAAATTATAACAAACGTGCAGAATCATCACTGGAACAAACAGTGAGATATAAAGTAACAGAAAGTTACACGTCAGTTCAAGGAACTTTTAATTAAGAACATGTTTTCCAAGTAGTATTACACACTAAAGGATAAATCCACAATCACATAGTCAATAAGAATTTAAACAGGTATGAGTTCCATTGTTGTTCCACATGCGGTTTAGCAGAATTGACAAACCACCTCCATCCAACACAAACCAGCACTGTGCTCTCACACCCTTTTACAGCTGATAGGCAATGTAGAATAGAGCCATACTAATCATCAACCCTCCGCCTACTTCCATGGCGTGGATCCGCCCATTTTCATCTGACCTCACTCCCTCCTAATCAATGGCCTACTCTATATATCCGCCCATTTCCTTTGTTCTGGCTGGCAGCAACACGAACCACATGTGAGGGCCCTCTGTACCTGTGATTCAGATACACACCTATGGTTGTGCGTGATAAAGTGAGTTTACCACTTTCTTTACATGTTGTGCTTCAATGGTTATTTGTTGATTGGATGTGATTGAATGCTTGACCAGTATATATAGTGGTAAATGCTATAATCGTCACCTTGTCTGTTTGCCTTGAGACTACAGATATAATATTGTGTGTAAGTGCGCAGTACACATGATTTATTAATTGTAGCTCTTAAGGAAATGCAAGAATCCTTATAACCTCATTTAGAATGTTGAATTTCTTATGTTATGTAATTGTTAAATGAATGTTTCTCTGTTATGTAGTACTTTATAATTTCAGCAGTGGTAGGCCTACCCCTCACCCCCTTGGAGTACTAATATTCATTGTTTGTTAGGTACCTAATTGTTAAGTGTGATGCTGTACATTGGTTAACTGTAACTTGTAATTCTTATGTGTTTTTCTGTTTATCCTTTATAGAAAACCATAACTGTCAAGCCTCATCATCATATTGCTCTACATGTGTGCATAGTGGCAATAAATGGCTTAAACGGAACATCAGTTGTCCCTTCTACATTCTTACCGATGTACCATGGTGATGCTCAATCTCCTGTGAACTAATCCTAGAGATAGATTCTACAAGTGGTCCTTCGAGCCGGAATGTGAACATTGCCATGGCTGAAGGGAAGTCAACTCTAACCCATGGAGCTCTCCATCCTCGACGCCAAACCCACCTACCTCAGCGCCTAGAGGACTATGAAGTTGGCTATGGGGATAGAGCTACAAATACAGAACGCACACACGACCCACATGAGTGCCAACAGGAAGAGCATGAAAGAGATGATGAGGAAGAGTATTCTGAGCACCCTGACCACAGTCAACCCCTCACCAGCACTAGTGGAGCCCAACCGCCTTCTACATCTGTTACCAGAGAGCAAGATGGCATTCCAGAACTCAGCCAGGCTGACATCATTAAACAGCTCTTTGAAACGGTGAAAATGGTAAAGCAACAAGGAGAGATATTGCAGCACCTCATGGAGCGACACAAAGCTTCCAGCCCAGAAAGCAGCTGCTCCTCCTTGACCAGTCACCGAAATATATCGCACCCACCACTAGACTACCCTAGTGAACCCAATCAGATTCCAGTTGGGTCACCCCTAGTCCCACCAGCTATCCGCCATCAACCTGCAGCAGTAGCTTTGGCCCAGCCCAGAAACCCTCATAGGAAAAATGTAGCATCAGAGCCCATGCAGTTAACCCCCCTTCCCTTTTACCCACAAGATCACCCTCCTCCTTCAGCCTATCACCAAAATGGTAAATGGCTGCATTTATATAGCGCTTTTATCCGAAGCGCTTTACAATGTATGCCTCTCATTCACCCATTCACACACACACACTCACATGGCAGTGAGCTACCATGCAAGGTGCTGGCCTGACCATCGGGAGCAATTTGGGGTTCAGTATCTTGCCCAAGGACACTTCGACACGCAGACTGGAGGAGCCGGGGATCGAACCTCCAATCTTCTGATTAGAGGACGACCCGCTCTACCTCCTGAGCCACAGCCGCTCCGATCTCCTCGCATCATCCGGTCATTCACCGGCCTGTGTCTTCTCATCCTTCGGCCTCCCATTCCTCCATGCCTTCGCATCTTCCAATCCCCCATCAACAGCCGGTTTTATCTAATCCTTCACCTTCCCATCCTTCGATGCAGTCTCATCCTCCAGTCTCTTATCAGCCTGCGTCTTCTCATCGCCCTCTTCCCTTCCAGCCCAGATCCTTGTGCTCCTCCAGAGGAGCTGCAGCACCCCCTGCTGGTCGATCCAGGCGCTACAGGCCAGTCGAACCCCCTAAATTTCCTGACTTTACTAGAGAGGATGAGGTACAATACAGGATGTTGCAAATGGCACTGACCAACCTACTCGATCCAGATGAAACTGAGGAATTCAAGTTTCACATTCTTCTTGACCATCTTAAGGTGGACCAGGCCAGACGCCTGGCTTTAGCCTATTCATATGCCCATCAGCCATTCACAGAAGCCTTAAGGGCCCTAGATGAACGTTATGGCCAACCACGCCAGTTGGCACTCAAGGAACTGCAGAACAAAATGGCTCTTCCTCCTGTACATCCTGGAGATGGTCATGCCCTTGACGCTTTTGCCCTGCGAGTCCAAGCACTGGTTGGGCTGTTAAGAACTATGGCTGACCAAGGCAATGCTGAACTTCTCTGTGGCTCACACGTAGATAGGCTACTGGAGAAACTCCCGAATGAACAGGTTAGCCGCTTTAAATGTCATATGTACAGAACCCAGGTAGATGCCAATTATGACCTCACCGACCTTTCTGAATGGCTGCAAATGGAGTCCCATTGCCAACCTAGACGGGATTACATGGGCCCGAATCCCTCTCGATCCCACAGACCACTAGCTTCTAACCATGCAACCACAACTATACTCCATGGAGCTAACAGCATCAGTGAGCGTAGGGAACCCCAAATGTCCTCAAGGTCCCCCTGTGCCTATTGTAGCTCCACAAGTCATCACATAAGCCAGTGTGCTGATTTCAAAGCCCTGAACAAGCAACAAGTCATAGTATGGATCAAGGAAAACAAGAGGTGTTGGCGCTGTGCCCGACCACATGTTGCAGCTAAGTGCACACTAAAGAGAGACTGTAATACCTGTAAGGGGAGACATCTACAGATCCTCTGTGAAATCAATAAGAAATCTGATACAAATGCTTACCATGTCAATTCCACAGCCCACACCCTGTACCTTGATCGCCCAAGTCACACAGGTCATGTCCTCTTGAAACTGGTCAAAGTCATCCTGCGGAATGGCAGTCACACCCTGGAGACCTTTGCACTTCTGGATGACGGGTCAGAGCGAACTATCCTTTTGCAGTCAGCAGCTCATAGTCTTCAGCTTGATGGAGAACCAGAGGACTTAGCTCACAGAACAGTAAGGCAAGGAGTGGAGATACTTCAGGGGGCTACTGTTTCCTTCAAGGTGAGCTCTGCCTCCAGTTCTGGTGAATTTCACATCAACCATGCTTTTACTGCAGATCGACTTGCTCTGTCTGAGCACACACACCCTGTCCTTTCCCTTCAACGGAAATATAAATAACTCTGTGGACTGCTACTGACACCAATGCATCAGGTCACCCCGCTACTTCTAATTGGCTCAGATCATAATCACTTGATCTCACCTATCGCCCCAGTTCGATTTGGCCCATCAGGAGCACCAGCAGCAGTCAAGACTCGCCTTGGCTGGACACTGCAAGGTCCAACAAGAGACAACAACAAGATTGAACTTCTCCCTTCTGTTGCCAAGTGCTTCCATATCTCCATTGCCTCTCAATCTAATGAGTTGTACCAAAATGTGGAAAGGCTCTAGGAATTGTATGTAGTTCCCCATCGAAACGAAAGAGCAGCCACCCGGTCCAAGCTGGATAACCAGGCAGTGAACTTGCTTGAGGCAGCCACAGAGAGAGTCTTGGTGGACGGAGTCTATCGCTATGCCACACCTCTCTTAAGGATACCAGAGACACCTCCTTTGAATGCTCCTCCACAGGCTGCGATGGCTAGACTGCGTGCCACTGAATCCAAGTTGGCCAAGGATCCAAAGAAAGCGGCAGCCTATAACACTGAGGTCTCTAAGCTTGAACAAGCAGGTCATGTGAAAAGGCTTACTGCAGAGGAAGTTGAAGGCTCCCCAGAGGCATGGTATATACCTCATCACATGGTGACCCATAATGCGAAGAATCGTCTTGTCTTCGACTGTTCGTTTGAATACAAAGGCCAAAACTTGAATAAGACCTTACTACCTGGACCTACCTTGGGGCCTTCCCTCCTTGGAGTTTTACTCCGCTTTCGAGAACATGCTGTCACCATTAGTGGTGACATAAAGAGCATGTTTCATCAGGTTCGGCTCTTGACCCAAGATAAGCCTCTCTTACGTTTTCTTTGGCGGGACATGATGAAGGACGCCCCTCCATCCGTCTACGAGTGGCAGGTCCTGCCCTTTGGGACTACCTGTAGCCCCTGCTGCGCTACCTTTGCCCTTCAAAGGCACATCGAAAGTCATACTCAGCTGAATGATCCAGTGCGGCATTCAGTGGAAAGGGGATTCTATGTTGACAACTGCCTTCAAAGCTTCCCCACAGTTGCCATGGCCCGACAGACTCTTGATCAGCTGAGGTCAATTCTGTCTTCTGGAGGTTTCAACATTCGTCAGTGGGCCAGTAATGACCCGATGGTCATTAGTCACTTATCACCTGACACAAGATCCGAGAACAGTGAGTTCTGGCTCTCCAAAGACACTATGCCCCCGACAGAATGTACCCTTGGGCTCCAGTGGAACTGCCAAACAGATTGCCTCGGTTACAGAGGTCAGGCAACAGAATCATCCACCACAACAATGCGGTACATTTACCATGTCCTTGCCAGCCTTTATGACCCTGTAGGGTATCTTATCCCTTACACCACCAGAGCGAAGGTCTTGATTCAGCGGCTGTGGGACAAGCGACGGGAATGGGATGACCCCTTATTACCCTCCGATTTACTCTCTGCATGGAATGCCTGGAAGGACGAACTGTCAATTCTACCCACAGTAACTATGCCTCGATGCTACACGTCTGTCAGCGTTTCCTCCCCCTCTAAACAAGACCTTCACATATTCTGTGATGCATCGGAATCAGCTTATGGAGCAGTTGCGTATCTTCAGTCAGAGGGTGAAAGCGAGCAAGTCCAAGTGTCTTTTTTGCTTTCTCGATCTCGTGTTGCACCAAAGAGACAGCAGTCAATTCCTAGACTAGAGCTCTGTGCTGCGCTAGTTGGTGCTCATCTTTGTGATCTCCTCAGGCAGATTCATGCCGCATTAAGGTCTTTGTTGGTACCAGAGTGTCCGAGATACAAGAACTTACTAACTGCCAAGACTGGAGGTATGTCAATACAGTCAACAACCCAACTGATGACCTTACGTGGGGCAAAACCCTTGTAGAGATCCAGCAGCCAAACTGGTGGAGCCAAGGCCCTCGATTCCTTTACCACCCTTTTGACACCTGGCCCCAAGCCCCGTGACGGCTCCAACAATGATGTAGATCACCATCAGCTTGAAATTAAGCCTTCCTTTTGTGGAGAAGTTGCCACTATCAGGTCTGTCCCAGATTTCAGCCCTTACGAAACTTACCAAGCCCTCCTTGATGCTTCAGTCCAGTTGTAACATTCTCCAGATGCTCATGTAACCCCCACAGGAGCTGATTATCTTCAGGCAGAAATAGAAAATCTGAGACAGGCACAGATGGATAGCTTTGGAGAAGATCTCGCCCATCTCAAGGCTCAGAGACCCAGTCGCCTACTTACCCTTGCACCAGAAGTCTGTCCAGACACAGGCCTTATTCGTGTTGGAGGCAGGCTGCGGCAGAGTGAACAGGAACCTGATGCCACTCACCCCATTGTCCTTGATACCAAACATCCAGTGTCTAAGCTGCTCATTCAGGAGTATGATGAAAGGTTGAAACACCCCGGTCCTGAAAGAGTATTCGCTGAGCTCCGCAGGCGGTTCTGGATTTTGAGAGGGAGAGAGGCAATACGGAAGTACCAACGTGGTTGTGTTCAGTGCCAACGGTGGCGTGCAAAGCCAGTTGTTCCCAGGAAGGTAGACCTTCCAATAGCTCATCTCCAGCTGCACAAGCCTGCTTTTTATTCAACAGGAATGGATTGTTTTGGACCATATAATGTCAAGCTTGGATGTCGGACTGAGAAGCGATGGGGCATTATATTTAAGTGTTTGACAATTCGCTGTGTGCACCTGGATCTCTTTTGTAGTCTTGACACAGATTCCTTTCTCATGGCCCTCCGCCGTTTCACCGCCCGTAGGGGCACTCCCTTTGAACTCTGGTCAGACCGGGGCACCAATTTCAAGGGAGGAGAGAGGGAACTTAGGGAGGCCTTAATAGCACTTAGTCCATCCCTCCAAGTTCAACTTAAGAAACAAAGGATCCGATTTCGTTTCAACCCCCCACATGCCCCTCATTTCGGAGGAATCTGGGAACAGGAAATTCGTTCTGTCAAACAGGCCTTGCAAGGCTCCCTCGGCGCCCAACTGGTCACTGCAGAAGTCCTGCACACTCTGTTGATAGAGGTTGAACATATCCTCAACTCTAAGCCTCTTGGCCATGTCTCCTCGGATATTGCAGATCCTGACCCTGTGACCCCAAATCTTCTTCTCATGGGGCGGCGAGACTCCTCTCTGCCTCTGGTCTCTTATCTGAGCTCTGAACTTCTCAGTCGCCGGCAGTGGCGTCATAGCCAAGTGTTGGCTGATCACTTCTGGTCTCACTTTATCAAGCGTTATCTTCCCCACCTTCAAGGCAGGCAGAAGTGGCAAACCCACCAGGAGGATATGCAAGTTAATACAGTTGTTATGATCATGGATCCGCAAGGGCTCTATGGCTTGTTGGTCGCATTACAAAGGTATTACCAAGTAAGGATGGCCATGTCAGGACGGCTGAAGTGATGGTAGGGAACAAGTCTTATGTCCGCCCAGTTTCCCCGGCTGATTAAGCTTCCTGCAATCCCTGATGACCCCCCAAATCACTCTTCCTAGTATGACTCTTGGGAGTGCAAATCCCTATAGGATTTGGGGGCGGCTGTAGAATAGAGCCATACTAATCATCAACCCTCCGCCTACTTCCATGGCGTGGATCCACCCATTCTCATCTGACCTCACTCCCTCCTAATCAATGGCCTACTCTATATCCCGCCCATTTCCTTTGTTCTGGCTGGCAGCAACACAAACCACATGTGAGGGCCCTCTGTACCTGTGATTCATATACACACCTATGGTTGTGCGTGATAAAGTGAGTTTACCACTTTCTTTATATGTTGTTGTACTTCAATGGTTATTTGTTGATTGGATGTGATTGAATGCTTGACCAGTATATATAGTGGTAAATGCTATAATCGTCACCTTGTCTGTTTGCCTTGAGACTACAGATATAATATTGTGTGTAAGTGCGCAGTGCACATGATTTATTAATTGTAGCTCTTAAGGAAATGCAAGAATCCTTATAACCTCATTTAGAATGTTGAATTTCTTATGTAATTGTTAAATGAATGTTTCTCTGTTATGTAGTACTTTATAATTTCAGCAGTGGTAGGCCTACCCCTCACCCCCTTGGTTAGAGTACTAATATTCATTGTTTGTTAGGTACCTAATTGTTAAGTGTGATGCTGTACATTGGTTAATTGTAACTTGTAATTCTTGTTTTTCAGTTTATCATTTATAGAAAACCATAACCGTCAAGCCTCATCATCATATTGCTCTACATGTGTGCATAGTGGCAATAAATTGCTTAAACTGAACATCAGTTGTCCCTTCTACATTCTTACCGATGTACCATGGTGATGCTCAATCTCCTGTGAACTAATCCTAGAGATAGATTCTACAGGCAATGACTACACTGATTCGAACGTAGCTATGAGAAAAAAAGTTTCAACCCATAGAAATGCAGCAATTGCTTTCTGCCACAATCTATTCTTGAAAAAACAAATGCCTAACATCTTTTTCTATCTTCTTCTGCCCCCCCCCCCGAAAAAGAGGCAAGCCTGTCTTTGGTGGATGTCGTTATGTTTGGAACTGGGCTGAGGGAAGTTCCTCCTGCAACAATACAGCCACAGGTAGTTTTTCAGAAGACCTCACGCTTTCCTGTGGCAAATGTATGTTCAAATACAATCAAGATTCCAATCTTAGACAGTTATGAAGAGTTTCAAGAAGCCATGGATTTTGGCATTCAAAATGCCCCTGGGTTTGGGCTTCCTTAAAGCCAAACTTCTTTAGCTGGTAAACCAAGGTTAAGGTCAGAGTTAACTATTTTATTCAAATGCTGCAAATGTGCCACTTTATGTTCTTGCCATTTTAGCAATGCAGACATATTTGTATTGTTTTAACCTGCACTTTATGTTAGAGTTAACACAAATTTCAAGCCATTCCAATAAACAAGGCACATTCAGGTTAATAGTTTTGATTGTACTGTTACACTGGTGATACAATCTTGAAGAACAATATAACAGTTTTATTTTGACAAGTAAGTTTTCCTTAAGGACCACAGGGTTTTTCAGCACACAAATGTATGGTATATTCTTCTCACAACTGAAGAGTTTGAGTTGTACACAGAGCTTTAACAGTGTGTTTACAAAAACACTGATGTAACAGAACAAATAAATGAACAAATACATGAAACTGCTGGATGTTACTTAATTTAAACAAACTAAAATGTTTAAAGGTTTAAGTCCTATAATAAAAATAAAACAAATACAGACTTCTGACTTCTGCTAGTTCTTCTGCTAGTTAGTTACTTTCAGTTTACACTATACTGTCTAGATGAGTAAAATACAGATGGTTTCACAAAAACTCCCCAAAACCTATGCCCTACTGGGAGCATGAATGTGCCCCGCAAATAGTAAATAAATTAACTTTCATGGCAGAGGTAACAAATGCATGTCTACCAGACAAATATCTTATGTTGCAGAATCAGGAAATGAAGATTCTAAAGTCCAGACATATTTTTGAGTGATATGTAATTCTCAACAGCAGTTGTCCAGTCGACTGGTGGAGCCAGCCCACTCTGTCTCTCCAAGTCCGCAAAATGAATTTGGAGATTACCATCACCACACAGACTTTGCTGAGCTGGCAGAATGTCATCAAAGTGGTGTAGGGCTTCCTGGGACACTGGGAATCCACACTCCCTTCCGTCAAACCTAAGGCCAGTCAGAAATGGAAACACTGAATCAAGTCATTACAAATTGATCGTTTAGGTAGGCAAAAAATGCTAAATTAGTATTATAACTAAAACTAAGTCAGCTGTAATAAATTATAAACAAAGACCTTGAATTTCTGATGACAAATCAGCCACAGGTTGACTGACAGGTTGACAGCAGCTCTTTCAGTCAAATATGGTCAGTATAATTGCTTCTACCACAAGGCACTTTTGTATTGAATCAGATAAATCCACCATTTTGCTTTGTACATTTTAAATGTAGGTTTGGTGTGGAATGGTGTTTTTTTGTTGTTTAAGAGCATCTGACACTTTGATCTACTTTAGGCAATCGCACACATTGTCTTTAAACTTACATAAGTGAAAATGCAATCTGATATTTACTGAACATGGTCACATATCACATGGGTTAAATACAAACCTGTGAGGCAGGTGGTACATGGCTTCTGGTTTACCCGATGGACGACGAGATTGACCAACAGGTCGGATGGTGTGGTTGTTCCAAAGTTGTCTGTACTCATCAAGCTCTTTCTGCAGGACACCCAAGAAGACACAGCGTAGTAGGCACTTGTGCTCATGGCTGCCGTTGAAAAGGTGCCTCTCTCTCAGGTCACTTAAGACATCAATCCAGAACTGAGTCCTAATGGTGGAATGACAACATATGTAGTGTTTTACTACAGTGCTGAAAAATGTTATGGAAATGATTTCTAAAACAAATGCTTTCTAAAAGTAATCATTTAAACAACAAGCCTAGTTGTAAACCAGGATTTATGCATTGGATTCACCAGCAGAATCTTTTCCCCTGTTCATACTATTAGAAACCATACTTTAAATGTGTTCACTCGCATGAACATCCTGAGTACACTGTAAAAGGGGATTATGGAGCTTGAAGCAAGTCACTTTTTACAAAATCTGTAAACTGAGATGGTTTCCCTTCTAGTTTCTACAACAACAAACATGTTTCTATTTTTAAATTGCTGATTCCTGCAAGAATCATCTCATATAGCAAAATAGGAGCAAATAAAAAGACACCTAACCACATGCGTTCATTTTCAAAAAACAAATCAAATGAAAAATGATGTTGCTTATGGGCCCAATCCTTAAAAGGACAGGTTCATGATTTTTCAAGTCTGTCTCCCACCGCTTAGCAAGGAAACACTCTCTGGGGAGAGTTTTTTTTACTAAAAACACTAACTCTGGAACATACACACTTGATTTCATTAATTCAGACTGCTGAAACCAGTCCCATCACAGATGTAAACATGATGTGATTGCTTCTTTAATAAAGTATTTTTGTATTTTACTGTCTTTCTGGTGTTATTCTTTTATAATATAGATTGCTGAAAACCTGGCATGCGAAAACAAAAAAGCACAGGACTGACTACATAGCAGCATTACATATATGTTCTTGGAATTGACCACCAACTCTCGATACGTTGGTTTGCAGTTGAGGTGCCATACATGTGACTGAGGGCTCCTGCAAAGTCATCTGTATGTTGTGATCTTAAGGCACAGTGAATGGCTGCCATAGTGCCATTTTCAGTTCCACAGTCTGTGCGAAGGAGAGCTGGAAGTTGTCCAAAGTCTGATACACACTGCATATAATGCTGCGCAATGATCCCTGGATCGTTATTAGTGCTGCCACTTCTGAGCCACATAACTTTCCTCGAAAAGCCATCGATGCAGCCACTGATGGCAATACCGAAGGGTTTCAATTTATCATATCCATCAGCATGCCACACCTGGTTTGGTCCCACTGTGAAGTATCCTCTTCAGACAAACCTGTGTCTAGAGCGAAGTTGAACTCCAGATGGATCCAGTCTGGCAAGTGTATGCCTTACATCATCTCTTCTAACTGTCAGGAGATACTTTTGTTGTAGTGTCTGCCACATAGCTCTGTAACCCAACAGCTAACCTGAGCCTCTCAGTTCATGTGCAACAGTTGCATGCACAGTGGCAATGGGAGTATAGTCTGTCCTCCTAGTTAGGCCTGCTTTCTTTAGCCTCCTCTTTAAGGTGCTCAGACTCATAAGAAAGTTGTGCTTTTTTCCAAGAAAATCAAGGATCACCTCATATGTGTGGCCCTCTGAGAAATATGTATGGGTGAGGCCTGCCTCTGCGACTTCATCTGATACTGGTCCTGGGCCAGGGAAAAGAGAACAAGGTCATTAGGAATGCAGGAATCCACAGAGAAATGCAAAACCTTACCAATGATGTAAGCATCCCACTATTGTTTTGTATTCAAGAATATTATGCATAAATCATGTCATGTTCATACCCTATTTTTATGGACATGTCAGTATAAACCACTTGATGCTGCCTGAGGAACAGTGGCAAGCTTAAAACTCATTGCAATCCAAAGTACCTGCCAGTCCAAGCCTTTCTCATGTTCTTTCTGCCTTTTGGTGCCCGTATTTGGTGCCCGCATACACGCATCAAATGGCTCCACTCCTTTTTTCTTTGTGTCATTAGGAACACAGCAACCTACATGCATGCTTTTGTCTATATCCATTTCAATTTGTGTATATGCACTAATAAGAATGATTAAGGCGTAAGGCGTCTGCCCTTACCAGTGCAACAAAGCTAACAGAAGAGTCAGGGAGATGTCAATTAAACACAGTCTGTACACCCCTCACAGTCCTGAGAAGAGGTCTAATTAGCCAAAGTAATTATGATCACCTGTGTGGGTTTACCCATGGTGTGCAGAGCCTTTAACAATTCAAAAGGTTAGTAAAAGATAACTCACCAGACCAAGTACTCTACCAGTTGATATCAACAATAAGCACACCCCTCAGCATGTGAAGGAAAACACAATTGGCCAACTCTGCTAGGCTGCTTTTTACTTGTTGACATTTGTTTTTAAATCAGTAGTTCTACAATATATGTTAAATAGTAATAGTAAGTGTAGGCTACATCATTCATTAACACGGTACCACATCATGCACAAATAAGACATTTAAACTCAAGCACTACTGAAATACTTGACCTTTAGGGAAGAGCTTACCATCTTCTAGAAAAGGTGCCAAAAATTGAATGTTGCTGCCACAGGAGCCACAAAAACGTCCAATACTTCCAGCCAATTCGACTCCACAATATGGACAATACATTATCTGGGGAAAAGGAACAATGTGAATGCTAAGTGTGGCTAAAAACATATTAACATGTTGCCTTAGCATACGAATGCCTGTGATATACAGACCTTGTTCACAGCAGACATTTTGACTTGTCGTGGTAGGAAAGACACAGGTGTAAGGGAAACCCTTATGATTATCATAGACAGCTTGTACCACACAAAAGTTTTAACCTACACACTTTTATTCATACATACATGGGGACAGAGATATATTTTCTCTAAATTGTATGCCTAACGTTAGATTAAACCCAAAATTCTTCCTTTATAGCTCCATAGGCAAAGTTATCTAACCAGTGTTAGTATCCTCCAATTGGGGATTAGTTACTTTAAGGATCGCCAGCTATGTTTACTTATGCTAACTGATTAAAAAAAAGTATCAAAGTGATTGAGTGGTTTCATTTTATTAGTCATGTCAGCAAAACCTACACGTAGTTTTACTTGGTTGTCCCCTATTACGGGTTCTGAAGTAACTAACTTAACTATAACTAAGGTTATAGCTAGCTAACAGCTAAAAGTTAGTGTGTTTCACAATTAATTGTGTGTATTTCATCAGGTTATTTGAATGGGCAGGCTAATAATAAGCAAAAGGCCAACGCTAGGTTAACAGCAGATATTTGCAATAATATCTGAATCATGCGATCACAATGTTAAAATAAACCAAAAACACTTACATATTTCCAACGCCACTGACCACGCCACTGACTGTCCAGACGTGTTCATCACTTTTCAGTGTCCTCTGGAAACACTTCCGTTGTCGTTTGGCGTAATTGCAGCGCGTTTCTGTAATGTGTTGTGTTGTCTGTAATTTGTTGCGTGTGTTGTCAAATTGATGAAGATGTTTTCTTAATTTGTTGCGTGTGTTGTCAAATTGATGAAGATGTTTGTTTTCTTAATTTGTTGCGTGTGTTGTCAAATTGATGAAGATGTTTTCTTAATTTGTTGCGTGTATTGTCAAATTGATGAAGATGTTTTCTTAATTTGTTGCGTGTGTTGTCAAATTGATGGAGATGTTTTCTTAATTTGCTTGTGTTTTGTCTACTTGCATATGTTTTTTTAAGTTGCAGTGCGTTGAGCTCTCAGGGCCACCGTACTTAACATCTCTGGTCGGGTATGTTCATGCTGTACCATTTTGGTTCATTGTAATTCTTTGTCTCACCCTGTGGTTGCCCGTGCAGCTTTATAAAGTAAAACAAGAGTGCTCTAACCTATGGTTTGATGCTGCGTTCTTCTACACACCACCACTTCCAGAAAAGCGGGTACCATCCCTGATAGTAGGTTTTTACATGCTAACCCTACACCCCCTCAAAAAAACAAAAAAACAAAAAAACAACGTGCATCCTTTGCGATTATATGCCAAAGGTGTTGTTGTTGTTGTTGTTATTATCATTATTATTATTATTATCATTATTATAAAATAGTCTTTCATATTAAAGCCAAGTTACATCACAATCAAATTGATGCATGACGCCTTTTGGCCACTTCTAGACGTTTTGAGCACCAATAGCTACTTTCTTTGAAACAGAGTCGGTAACAGTGCTGTCAGGCAGTCGGGGACCTGCGACACATCTTGAAACTAAAGAAAGCAATAGATTTTGTTGAAAATCACTTGACAGAGGCGGGCAGAAGTGACGTCAACTTCAGCTCCCTATGACATCATGTAAACGCACACAGCTTGCAAGCACAACTACGAATTTACCAGTGCTGTGTACGCAAGCAGCGGCATAACAGATGAACATGTCGTCATAACTATCGTGAAACTGTGCGTGAAGTGTGTTGTGAAATTTCAAGATCAAGCGCTATCGGGGAAACCCACCCCAGTTTAGTCCGGCTGATTTCTGCTGTGACAAAGAGCAGGAATTCATTTAGAGCAGCACTTGAAGCTTGGAGATTTCTTTCTTTCATGTAGTCATGTATTGATTTTGCACTCTGTACATGCTGCTTGCCCAAACTCGGCATCTATTGCACGCCCAACCGTCCTGGTAGGGCGATCCCTCTCTGAGTAGCCCCTCCCAAGGTTTCTTCCATTTTTTCCTAAAAGGGTTTTGTGGGATTTTTTCCTTGTTCTCTGTTGAGGGTCTAAGGCTGGGGGATGTTGTGTACTACACTGTAAAAAATGTCAGTGAAATTAACAGTGAAATATTGTAAAATTATGACATGAAAAAGGTGTAAATAAAAAAACAATGAAGCAGTGTTTAATGTACGGTAATATTTTGTAAAATACTTAACCAAACACAACTGTTAATTTTAAAGTAAGAATATGTTAAAATAATCATATTTCTTTGTAGAATTTACTGATTACTGTAGTTCAAACAGGGGAAAATTTGTAAAATACGTAACCAAACACAACTGTTAATTTTAAAGTAAGAATATGTTAAAATAATCATATTTATTTGTAGAATTTACTGATTACTGTAGTTCAAACAGGGGAAAATTTGTAAAATACGTAACCAAACACAACTGTTAATTTTAAAGTAAGAATATGTTAAAATAATCATATTTATTTGTAGAATTTACTGATTACTGTAGTTCAAACAGGGGAAAATTTGTAAAATACGTAACCAAACACAACTGTTAATTTTAAAGTAAGAATATGTTAAAATAATCATATTTATTTGTAGAATTTACTGATTACTGTAGGAAATGATGAAAATATGGCCCCAAGGTTTGCTTACTACATACCTGTGAAACAAACAGTAAAGAACTTATTAGAATCAGAATTATGGAAGAATTCAGTGTCACAACAGTCTTGTGAAACAGACTCAGATGATTTAGGTGACATAAGTGATGGACAAAACTTTAAGTCGAACCAGTTCTTTGTAGAAAATCCAGGATGCCTGAAGCTAATACTGTACCAGGATTCTTTTGAAGTTGTCAATCCCCTCGGCTCTGCTAAGAAAAAACACAAAGTTCTTGCAGTCTATCTTTCTTTGGCAAATTTACCTGCTCATGTGCGGTCCAATACTGATCACATGTCCCTTGTCTTATTGTGTGGAGAGAATGACCTAAAACAATTTGGAAGTGCTAAGGTTTTCTCAGAGATGTTAGTGGATTTAAAAGATTTGGAAGAAAATGGAATACCTGTCAGTGGTGAAACGGTCAAAGGGGCTGTGTATTGTATTGCTGGTGATAATTTGGGTTCACACACCATTGGTGGGTTTACTGAAAACTTTAGTACGTCTCAGTACTTTTGCAGGTACTGTGAAATCACGCGACGTGAGTTTCAGAGTGATGATCCAAATGTATGTGGTCCACAGCGCACCCCTGAAAGATACGATTCTGCTGTTGGTGATCTACAAGCTGAAGACAGACAACACAGCAAAGGCATAAAGGTAAACTCTGTTTTCAATGCTCTGCTTTTCATGTTTGCCAGCCTGGTCTCCCACCTTGTTTAGGCCATGACATATTTGAAGGTGTCTTATCCTATGATGTTGCACTGTACTTGAAGTATTTCATTAAGAAAAAGAAATGGCTTACATATTCACTTTTGAACCGGCGCATCAAGCAATTCAAGTACAAAGGATCTGATGCTCTCACAAAGCCATGTACTGTAAACTCTGAGTCATCCAAGCTTTCGGGTCAAGCCATCCAGAACTGGAATTTGTTAAGGTTGCTGCCTGTATTAATTGGTGACAAAGTGCAAAATCCAGAAGATGATGTGTGGCAGTTAACTCTCCAGCTTAAAGATATTGTGGATCTGATTTGTGCGCAAAAGATTTCGTTGTCACAGGTAGCCTATCTTGACATTATAATCCAAGAATATTTGGAATCAAGAAAGTGTTTATTTCCTGAGAGTCCACTAAAACCAAAACACCATTTCTTGCGGCACTATCCGGCACTAATTTTGAAATTTGGCCCCTTGATCAGAGTATGGACGATGCGTTTTGAAAGCAAACACAGCTACTTCAAGAGATGTGCCAGGCATTTGAAAAACTTTAAAAACATCTGCCTAACTTTATCTGAAAGACATCAGATGTTTCAGGCATATCTTTCAGCTGGGCCAGGATGCAGTCAGCTTCTGCAAGTCAAAGACAGTTGTACTTTTTACCCAAACCTTTACAGTGACGCAATTAAACATGCAGTGAGAGAGTTTGGCTTTTCAGAAAACAGCACTAGTGTTTCTACAGAAATACAGTATAAAGGTACATCATATAAAAAAGGGCATTTCTTCGTGTCAAAAAATGATGAGTCCATGGAGTTTGGAGAACTTCTCATTATTCTAATTCAAAATGATGTGTATTTTGTGATGGATATACATAAAGCTGACTATCATTCTGAATACCATCTGTACTCCGTGACAAAACGGAGTACAAGGTTGCAATGTCTTAACATTAACGACTTGGTAGATTTTTATCCGTTACCATCATACATTGTTGATGGGCACCAAGTCATTCCGCTGAAACACAGTGTGTTGTCAAAATAAACATGCTCTTGGTCACGTGGTCACGGTGGTGGCGAAACCTTACTAAAAATGCACATGTACGCTTAATAAAAATGATAAAATTCTATTTGAAAAATATGAAAGTGACAGCAGTTTTCCTTCTAGATGTACATAAATAAAAAGTGTAAATCCTCACTCACACTCTCTTTCTCCTGCCCTCTCTCCTTCTCTCTCCTCTCTCTCTCCTCTCTCTTTCTCTCTCCTCTCTCCCCTCTCTCTGTCAATCACACTCAAAGTAGAGGTTCCTCTTATCTGTATATGTACAGTGTTACTTGACCAAATGTCTAATTACTTTTGTGTTCTTTCATTTGTAATCTTGAAAACTGGTGTCATTCTTCCTTGATCCCAGAAATGACTGACTTGGAGCGAACATTTCTACACACCGCCATCACTGAGGTCTTGCCTGACCTTCCAGAAATGACAAAAGACATTCTAGAAGAGACCTTACAATCCCTTGGGGTGGAGACATATGAGGACTTTCAGTTTATTGAGGAAGCTGATTTGCTGTCAGCATTGAGGCCAATTCAAGCCCGAAAGGTCCTTGCTGCTTGGAAGCTGAGATGTAAGTCAAGTATTGCCGTACAGAATGCAACCAGTGTCCAAAGTAGCCAGCATAACAGATCAATCGGAAATATAAAAACATTCACATTGTGTTCCTGATATCTCTTTTTGTGTGTTTGTATGTGCTTGTGTTTTTGCAGGCCAGACTCCTGAAACCAGCTCATCTGTTGGTGCCTCACCAGGACCTCCCGCATCCTTGCAATCTCTTTCACCCAGAAGTTCATCCTCAACCTCTTCCAACACCTGCCAAAGCCCTGATATAGACTGGGTGGATACCTTTATGATACCGTGGGAAAAGTTACCAGAGGAACTGATGCAGTCATTGGAGAGAGGAAAACGACCAAGTCCACGAATGAGAAGGGAGATGGTCCGGATTGTGGTTTGTGAGATGATGCGAAAAGGTTCTTGCATAAGTAAAAGGATCTCTACTGAAGTTGCCAAAAAGATGGTGGCACAATATCCAAAATCTTTGCAAGATGTAATAGAGGGAGACGTGATTGGGCCAGGCTATCACTCTCTAGTCAAACAATTCCAATATAGGATAGAGAATGTGAAGCGATCTACGACCCCAAAAATAAGAAAACGAAAGCATCGCACTGATGAGTCTGACACAGACGAAGTCCCTCCAGAACAGAGAGCAGCAATCCAGGACACTTACGGGTGCATTAACTGGGATTTAAAATTCCTGCCCCTTGGAGAGACCCCAGAGAGCCAGCAGGAGAAGAAAGAAAAACTGAAGGTGATGTCTCAGCAAACTGATATTAATGGAGAGGAGGTCAAACTTCTAATGAAGTCGACTTTCTACACACAGCGCAAGCAAGTCAACCAGGGCAAAAATATAAAATACCTCCTGGAAGAGTGGCTGTTTTGGTTCGGCGAACTTGGCATGGCAGTCCACTTCAAGGAACTCACCGGAATTGGGCTTAAAGAAACTTTCACACGGAATGTGGATCTGAAGGGGAAACAGCTCCTGCACTACATGAACACAGTTTGTGTGTACAAGAGCAAAAAGTTCCTACAGGCTGTAACAAAGTTTAAAGTGATGAGGGGAGAGCTGACTGGTTGCTCTGAAGACCTCAAAGAGATGGTGCTGCTTCTGCTGTCCTACTTTGATGAGAAGGAAGACGCAATGTTCTGCTATGTGGAGGACACATGCCTGGGAGGGGAAGTACAGATGGACCAAGTTCACTTGACTCCCACCATTGTTGTGTGTGGTAAGTTAACATTTTTTTCTTTCTTGGCCTTTCTTTCATTCTCTCCTGTATTTCTCTCTTCTTTCTTCATTTTCTTTCTCTCTTTTCTGTCTATTTGGATACAAATTTATGTTGCACAATGTTTTTTGTTACTGTAAGCTCTTAAGGTTAGTCAAAGTGGCCTTAAAAGGCCTTACATTTCTCTCCCCTAAACCTGCACATACACTGATTTCTGTATTGATGGTAAGCAATTTAACTGACCTTGAAATTTTTAAAACGTGCTCAAATTGTTTTGTGAAATGTTTCAGGAAGACAAGTCTTGTTTTAAATTTGTTTGAATTATGTTTTTGTTCTTTTCTTTTTTTCTTTTTAGGACGTTCCTGCTATTCTGCAAGACGGTTCATGCTGAGTGTGGATCGAAACATTGTACAGGACAGCATCCCCTCCTTCGTTTCTGCCCTGTGCATGATGTTTGCAAGCTATTATTGCTTCAACATCCATTACCCATCAGAGCTGGCATCAACCCTGGAGTTTCTGCAGAGGTGTGTCTTTTTGGATTGGCTTTATCCATGGCTCTCTCTCTATCCTTCTCTCTCTCTTCTCTCTATCCTTCTCTCTTCTCTCTCTCTATCCTTCTCTCTATTCTCTCTCTCTCTATCCTTCTCTCTCTCTTGCCCTCTCTCCTCTCTCTCTCCCCTTCCTCAGTTTTGGGGACTTTTTTTATTATTAAGCTTATTAATATTTGTTGAGGTCCTAAAAAGCATTGAATTTGACTTTAAAATTGGTGCAAGAACCCTGAGACTTGTCATTTTACCTTTTTTACTATTCAAAGTGGCTTTAAAATAATAGCTTGAATTAAAAAATGATGACTGATGTGAAGTTTTTTGTTGTTAATTAAGCTATTTTATTATTAATACAGGTGTCTGTTTTTCTTCTATTTCCCAAGGTGTTTTTTCTCCATCAACCCAGAGAAGGGCACTAAAGTGGAGAAGGGAAACACATCCCGTCTTCACCTGAACCCCAGAGTCCTTACCTTGATGCAGGAACTTTCGGATCGTGAGTGGCGTGATGCCTGAATATGGACTAAACTCAGTAAGATTTATGGCATGTGATGATGTACAACCAATCACAGTTTGAAGGTTTGTTTCAGCTTATCTGCTCAGTTCTTTAAGCTTAAGAAGCAAGTAAAAGTTTCAGATGAAAATTTTTGTTTGTATGCAATTGTTACTGAGTTTTATTGCTCTTGTAATTCCTCATTTGCATGCCTTTACCTCAATTTGAAGAGCTTGTTTGAAGGTAGTGGTACATTTGTTCTCTTTATTCTAATAAGGAATGCAGTAATCCTTAAAGGGTGTTAAACATTCTTACATTCATAAAAAATATGCCCTCTGTTTCTCTATTCTTCTACTAAACTGCACTGGTATAAGAAGGCAGTCTAAAATACAGTGCCTATAGAAAGTCTTCATACCCCTTCACTTTTTCCAAACTTTGTTGCATTATAGACTCAATTTAAAATTGATAAAATGCATCTTTTTCCCCCCATCAATCTACACACAATACATCATAAGGACAAATTTTAGCAAATTTATTAAAAACCTTTTTTATTAAAAGGTGGATGGATCACTTTAAGGGCTGTTTTCCAGACTCCTTTTCCTATTGAACAGGATTTTATGCCTTTAAACAATGTTTGTTTGCTATTTTTCAGTGAAATTGAATGGGATTCAATGTACAATAAGCTATCTAATGTTTGTAAAGTACATATTACGAATATGTGTGTTGAGAAATGACAGATGTTTACTGCTTTGAGCTTAATAAACTCTTGAAAAGGCAAGTTATTATTGGATTTTTTTCATCTTTCAATACAGTAACTCTAATGGTATATCTAGCGTTGCTTTTCAATTTTTAGATGCTTAGTCTCTGTACACCGGATTACATTTTTCACATTTCTGGTAAAAGTCAAACATCTATAAGAAGGCAGTGCCGTTTAAATGAAATCATCTAAGATAAGTGTTCAATCTACCTGTAATGTATAGAAACAGTTTCTATTTTTCACTGAGCAATAATCCTAACTGTTGAAGTTACCGGTTTAAAATGTAATTTTTTGTTTAATAGCAGCGTGGTCATGTTAATTCAGCAGAAAAGGGCTGTTGAATTTACTGGTTTAAAATGTAATTTTTAGTTTAATAGCAGCGTGGTCATGCTAATTCAGCAGAAAAGGGCTGTTGAATTTACTGGTTTAAAATGTAATTTTTAGTTTAATAGCAGCGTGGTCATGTTAATTTAGCAAAAAAGGGCTGTTGAATTTACTGGTTTAAAATGTAATTCTTAGTTTAATAGCAGCGTGGTCATGTTAATTTAGCAAAAAAGGGCTGTTGAATTTACTGGTTTAAAATGTAATTCTTAGTTTAATAGCAGCGTGGTCATGCTAATTCAGCAGAAAAGGGCTGTTGGATTTACTGGTTTAAAATGTATTTTTTTTTTGTAAATTACAATTTTAAATTGTAAAATTTACAGGTTGTTCTGTAAAGTTGTTTACATTTTTACTGTATTTTTTACAAAATTACAGCTGCCAGATTTTTTCTGTAAAAACAACGGAATTGTTTTTACAGTGTAGCAATTTATTGTTTTCACACTTTGGGCACTGTGAAGCCCTTTGAGACTGGAATGGTTATTAAAGGGGAATTCCGGTATTTTTAAACCTGGGCTCTATTTGTACAAATTTGTCATTTATACCCGCAAAATAGGTACAAAAGGTTTTGGAATTGATCCGGTAGATCGCCTCAGTCGGCAGTTGCAAAACGGGCTGCTATGGCTGCAACGTAATCCGGAGGGGCAAGTGCGCCGATCAAAGTAAGTCCACTAAAAGTACTTGTTTTTGCCACTGACAGGCTCAGATTGTTATTGGAAGCGTCTGACAACATTACAGAAAGGATCCCTACAGAGATAGACCTTTGTTTAACGAGAAACCTTTGTTTAACCTCTTCATGCAACAACTCACCTCATTGTTCAGATTTCAGAGCGAGACTTCTCCTTGAGCGAGACCTCTGTTTCTGGTTTAAAAAAAATGTTTAAAAGGTGGTAAGTGTATTCAGTGGCGTTTTTATATGTAAAAAAATGGTGGGGCACCAACCACTTCAATAGATAGGCTACATACCAGGAAAACTACAGTACTCTCTCTTGCTACTGATGGAGGGAGAGGGAGAGAGAGACCACTGTCACAAGCCTAAATTAAGAATGCAATATTTAAGCCGACACAACCAAGCTCAGATCAAATGAGCCTACAGGGCCATAAGCGAACAGCAAAGAGCTCAACAGTCAACACCACTGAAGGCCACAACGAAGCGCACAGACAACTTTTTAGGGATACAGATCCATTCTATGACAACAACCTTAATAGATGAGCATGGACACACTCGTCACCATCTATATCAATCGATCCAGCACAACAATATGGCCAATGCACGGACCAGCACCACAAAGACAGGATGTTAAATATGCTTTCACTCACCAAAGCTGAGGGCTCACTTGAAGAGAAAGGCGGCACGGCGGTTCTTCCTCTGGGCAAACTTATCAATGACTTTGGGGATGAAGTCATGTAACGTTAGCTGCTGAATCAGCTGGCTTACGATGGATAGCATGGCCAATGCATTGAGTCACGGCTGTCCCATGGTATTGCGAGTGAAAGGCACCAAGGCGCTTTACTTCCAATTACTCCTCCAAATTAAGAGTTTCAAACCTGTGCTCGAGTATGTAATCCACTTCGTTAATTTTCTCAAGTTAGTTGCCGTTAGCTAAGCTAAGAAAGTCTCCCCTCTTCTTGCCAACTAATGTTGGCGCCAGACAGAGATAACCAATCAACTCTTAAATATCAAATGACGCTGTAGTGGGGCTATGGGCTGTCAGCCCCACTTGTCACCAAATTTGTGTGATCTACTTGAATACACCAACACTCTGAGCATGCCTATTTTCCCTCGTACAATACACATTGCATTGTGAGAGAGGGGCTAGCCCCACGTAGGCCTACTGCGGACAGAATCGGGAGAACGCAGTCTGAAGCAGCAAGGCAGTGACTAAAATCCTAACACAAATTATACACAATTTAGGAAGATGCTATATTAGATAATAAATTATAGCAGATAAAAAGATTATTATCTGCTATAATTATCTTATTAACATTTGTTTGCACAGTTCTATCTGGTGACAGCAGGTGGGGCTATGCGCACACTCTTAATTTGATGGGGATAAACAGTGTGAAGAGGATTTTTCTTTTGTTCAAACACTTTAATTTTGAATCAAAATCCACTTCCCGTTGGCAGGTAATAACAGCAGGGATACAACCAAATGAAAACCAAAGAATAGAGACTTAGAAAACTCTATCCAGCACTAGATGGTCACGCACAAGCAACCAAAACGCTGACCCTGAAGTATGCCAACATTCAGGAGTGTCTGAAAAACAGTGAATGACCCTGATCAGAATATAACCACTCGTGATGAAGCCAGAGCGCTTGAACTGAAAATGGAAAAGCTGCGCATCTTGGGAGTGTCCAATTGTCGATGCTGTTGTTGAGATAATGCGTTCTGCTGTGCAGTTGTTGTCATTGCATCTGGGTGGTCTCAAAGCAAGCATGCACATGATTTCT
This sequence comes from Hoplostethus atlanticus, assembly GCA_034670405.1. Classification (NCBI taxonomy): domain Eukaryota; kingdom Metazoa; phylum Chordata; class Actinopteri; order Trachichthyiformes; family Trachichthyidae; genus Hoplostethus; species Hoplostethus atlanticus. The sequence continues at coordinate 80,367 of JAXDDX010000030.1, forward strand.
GTTGCTTAAGGACTCTGAATTGTGCCATTGTGTGTGTGTGCATATGGAGTCATGATACTGGTAATGGGGTGTGTGTGTGTGTCGTGGGGTCTATAGGCCTGCATAGAGCCTTTTCGTAGGTATGGATACAATGTATTCAAGAAAGGGACAAGAAATCCTCTCCATGACACTCAGGTTTCACTGAAAGCAGGTACTAAAGTATCCTGGAACAGATTTTAGAAGGATACTAGGTATACAAATATCATAGAAAAACTATAAGACCCTATAGTAATATTATAAGAATACCATAGCAGATTAGAAAATACCATCAAGCAGGATTAGGTCACTATAAACTCACTGCCGAGTACCACAGATGTTCCTATAGGAATGTTATAGTGGTTTTTCCTCATGAATTACTACAAAAATGCAACAATGTTTTCCTTACCTTATAGTGCATGAAGCCTTTTAGGAGGTATGGATACAACGTATTCAAGAAAGGGACAAGAAATCTGTGATACATTTAGCTCAGAGAAACAGACTGGTATACCATGCAAAGGACCTGGTTCCTTTCACTGATTTTCTGTGTGTGTTAGGTTTGCCTTTGCATGGATATAGTATCCAGCCAAAGGTCCAGTTGTATCAGTAGTTCTGTTCTATTGGGGGTACATTGTAATACATTTGGGCAATAAACTTAGAGCCGTTGTAGTCTCATCATGGTGAAATAGTACTACTTCCTCTCTCATCTGTCTTGCCTGATCACTTTCTTACCTGGCTGCTGTACATTTTCTGTGGTTCTGCTGCTTTTTTCTATCCATCTATAGAGAAACAGGTTTATTTGTAGGTTATCTATGTTATATGTACTTTTTTGGCTATCATGAGAGAAGCATTTCAGTCATTTTTGCTAACATTATACCTAGCAAGTTACAAAGTTAGTCAGTGTTATAGCTAGCTAGCTAGCTACTGTTAGCTAACTATAACAAAGGAGAGTAACATGCCTTGCAATTTCTATTACAGTAACAGACTATTGAGTGTACATTTCTCAAGTTTACTACGAATGTCCCACCCACCTCCTCTCTAGGATTAGCTGCTCTGACCTGAGTTCAGTTGTGTAGTGCTGCTGTCTGCTAGTGATGGCCGATTCTCGAACGAATCGTTCAAAACAACCGAATCAGTTAAGTGAGTGAGTTGATTCGGCTCGCACACGCAACTGAATCGATTCAGCAGCGGTAATAGCAGCGCCAGAATTTTTTATTTTATTTTTTTTTTATTCACCAGTTAATTTATCAAACAACATCTTAAACATTCCAAAAACTGTTCATCGGATCACGTGAACTGCTGAGCCGAGTGAGCGGAAGGGCCACTGTAATAATGTAGCGATCTATTCTGCACACATTGACAACAGATTTTGTAATGTTGAAGATGTTTAATGAATTAACTGGTAATTGGGTAAACAATAAACCCAAATTAACATTTACCATTGGTCAACAAAACTGTCTCAAGTAGAAAAAGAAAGTCAAGAGCACACTAAATAAAAGTAAATGAATAGCAATACTCTGTAAATACTATAAATATTATTATTGTCATTTACCTGTGGGTTATTTGGTGTTTTACTGTGGTTATTTGGATGTCTGGTTTGACTGGGGGTGGCGCTGATGTAATTCCAATGCCTGTTTAGCTCAGTTAGTAGAACATCAGACTCTCATGCTGAGGTAAATTAGTTCAAACCTTATATAGTATTAGTTATCACCTCACTGTCAATTTTTATTGGTGAATCATAATGAAACGATTCAGAATCGATTCACTTCTATCGGACGGCTCGAAAGAATCAAGTTAAGAGTCTGTTTTCCCATTCCTACAAACAAATGAAGACTGAGCCGCAGCATCAGACCGGCTTATGTAGACCAACAGGGGTGGTTGGACCCTACCATGCCAGCTACAGCCAGAGGGGTGGTTCTGGACTTGCTCCCTAAAGTGTCATGGCTGTCATCACAAGAAAGTTGATCCATCTTCCCTGCAATTAACTACGGGCTAGTCCGATAGTATATAGCTCTGCAGGTATGACTGGAGTGGGTATAGTTTTTGTTACAGCACTTATATTACTTTGACTTAGTTCTGTTCTGTTTATTTTGAACCAGATAATTTTACGGCTGTTAAGTTAAAGTCTAGCCTACATGTTTTGTTGTTACTTTGTTTTGTTACTGGTTTTGTTACCCATCTTTGGAATTGTAAATATTTGAGCTAATAAAAACCCTTATTATTTTCATATTACCTGCACTCCCAGTCTTTCTGCAAACCCTGGGTTTTAGTAGTTGTAGTAACGATATGAGGTTTTGTTCTTCCGCTTTTCCCCCACATCACTTAAACGCGGCACGCAGCGCGCAAACGGAAGTGACAGTTTCGGAAATATAAGGTTTTGAGCGTATAGCCTTCAAAAAATAACAGCGAATGTTTAAACCTGTAAGCGGTAATAATACAGGCTAAATGTAAATTAATTCATTTAATCATCTAACCCAGTAAGGGATAACTCATATTTTGGCATAGATTTTGTTCTGCAACAATGAAAGATGACCTGTGCAATGTCCAATTTAGTCTGGAAACTAAATCACTGCTTTAGCAGTATACCTATTTTTTTCCCCCGCGAGTTCTTGGGTCTAAATATTATTAAAGTACAGGCATGTAGGATGATCTTGACATAGATTTTTTATCAAACTCATTAGAAGAGTTATTACAATACAGAAACATTTGTATTGTCAATATTTGTTCTTTGGATAACAGGGGTGCTTTTACTCTGAAAAGACCAAATCCGGAAAGTGGATTCTTGTTCTGGCTGGCACAACGTGGTTGTCCTCGAGCCTGTCCTGATCAGAGCGAGCCAACGGTTATTTACTAAAGCAAGCTTTTGCGAATTGTCTGAAAGAAGATGGAGAACAATTGCATTGACCGTTTAATCCTGCAACTTCACGATGTCAACGGGGTTAAGTTTGGGAAGTACAAGCTGAAGAGTGGCATGATCACACCGATTTATATTGACCTGAGAGTGCTTGTCTCCTACCCATCTCTCATGAACCAGGTAAACACGTGTTGTCATCGCTGCTCGGGCTATGAATGACATTAAGTACATTTTCCTCCCGCGTGCTTGCAACCGACCAACTCGGCAAAAAAACGTTTTGACCGTCGGGGGTATCAATATGCCTTAAATCACTCGAAGGCAAAACGTTTAATGAGAAGTGGGTGCAGTTCTAAGCTGAACATGATAGCAACAACAACTTTACTGTTTTAGTGTTTATTTGTGGTAGCTATTAAAGTTAAAATATGTATTTCATATGTAAAAGTGTTGTCAAAGTAGATCGCGCGGGGGTGTTTACCAACCTCTGTCGAAACAACAAAATTAAGTAAAAGTCTGAAAGTCAACCTAAAAAGTCCACAAGCACGCAAAAGTCCCTGGCGTGAGAACGCCTGTGGCATGACGGAAGTGGCTGTCACGTGTTTTCTTTTTAACAAATCTAATTTACAAACTAATTATAACTTCCATTGCCGTTACATTTTTTATAAAATCTAAATTGGCGGTGTATTGTTTAAATTCACCAGTTGGCCATTTTGACCTGTCCCTCATTATGATTTTTCAGTTTCAATGGACACAGATAAACCGATTTTGAAATAAAACAAAAACATTGTGCTGTTTTCCCTGATGTCCTGTTGTATATGTAAAACTTCCAAAAAAGGCTTGAATTTGTTACTAATATATTTGAATCATATTGAGTCATATTGAATCAAAAGAAACCAATATTATATCCAACTGTACTAACCAGTAATACCATTACAGGTTTATGAGCAAGGTTTTTGTTCAAGCTCTCTTCCACTGAACACCCTCAAAGAACAGAATACTGTTGACATGGAACATAATTTAACTAATTCACATTTCTTAGTAACTGTTAGAATTCCAAAACTGAGCTTTTATTTTTGTAAAGGATATCTTTATTATTCCATATAAAAAGGCAAACATAAAAAGTTATCTTAAGTAGTTAATAGTAATAAGTTATAGTTCATTAACGATAGCCAACTTAAAAAATGTGTACTAAGCAAAACATATGCTACGTTGTAAAATAAGTCACGAATAACACCATACCATTGCACACGTGCATTTCGCTTTCTCGAATTCCCGTTATTAATCTAACTTGTGCATACTTCCTACTTCCATCACGCCAGGGGTGCTTCCGTCATGCCACAGGCATTGTCACGCCAGGGACCTTTTCTCCAGGGCTGCAGCTGGACCCTACTCCAAGCACGCACACTTCCTGACCCATTTCCTGCCTGCCTTGTTTTTGTTCGAAATCCGTCACTGACCCATTTTTTTTACATTTAAAATGTTGACCACTTGGCTCTCTATTTGCTTGTTTTGTTTGTTTTGCAGGTGTCAAATCTCATCTACCAGCGCGCGCAAGAAGAGGAGCTTAAATTCGACTCTGTGTGTGGGGTTCCATACACTGCTCTGCCCTTGGCCACGATTATCTGCTCCAGAAATGAACTGCCCATGCTCATCAGACGAAAGGAGGCCAAGGACTATGGTGGGTGGCTGGGACATATTGATCAAGCCTCCGAGTCTGCGTTTTGGTCTTGGATCCCTTACTTAAGCCTCCTTGAGAATCACATCTGTTATGATAGGGAATAGATTCTCCGGCTCTGAAATGATTGAATCTACATATTGATCTCTATCAGAACACTAGCCCTGATCCAGGACCCTTTGGGAGTCTTTCATCGTATGGGTTGTTTACCTCTCCAAAAGGTCCTGTCCTGCTCCATTGACTTTTTACCCTACAAAAGTCAGCGAGCCCGATAACGAAACTAGTGATGGGAAGACCGACTCTTTTAACTAACTCGATTCTTTCGAGCCGTCCTATAGAAGTGCATCGATTCTGAATCGATTCATTATGATTCACCAACAAAAACATACCATACCATGTGAGGTTTGAACCTGCAATCCTCAGCATGAGAGTCTGATGCTCTACTAACTGAGCTAAACTGATAATGGAATCACATGAGCGCCACGCTTGTCAAACCAGACGTGCAAATAACCACATATACCACAACTGTAAAATACCAACTAATCCACAGGTTAATGACAATAATAATATTTATAGTATTTACACAGAGTATTGCTATTGATTTAATTTTATTTCATGTGCTCTTGACCTTCTTTTTCTAATAGAGACAGTGTGGCGGACTGGGGGGAGGGAGGGTGGTAGGAAGCCTGGCCGGCTTTGGGGTTCTGCGGCTGACCCGCCGGGGAGGACTGAAGATAGAAGAAGAAGAAGAAGAAGAAGATTACTTTATTTGCAACTCGGGGTGCACACACGCACCAACACACACAACACACGCAAGGGGGGAAGTGGCCGCCGAACACAACACACACACACACATGCAGGGTAAGGTGTCCGAGTTGAATGAGGTCTCTGCTTTTTTCCCATCCCCGCCGACCTTCCTCCAGGGACAGCCAGGGAGCAGTGGGCAGCCGCCAACACCAGCGCCCGGGGACCAATTCCAGGTGTACGTCCTCATCTTGGTCAGGGACAGGACAGGATGTTGCATGTTTTTAGATGGGATTTTTTACAGGAGGAGACCCATGTGAGCACGGGGAGAACATGCAAACTCCACACAGAAAGGCCCGGGAGATAACCCACCTGGGCACCCCAGACTCAACAACGCCCCAGGCGGGAATCGAACCCAGGACCTTCTTGCTGTGAGGCAGCAGTGCAAGCACTGCGCCACCGTGCGTCGGCGGAGGGAGACGGCGCTACCAACTGCCGTCAACACCGGGGCCGGGTTTATTGATTGTTGGTGAATAAACGGCCCTGCTGGCCAACTAACCCTCCTCATGCCTTGTGTCTCTGTCTGTCACGGACCCCGGTAATGTGGCACCTTGCCACAGTGGTTCCCTGACTGGGAACCTGACAGACAGGGACGTCGTCGCCGCGTCGTCAATTTCCAGAGGACGGCCGGCGACGACAACCAGCCTCCCTCAGCACCCCGCCCAGCATCACCTGGCCCCACCGACTCCGAGCCGTTCCGGGCGGGACCCTGCATCGCCTTCTTCCTCGCTCTCAAATGGGGGGGAGTTGGCTTCGGCCGGACGGCTCCCCGGCCTCAGTTTGGCGGTGGGGGTATGTGGCGGACTGGGGGGAGGGAGGGTGGTAGGTTCGGCTGGACTCAGCGGCTGCGGCCAATTAAAGCTGATTGCAGCCGGGCCTTTTTAACCTGTGTGTGGATGTGTGAGCGAGAGGGACACGCCAGTGTGAGAGGCTGGCGGTGTGGATGCAGGAGCCGGCAGTGATCGGGAGGATCGAGGGCCGGCGGACTGGAGGAGCGGACAGCGAGCCAGCAGCAGCCGCATCTGAGCAAGGGTCTGCGGCTGGAGGGCCGGGACGGAGGCGAGGGCGCGAGTTGGAGAGGACGGAGTGGGAGGGTGCGCGTCTCCCTCCGCGGCGACAACTGACGGAGGTCTCCGGGGGTGCAGTCAGGAGCCGCCTGGAAGAGCTGGTGACAGTCGGGGTTGGAGCGGGACGCTCCTGGAAGCCTGGCAGGCTGGCCGGCTTTGGGGTTCCGCGGCTGACCCGCCGGGGAGGACTGAGGTGCGTCGGCGGAGGGAGACGGCGCTATCAACTGCCGTCAACACCGGGGCCGGGTTTATTGATTGTTGGTGAATAAACGGCCCTGCTGGCCAACTAACCCTCCTCATGCCTTGTGTCTCTGTCTGTCACGGACCCCGGTAATGTGGCACCTTGCCACAGACAGTTTTGTTGACCAATGTTGAATGTTAAATGGCTTATTGTTTACCCAATTACCAGTTAATTTATTAAACAACATCTTAAACAACAAAAACTGTTGTCAATGTGTGTAGAATAGATCGCTACATTATTACATTGGCCTTTTTCACGATCCAATATGGGTCCTTGATCCGGCGGGTACGCGGAAGTAGTCTCTCTGGTTCATCAGACGTGAACCGACATCTGCTCTCTCGGTTCGCGAGATGTCCGATGTCCGAGAGAGTCCGAGAAGTCCGATAGAGACTGAATGGTTCACGAACCGCTCAGTCTCTCTCGTTCGCGAACCGCTCAGTCTCTCTCGTTCATCTGCTCTCTTGTTCATCTGCTCTCTCGTTCGCGAACCGCTCAGTCTCTCTCGTTCATCTGCTCTCTCGTTTGCGAACCGCTCAGTCTCTCGTTCATCTGCTCTCTCGTTCGCGAACCGCTCAGTCTCTCTCGTTCATCTGCTCTCTCGTTCGCGAACCGCTCAGTCTCTCGTTCATCTGCTCTCTCGTTCGCGAACCGCTCAGTCGGTCCGTCACGATTCAGTCAGCCCTTCCGCTCACTTGGATCAGCGGTTCACGTCCGATGAACGAGAGAGACTACTTCCGCTTACACGCCGGATCAAGGAGCCATATTGGATTATGAAAAAGGCCAATGTAATAATGTAGCGATCTATTACATTCTATATACATTGACGACAGTTTTTGTAATGTTTAAGATGTTGTTTGATAAATTAACTGGTGATTGTTTAATAAATTAACTGGTGAATTAAAAAAATAAATAAATTCAGCTGCTGCTATTACCACTGCTGAATCGATTCAGTTGCGTGTGCGAGTCGAATCAACTCACTCACTTAACTGATTCGGTTCTTTGGAACGATTCGTTCGTGAATCGGCCGAAAACGCTAAACCAATACGTTGAATTTCACTTACCCAAACAGATGTCCGTAATCCTTCATTTGTCTACTTTAACCGCGGTGGCACGCGCTACATCTCCTATGCACAAATAAACTTTTAGACTTTGTTAAAGACAGGTATACCCCAAATTTCCAATGTAATAAAATCAAAGATGGCTGACAGACGCCTCAAATTCTTCTTCTGCACTTTTCTTCCGAGTTGCAAGCTGCTGGCACCGGTGGTCTGCTTTGCAGTTCTGACATCTTGGCGCAGACATTTTTTAGATTGATGAGGGGTTAATTGTCGCTACATGAAGACTAAATTCTGTCTAAGTAATACAAGTCACACCCTTTGGGAGAGGTAAACAACCCATACGTTGAAAGACTCCCAAAGGGTATCAGCTGTCAGAACACAAGCTGGTGAAAAATACTATTTTTATCTCCCGACCAGCTCCCGACCAAACTACTCGTCATTTATTAGGATATAAAAGACCAAACAGATTCTCGATGAGTGCACTTTCCCACTCGAAAATACTGGATGTTGACCTAGTGTAGAAACTGTTGCTTCATTGGGTTAATTTGTAATTGGGAAGTCAGATAATTTGCCTAGAATAAGGATTGACATGGTCCTCATGTTATGTAACCCCCCCTAGGAACCAAGCGTATGGTGGAGGGGACATTTCGTGAGGGTGAAACCTGTTTGATCATTGAGGACACCGTGACCAGCGGTAGCAGCATCCTGGAGACCGCTGAGGTGCTCTCCAAAGAGGGCCTGAAGGTGCAGGATCAAAATTATTCTAGTAATATTAATAATACTGCAGTAGCAAAATAAAAGGTACAAACAAGAATCCTTTCAAAACGGTGATAACAACAAAGGGTTGTATCTTAGAACTGGACCCAGAAGCGCTAACCCTCTTTTGCTTTCGTTTAAAAGGTGACGGATGCCATCGTACTAATGGACAGAGACCAGGGCGGGGTGGAGATGTTGTCTTCTCGTGGAATCAGACTCCATCCCGTCATCTCCATGTTCAAGCTGCTCAACGTGCTGCTGGCGGCCGAACGCATCGATGCCCAAACCGCCGAGAGCACACGCAAATTCATCATGGCCAACAACACTTTCAGGTACGGCACCTGGGACGCACTTGAAAAGAGGCGTCAGTGTCTTGCTATACATGAGTGTAATCTGAATTTCATTCATCTCCCGAGTACAAGTTACCGCACGTTCACCGCCGCGGTAATACAGTTTTTAATTTCCCCCTGCTTTCCCAATATTTCTACCTGTTTTTGCTTACTTTTGTTTGTATTTTTTTGCTGAAGCTAGCTATTTTGTTTTGAGAACACCGACAAAACGTTTATGCTGTGTGTGTGTGCAATGCTTGACGCTTTTCTACCCTGTCTGGTGATAATCGCATCTTGAATTGAATTGGTCTTGCCCTTTCCAGCCCTAAGGAAGAGAATGGAAATTGTTCTCCTGTCACCAAGAAGCTATGTAAGGACCAAGAGCTGAGCTATGGAGCCAGAGCCAAACTACCAAGTATGTAGCCTTGTGTGTATGTATCTGTGTGGATACTATTGGGGTAAGGACTAAGGTTAATTATAGCAATAAAAACATGGCTGCCAACGTTTCAGTCCAAAATGCTATATATTCATTTTAGAAAAATTATGCTACCTGAAATTTCTCAGCCAATATTTAAGAACTAGAAGAGTCTATCCTCAAAAGGGCTCCAGATTTTCCACAGTTGGCAAATAATTTGGTAGCACCGATATTTCGGCCCCATAGACTGCTTCACACACGGTGGTCTGTTGAAATAAATGCTGCTGTGCCTAGTGTGTCATTGTGCTGCACCAATTGGCTAAACGTTGATAATGTGCTGCAGTCGGTAATGCAGTGGGCTGTACTGGGAAGCTCCATTCACATCCTCTTTATAATGTTTTTTGCCATTAGGCAAGCCATCAGTGCTGAAGAGTTTGGTATGCAAATCTCTCAATAGTGAAGCAAAGTAGGCAATAGGGTAACTGTAAATGTGAGTAATTGGCTGCAGGTAGAGATTGTTTTGAGATTGAGATGAATACTAAAACGAAAGTATTGTCTACTGGACATACCGTCATGATTGAAAGCGTGTGGAATTGTGCAAAGTTTTTACCATGTAATCCTTAATAATCAAAATTAGCCTTTTCTTAGGTGAAATAAAGGATGTATATTTAACACCTTTTTTGTCTTTTTTTTTTATAGACAATCGTGCATGTGATAAAATGAAAATAGTTTAAAGGGTTACATTAGTGCAGGTGCAAAAGTCTTTTAACCTCTTTTAATTTGATTTAACCTCTAGTTGAATCAAATAGGTAAGTAGAATCTGGTGGGTAATAATTGGGTATGAAGTAGAGATGCACCAATATCAATTTTTCAGAACCAATGCTAGTGAGTACTTTAAGTGGGTCGGCCGATCCGAGTACCGATACAGAGAGAGTACTTCATAGTCATTCGTAGGCTGCTGACTATTGGCGTGTTATGAAACAATTACAGGAACAAAAAAAGCTGCTGAATTCTGCTGTTTTCCCTGTGATTTGTTTTTGCTTTCATGCTTCACCAGTGAGTCTCTCTTGCCTGTATGGATTGTTGTAGCGTTTTCTGCTTTGCTTGGCTAGCGCTCACCTGGTTAGCTAGCTGCTGTTTGGCTGTGGTGAAGTCCTCGTGCTCTTTATGGTGACATGACTTGAAGTGTTTTATCTAATTTGTTGTATTGAACCTTTTCTTTTTAGAGCCCCCCCCCCCCATCACATCCCTTGGCTTGAAAAAGCTGGCATTTTTGCAGTTTTATTATCCATGTTAACCTCGTAGAGTCGCCACACTCCTGACATTTTTTTTCATTCTGCCAGAGAGTTTGTATGTTGCGCAACACGCATGCCATTAAAGTATCCGTATCAAAACAGATTTGTTTGCCAGTATGAGTACCTAGGAGCCAGATCGGCCCAGATCCGAAACTAACAGTTACTGTTGGTATGAAGTTAACCATTCAAAGGTCAGATCTTTGGGGAGGAGTTTGTGTGGCACTCGCATAAATCCAGGAAAGAAACCTGCTCAGTTTGGTGTTAGCATGCAGGTGATAGAAAACCACTCTGATGTGATCTAAGGAGAGCTTAGTCTGGGGAAGGTCAAAGTCACAACAAAAAGATTTGGGGTATTTAACACAACAGCTTCTCTGAATAGGAGTGGATGTCCTTCTAAAATATCACTAAGCCACAAGCACAATAATGAAACTAGTAAAAAAAAAAAAACAACCCAAGAATAATATTCACAAGTTTTTCATTTTGGAATGAAACTGTTCAACTGTACAGTCTCTCCCTCCTCTTGCCTGCAGACACCCACCCTCTAGCGTCAACACTGCTGAGCATCATGGAGGAGAAGCGCTCCAACCTCTGTGTGTCTGCAGACGTGACCAGCAGCGAGGAGCTGCTCCAGCTGGCTGACTCCCTGGGCCCAAAGATCTGCCTGCTGAAGACCCACGTGGACATCCTAAAGGTACGAACGAAACCAAGTCCATATCTTACAGTGAGCGTAGCATCGTGTATCGAAAACAAACAAACCGGTGGTGTTGTGTCTGTCACCAGGACTATACCGCAGCCTTCGGCCAGGCACTGAAGGCTTTGGCCGAGAAACACAACTTCCTCATCTTCGAGGACCGCAAGTTTGCCGACATCGGGAATACCGCGAAGCACCAGTATGAAGGTGAGACGATGGTAAAGTGGACGTGGTCATTTGTGACTGTTGTTTCTATTAGATTTGTTACATGCGATATCTCAAACCTCAAACATATCATAAAATTAAAACGTTTTAACAATGCCATCTATCCCTTTCCCAGGGGGCATATACCAGATCTCGTCTTGGTCCCACATAGTGAACGCCCATGCCATTCCGGGGCCCGGCGTGGTGAAGGGCCTGAGTGCCGTAGGGAAGCCACTGGGCCGAGCTTGTCTGCTCATAGCACAGATGAGCTCCCAGGGCTCTCTGGCTACTGGTGAATACACACAGGCTGTGGTAAGTCTCTGCTCAGGCCTCAGGTTTTGTCGTTTTGTCTTTTTTTTTTTTTTAGATCTTTGTACCTGCAGGGGGTGCTATTTTACATAGATTTTACAGAGTACACCTTAAGTGGCAACTAAAACAACTTTGGTTAAGGTTAGGTTTTGGTCATTTCTTATGAAAAACCTTCACTTAAAATAAAACCTTACTACTGCAGGAGAAAAGTTGATGGGAAGTGTGCTTTGCTCCATGGTAGTAAAACATGTTTAGCTCTATTGTGTTTCTCATGGTGCACCTCTGTTATTTGTCCCATAGGTCCAGATGGCAGAGGAGCAGTCTGACTTTGTGATTGGGTTTATCTGTGGCTCCAAGATCAGCAAGAGGCCAGAGCTCATCCACATGACCCCCGGGGTGCAGGTGCAGGTGCAGGCTGGAGGTGAATGGAATGCTTTGTCGATTTTTAAATTAAGATTATTTGTACAGCCTCTAATCACAGTTTACTGTCTCAAAGGGCTTCGCAAAACCCACGTTCTGAAACGATGAATGAAAACAACCTTAGACCCTCAATAAGAATAAAAGTCCCTCAAAATGCAAGAAACCTTGCGAAGGGCCACACAAGTGGGATCCCCCCTCCAGGATGGTCATGCGTGCTGAGAGTAGGCAAACAAGGATTAAATGTCAATAACAAAATGAACAGATTAACAACACTGGGGTGACAATCCAGATCTGGCAGTCAACATCGCCATTGTCGTCATCAAGGTCGTCGTAAGAACAGCACCTGGTGCAGGGGCATCAGCACCGGACGCAAGGGGGCAGGAAGAGTGACACTGCCCAGCTACAGCCACAACCCAGGATGAAAAGGGATAGGAGACACGCCTATACACACAGCAGACAAACTCCTGCTCACACAAACACGCACACACCAACATGAATGAATGGGTTGGTCTCGTGTTTTTCCCAGGCACATACTAAGTAATTAAAACTAACCAGTTAACTGGTGAAAGAAATTGTAAGAAATGTATCTTTTGTGCATTTAAACCTAAATCACTGATAGCTAGGAGGCAAACCTCCGCAAATGCTAAACAAATCCAAACTTGCTGTTACACCCAAAGACATTATTCCTTTCACTTAAATCTTAAGTTAAATTGATTTCTTGACCCTGCAAACATGCTCTATGGGTTTGGAATCAGGTGCGTTAGTTTCAAGTAATGGTGGAAACCCCAGATCCTGCTGATCCTGAGATATCCTGCTGACAGACAAATGGGCAAAAACATCAGCTCCTCAGTGACGGTAAATAAAGTGTGCACAACTTGCAGACCAAAGCTGAGGGGCATCGTTTACCCGGGCCTCCTTTGCTTTAGCTGTTGTGATTACTATTTAACAGAAGGTGGTGCTGTTGCACAAGAAATCATTCCCAGGCCTGCAGTCAAGCACCAGCTGAGAGCAGTGACTGATCCATCCCTAACCACCCTTCTCTTTCTGTCACTTTCCCTCACTTTCTCACCCCACCCCCTCCCGCCTCCCTTCCCTCCAGGCGACGGGCTGGGCCAGCAGTACACCAGCCCCGACGAGGTTATCTTTAACAAAGGCTCCGACGTCATCATCGTGGGCCGGGGTATCCTGGGAGCCTCCGATAGGCTGGAAGCTGCCGAGTCATACAGGAAGTCAGGCTGGGAGGCCTACACTAAGAGACTGGGCCAGACTGGCCAATAGGAGCTCGGAGACGGCTTCCGCATCATTAATTAATTCCAAAATTCCAACTGTAACTCTCATGTGTACCTCTGTCAATGTCATGGGATTGTTTTTTTACATTTGTTCCGTAACACAGGCGTGCAGAGAAATGTAATGCGTACAATACACGCCTGCACACACACACACAAACATGGTATTTATTAGCATTTATAAGGGTACCTGGCAGGTATGGGAAAGATGGACAGTTTGTTATTGAACACAGGTGTGTGTTGTTTTTCTAAATTCCCTCCTACTCATGAGCTGCTCAACCTGTCCTGACAGAACCTCCTGCACACGATACATCAGACCAAACGTATTTGGGGGAAAAAAGCTTTCCAGTATTTAAAGTACTTGAAGTGCTTGATTTTAATTTCTCATGTACGTGCACAGAGACTTGGAAATGGAGATGAATGAAGCAGCCGTGTGTGTGTTTGGGGGGTGGTCTTCTATTTCTTTCAACATTTGAACAATTTTATTTTGCCCAAGTCTGCCAAACCTTCCAAGTTTTGTAATGACGAGGTAAGGTGTCATTACTGTAGTGCACTACCACCACCACTACACTTTTCCTCAGGCTCAAGCCCACCATTTCTGTGCAGGATAACAGCCACGCTGTTGATTGACCTCCATTTAAACCCAATCATGAATTAGGCACAGCGTAAACATTGTGAGCTTAACTGGCGAATTCACTTCTCTTCCATAGGGTTGGAAGTTGAAATTCATGGCATTTCCCAGCATTCCTTGCAGAGGCCCAATCAGGAAGTCTTTCAAAATTGACTGTTGACTGTTGGAGTGCAAGACAGTTTCGCCACAATTAACTAACTGCTGTCTTTTAACATCAGTCATTAAAATCAAACAGCCAGAGGGGAGATTGGTGGCGGTGCACTTCCAGCTCTTGTGTCAACTTACAAGAAAAGTATTAAATGAACATTGCTGTTTGCCAATTTGAGGCAGTTGATGGATCTGGTGGAGAATGGTGAATTTATCAACTATTCCATATGTCATGAACTAATGGGGCACATCTTAAAATAGTGCTGATGTGAGATCAGGTTTTCTCTCTAAGCAATAGTACATCTTACTGTAATGTGACATGTATTTCTCACGTATCCATCCCATGTTACTGCCAGCACTTTACCTTTTTTTTAAACTAGAGCAGATCAGGCATATAACCCCAAACTTTGTGTCCTTCAACAGAACGTTGCTTGCAATTAGTGATGGCTGAAAAGTAAACCTAATTTGAATTTTGCAAACAATGCCTCGGGTGTGGCAGTTGCAGTTTACTATTGCAGGCAGTAAAAGAAACGGGCCTACTCCTTATGAATCGAATGAATACATGTGATGTTTTCTCGTGCACATACCTCAGTGTTTTCCCTCCAGTTCTGTTTTCCTTTCCTTCCATTTAAAACAATAATGTAATGTCTTTGTTGCAAAATGAGAGGGCATTGAAATGTCAATAAATTTAATTTGCTACAAGAAATGGTTTCTAAGAAATAGGTTTATTGCTGAATATTGCTCATCTGTTTGGAATGGAAAATACTAAAGTTAAGATGTTTGGAAAATATAAGGCTATTTTTTTTTTTTCTATCTTTGTAGATCTTTTTCTGTTATCTTCATTGCTATTTTTTTTTTTTCACTTGTCCCTGCTCTTCTACTCTATGCTACTGTACTGTGTGGCCTACATATGAGTAACGAATATGTGTCCTGTTATTATTATTATTTATTTGCCAACATGATTGGTTAAAAAAAAAAAACCCACCTATATACTGATGAGGCTGTGGATAATACACCAACTTGACATAAACTCACCTACTTTTAATATAATATTGGTGACCTCTTTGCCGTTTTGTCTTTTTTCCACCTCAGGTCTGGGGTCTTCCTTTTCCTCCACTATAATATGATAGATTTGATGGAACTCACATTCTTAGTGTTTCATATTACAGATGGGATGTAAAAGCTTGTGGGGGGAAAGGCTTCTTTATTGGGCCTAATTGAATTAATAATCAAACAACCTCTTTCCTAGATCCACTTCATTTGAAAGTGATCTGAACAGAATTGGATTCCGTTTCATCCCATTTTCCGTTTCCACACCGCCCAGCTCATCCAACGAGGCTTCCATGACGAGCCCTTTTTTCTCCCCCCCCCGACAAAGTTGCCAGGCAAGGTGAGGCAGTAGTAGGAACTCATTTGCAAGGCATACGATATGGAAATGATGCGTGAGTCGGGCGCTGAGGAAGGCAGCTTGGCCAAATCGGCAGGTGAGGCTTCTCTATATTCAATGGATGATGTTATACCTTTCAATAACGCCCCTTCTTCTCAGCGCAGGCAGAAAGGTCAGACGCGCCGCCCGCAAGCGAGGAGGGAGGCAGCGGTCGGTTGGATGGATGGAGGAAAGGGGTTGGGGGGGATGATAATGGATAGGAGCTAATCTACACTTTGTGTGTGTGTGTGTGTGTGTGTGTGTGTGGCCCCATCACCCCCACCCACCCCCTTCCTATGTCAATATTGGATCAGAGCAACGCACCGTGCGACAGGTGTCCGTGCGCGCCCTGAGGATCCACTCTCTCTCGCTTTATCTGGAAAAGGGGTGGGGAGAGAGAGAGAGAGAGAGAGAGCGAGAGAGGGACCATGTTGAGGTATAAAAGGTGTATACCTGTCACAAGCTGCACATTCAGCGTGACTTGCGCGCAAAAGGTGAGCCAAATGTGACCCAGGTTGCGCATTTTCTTTTTCTCCCCATTTCGCTTCCCTGCACTACAAAGGTAGGCCGAGGCTCTTCTTTTGTTTCTCTCCATTCCATTCTATCAAAGTGTTGATGTGTTTTGCTTGGTGCACTAACTTTTCTCACCTTTCGCCCCCCCCCCCCACCTCCCGCCTCCCCCAAAGGTCGCCTGACTACAGAGAGACCCGGCGCTTCTTCTACACCGGGGACCGCCACCGTCATAATATTCGGATCATTTTTTCCCTCGTCATCAGTTTTTCCCCCCTCCGTTACTTTTCCTTGTCTGTATTTGCTTCACGTTGAGCCTCACGCACAATACCTGAAGATGAAGTTTTGTTCGTTCGGCTCGCGTTATGCAGGTACAGGTTGGCAACTGGAAAAGCACAAGAGTTTGTTGGGTTTTTTTTCCTCACCACGGAAAGGCCATGTTTTTTTTTAATATGATCAAGCTTTAATAATTCAGTATGGAAAATATTTATTTAAACGAGGTTTATTCTACCAAGACCGCCCCCCTCCCTCCACTAAAATATATGTTAATCATGGGCGTGGGTGCTTGTAGTTCTTACCATTATAATGAAGTGCAAGAATCTCCAGAAAGTTAAAAACATCAGGACCAAAGTTCTCTCTTAGCTGTGTGACTCTCTGCAAGATTGGCGCCCTATGTCTGATTATTTATCACACTGACCAAATGATAATATATATGATAATATATATCCGAGACCATTTCACCCTGAGTCGGTAGGTTGGCTTATTTGCATCCAGGTGGCAGCAGGCCATGCGCTAAGAAAGCCATCACCAGCCAGCCTTGGGACCAAAATGCCGCCTGCCTGGTAGACTTTTTGAGTTTTACACTCAGGAAAAAAACACACGCAAAGACTGCAGGAAAAAAGTATGTTTCCCCCTGTTGGAGCAGAGATGTGTTGTAAAAGACGAGTGACACCGGTTGAGTGTTGGAATAGGCTGACTGAAGAGGAGGCTACTGAGAAGGTGGAATTTATAGATAAAGAAAAAAAGTTTGAATTTAAATCTGACGTGTGTTTTCTTTTTTGTTTTATTACTAAAGAGTGGATGATGTGAGGGACAACATGAAGCAAGCTATAATCAATCAGATTAGAAGGAGCAACAGTCTCACATCCATATGTCCTCTGTCTAAAAACTTTTAGTGGTGGGTCAATTTCCCCAATGTTGTTCCTTAAAAGCTCTAACTTCTCCTGTGTGGAAAGTGAAAATAATGATAATCTCAGAAAGTTTTTTGTTTTTTTTATCTCCCCCAGTAGAAAGATGATAACCTATCATGTATGTCCTCCTAACAAGGTTGACATTTATGACAGTCGTGGGTTACTCCCTCCCCACCCGCACCCACCCCTTTAGGTACATTCATGATAATCTTTTTCCCATTGGCACATTCGTGACGATAGCGTGTATTTTCCACTCGGGGTCTATTCATTACCGTCTATCTCATACGTCATGAACAGAGGCTGCAGGCGAGCACCAGGGAGAAGAGAGATGGGCTTAATGGGAGGCTATGTTAATCATTAACTAACCATTAAACACACACACACACACACACACACACACACACCAGACATCTGATAGGGACCATCTGCCATTTGGATGCGGTGATGCAGCCCGAACATCAATCCATTTTTATTGTTTTATTAAATGTTAGAAAGCATGGAAATCTCTCCCTTTTTAATCTTTTATTTTGTACTTTAAATGTACGCTCAAGCACACAGGGCAAACTGGTTGCTCGGTGAAGTTTTTTATTCCCCTTAACCACAAAGAAAATAAATGGATGGAATTGCGCAATATTGCCAATGCTGACTAATTTGACTAAAGAGTAAACTGCCCTTTCCAGTTTCAAACTGTTGAAGTCTCGCCTGTTTCAATTTAGGAGGACACAATGGTAATAACGACCACGGTCACATGTCACATGCAGAATAACCCTATAAGCATATATGTTCATATGTAAACAGGGAACTTAACCATTGGCTAATTGTAGACCAAACATTATTTTTAATAAGTCTAAATAAGAGATGTCTCCACCTAAAGGCTTAAATTCATGTCCTCTTTAACAGAAAACATTTTTTTTTTGCGTGTGCTGTAAATAAAATGGATAATTCAATTTTAAATCCACTTGCCTCTGTGGCCTGGGGATAAAACAATGTAGGGCAGATAAACAGGGTATACACACCTCTCTTTATGAGTATAATACAAATACACAGCACCTGTTGCTCCTACAGTCTAGGAGCTCTCAGCTACCACTACACTACTGGTTTCAGGCGTGGGGGGCATCATTCGTTTCAGTGAATAACAGTTGATGTCCATATTTTATTATGCTTGGTTCCTTTAAACCTTCTGTTCTATTCACTTTGTCCCTTCATCCCAGTTGGTCCCACTCTCTATTGCCCCAAATGTGTTTCTCATATATCATCGCCTTTACAAGAGGCACCATGAGAAAGCTTGTGTTGCATTTCAGTCTTTAGCCGAGAGCCTATTTGCCTCAGCTCGCAGCTCCAGTCAATATTTGTTTAAAGCCGGAGGAAGGGAACGCTCACGCTCCTCAGTATCCTGGTTACCTCGCCTCGACTTGGGCCGACTGTCCCGACTGGTCCTGCCGCGGCTACACCCTACCTACCAGCTCAACCAGCCATATTAGGTATACTGGGTGATTTGTTTAGAATCCAACAAGGAGGGTGTTAAGCAGGTAGCAAATGGCTGATTTTCCCATTGCTTTCCATAAAAGCTACATGGGTTGCATTGCATAGTTTGTGGTAATTTGAGTGCAAATAGTTTAAAGAATACCAGCTGTGTGTAGGGGCCCAAATGGCTAACTGACCCAATCCAGGCCCCCCGCTGTAACCCCGTGAACTCTGTATCAGCATCATTAAGCCCACTGTTAGCGTCTCTACAGCAGAAACATGATTGCATTTGTGGTGCCTGCTAAACGGCTAGCTGGCATCTGTAAGCGGTGGTGCAAGTGCTTTCCCAGAGGCTGTGTGTGTGTGTGTGTGTGTATGTGTATGGATGTCTGTGTGTGTGTGCGTGCTGCCTGTAGGCTGTGTGCTGTTTTCCTCTGACAGTTAAAGAGGTTACTGATAATCATGAATCATGCAAATCCCCGAGGCCTGTTTCCTCCGCTGGTTGGCTGCTGCCCTTTACAGGAGTCGGAGGGTAGACGAAACATTAAAGAGCGCAGAAATTTTTAGCCAGGTAAGTTATTTCCACCAAAAAAACGACTTGAAGCATCACCTTGACATATGTTGGAATTGGAAAACCTGTTAGTATTACCCATTCATTTCAACAAGCGAGGCTGACAAGTTGTTTCTAGGGTAGGTGAAGGGGAATTAAAGAAGCAAAGCAATTCACAGTATCCCTCAAAGTCGGTAAAGCTCCCTCTCTTTTTGTCTGTCAATTTGTCTGTCTCCTGCATGTCTCACTGTCTGTCTGCTGGCCCCGTCTACCTGCCTGTCCGACCTCTTTCCAGTTCCGTTCCGTTCAACTCAGCTTCAAAGCGTCAATTCATAGAAAAGACAAAAAAAACTAGAATTAAACTAGTTTTCCTTCTCCCTCGTTCTCCTCTCGCTCCGCTCTGTTTATCTTTTATCTCTCGCCTCCACGTTCCAGGTAAATCCGGCTGCTTGGGTGTCCACTCGGAGACCGCGGCGGGGACGTGTGCAGCGGGCGTCGCGAGCAGATGTCCCGTTCACGTTGTCCGTACCTGGATTAGTCTCTATAGCAACCTTCCACAGGGTCATCCGTTCTGTCTGCGGGTGTCGTGTTTGCGCGTGTCCGTGCATGCATGTGTGTTTGCGCGCAGACATACATACATGCATGTATGTGTGTGTGTGTGTGTGTGTGTGTGTGTATGTGCGTGCATGTGTATTCACTGACTATTCAAATGGAACCCACTCGCACTGATGCAGAAAACACGACCATGTACCTTTCCATCTCTCGTTAGTGCGCTTCCCTGCAGTAGTGCGCCCGCTAAAGTAGCCACACTAGATACATATCACTACAAATAGACAGTAGCCTATATTGAATTCTAATATTCAACTGCTGTATTTTTTTTTCTCTGCGTTAAATTATTACTCTTATAAAGGAGTTATAAAGGGGAAAAGCAAGGAGGTTATTTTGTTCAAATTGCAAATTGGACCAGCACCATTCCTATAGCTATTAGTTTATTTCAGGTGAGTCACTCAAATCATCATATCACAATAAAAATAAATTAAAAAAACACTAGGGACACACAATTTGATACACACCGTGGAATTACTTGTACATTCCAGTGTGACATGTTTCAAAGATGATTGAGCCAAGACATAACGTGCTATTAAGAGACGTTGCGCAACATATAAGTAACATATAAGGTGCTGCCCCTAGCTAGGCACACTCATTTTCAGCAGTCTGTATTCTATGTCTTAAGTCAACAGAAGTCAAAAGTCATGACCTTGCTATATGAACAAAGAGTCAGTATGTAATTATTAGGTTATTACACTGCCAGAGAGAGAGTCAGGCTATGCTCTGTTTAGCATGTGTGTGTTATAGTCAAAAAATAGGCTTAATTCATTATATTAAAAAAAATTATACTTTTTAAAGGGGCCATTAAACAAGTGCTGAACAACTGACCGGTCCCATAAACTTGTTGAGTTTTTGAAGCGACCATAAGCTACGACCAGTCACAGTAAACAGACGGCCAAAGCCTTTTTGAGATAAAATTCCTGGAAGCAAGACAGTAGTCAACCAGGTACTGCTGGAAAACACGGGCTAACTTGGTGACCAGGAGGGGTGCAACGATGTGTGTGTGTGTGTTTAAAGACCGAGCCTCAACATACAGCTTATCCAACTATTCAAATATTAGCTATCTACAGGGGATAGACAAAATAATGGAGCCACCTAACCAACATAAAGTACTCAATGAAGAGGAGATCAACTTTTCCCTCCAAACCAGCTTCTGTCCTTCTTGTACTGCTGCCCTGCTGCATCCTGAACTGTGTGTTGTGGGATATTGGACCTCCAGTTCTTTGAGGGGTGAAGGAGGTGCTAATGGTCTCCAGAACCACCCATAAAGGTTCAATGATTTTTCACAAAAGGCCACAGGTCCGATCCCCACTGCAGACAAAGTGTGTCCATCTGCCAACAGATCGTTAGATCGTTCTGGATAAGAGCACCTAAATGCTTAATATGTTGTGTGTGTGTGTGTGTGTGTGTGTGTGTGTGTGTGTGAGAGCGAGTGTGAGTCAGAGCAGCAGAGGATTCAGTTATGGTGAGGGAGTCTGCCTTCATGTTAACTGATGTGAAAATGCACTGAGCACACATGCATGGATGCTCACACGCGCGCACACACACACACGCACACACACACACACACAAATTTTAGGATTTCAAGTCTCAAGAGTGAAAACAAGGCCAAGTAGCTCATCGGAAAGTTGAATTTCACTGGATCCTGACCTTGTATATTTCATACTCGGTATTTGTATATATGATATTATAATGTATTGTTTTCATATCAAGTTGTCCATTCTAGGACGAAGGACTTGTGGAGATATTACAGTGGTAGTGATGACATAAAATCCCCCATCATCCATCTGTCCTGCATTAGCATTGCAGTGGCATTTCTGCCTGCTCCAACTCTAGATAATAAATAATAATAATAGACATGTGTCCACTGCTTCCCTAGATCATTTGTTGAACATCCTGATGACTTAGGAGAGGCGACGTTTGAATGCTACATGCTGCCGCATGAATTCACCACTGCAACAGTAGGAATTGAGGCTTGGCTGCATATAGAAATAGATATCGTGACATACAGTAAGTGACCAGGGAGGAGAAATGAATGGCTTTGCTGTACAGTGTCTGAGATAAGGATTCAAAGTAGAGCTGTGCTAGCGCTACACTGGACTACACTGTTCCTGACACATGCAAATACCCCCCAGCTGAATTTTACAGGTAAATGAGCTGTGTGTGTGTGTGTGTGTGTGTGTGTGTGTGTGTTTGTACGCAGAGGGATGGACCTACAACTGACTAATCTAATCAGACCCGATGGAGAGGGGCGAAAGACCACACACATGCATGACCGCCCGCACACACGCACACACACACACACACACACACACACACACACACACACACACGTCATTATCATCATCTGTGTCTATACAAGCCTATGTCCTTTCACCTGCCCATCACCTGCTCTGGGGGCAAGCAGGGACACACACACGGACAAACACACACACACACACACAGGTAAAGAGAAGGACAATGAATGGGTTAATAGAAGACAATGAGAACGCGGTTCATATAAGCAAATAGGCCACACACAAACACAATCACACATCTACAGACAGACACACGGCCATAAACAAGTTAGTTGGCCATATGCTGTATATATTGATACAAATTTTATTTTCAGGATAAAACCCCTTGAGATGTACCATCTCGTTTTCGAAGGGGTCCTATATAGTAATAATATATATATATATAGTATATATAGTAATAAAGTAATAATAAGAATAAAGTCAGCCTATTTCTGTAATGTCCTTCTGTACACCATAAGATGGCTGTTTTCCAGGTACCAATACAGCTTTATCAAAACGTCTATGGCAGCCATCATGATTGTTTCAGCCAAATGGTAATTCAATAATTTTCTGAATGCTGTTTCAGTCCATTTGAATTACTTGCTTGCTGCAGGTCCAAGCAATTGACCGATGGTATCAGCAATACCATACACCAGTGTGAGTGACAGAATAACAATAATAATTCTTATTTTAAAGGGTGTACAAGCCACCCTGCATGTGATGCATATATTCTCCACTAGATGTCACCAATTAAACAGGCATCGCACCACAAAGAATTTCTTTCTTTCTTGACATCACAATCCGGGTATTGCAATTAAAATGGTCATATTTGAACCGTGCAAAAAGTGTCATGTGATGGCGTGAGAATATATAGAGGCTGTGTTTACACATGAAAGGAAAACCTGATTTTTAACCATGCATGTGACCCAGAAATGATGCTTTGCCAATGTCCAGTCAGCAACAGGGAGATTTTGTTTATTAGTCATGAACATGGGGAAGCCATTACAAATCAGACATTTAGACCATTTAGACTATTAGAATCCAGCCATATGTATAAACATTTACACATATTTGTTGAGCTTCAACAAGGGAAATGCATCCCCATACTTACTACATATATGGAGATGTACTTCGACAGCAAATCAACTCCTCCCCCCTCAAATCAAGCCCCCCTGGTTTTACATACATGTCACAAAACACAGAAACAATACAAGTCACTGACAGACAATGAGAGAGCATACAAAAGAACAATCTATATTGTACATGACTGTTGAGGCTAGAGGGGCCACACGGTGTAGACCTTGCTCATAACAGATATTTGCTGATGGGTAAAAGTAAATGATATTGCTGATAAAAGCTTAATCGTGTTCACGAAAACTGAACATGTGCGATTTAGACACTTTCCGTCATGCGATGTCTGAAAATACGCACTAATATTAAAACTACATTTCATCAATTACTCAATCAAATTACATTTGATCGATTGATACTGTGTAACATTCACTTAGTCATGATATATTTCATTCCCATACTGTTATGGTGAAATCTCATTTCAAAAAGATGAATTCTTATAATGAAATGCAATTTTTAAGGGATTTTTACATTCACAAATATGGAGTCCGCTTGTGTAGTTTATGGAATACTGGGTTTATACCCATTTCTTTGTCATACACCTACCTATCAGCCTAATAACTATTGACTAAGTGTGTTGATGGTGCATGGTATACCCACTTCCTTAATGATTCCTCCCCTCCTCAGCCCAAATGACACCACTGTATTGAGCCATTGTATTTGATGTGTTTCAAATGCTTATATGCATCACAATTTTCCTTCAGCCCAAGTCAAAAGTACAGCCAAGTCTTCTACTCCGGGTGGACTTGTCAAAGCTTCATTTTCATTATAGTACTTCAACCAAACGACTCGTTCAAGATCGCTTGTTTCCCCCATTGGGAGGTAAGGAGATAAGGATGCCTTCTAGATGATATAGGAACATGTCCTAGTACTGACTGTGTGGGATGCCCTTTTCCCCATCTCTTCTCTGATTTACCTACAGAGAGAGAGAGAGAGAGAGAGAGAGAGAGAGAGAGAGAAAGAGGGGGGAGGGGGGGATCAGC
The DNA here is from genome assembly GCA_034670405.1 of Hoplostethus atlanticus. Classification (NCBI taxonomy): domain Eukaryota; kingdom Metazoa; phylum Chordata; class Actinopteri; order Trachichthyiformes; family Trachichthyidae; genus Hoplostethus; species Hoplostethus atlanticus. The sequence continues at coordinate 104,700 of JAXDDX010000030.1, forward strand.
TCACAAAATGTGTCTATTATCCTCCCACACCAATCAAACTGTTGTGTCAGTGCGTTGCCATTGTATAGCCCTTAGGTCAGGCTGCCACTGACCATGGCTGCCATATTGATGACTCAGTCAGTTTGGGGCTCTGTGGACAATGGTGCTCTGGAGCCTCCACAAAGCGCTAGGCTAATGCTCCCCTTTCAGCCGGCCTGCTCAGCTGCTGAGTGTGCAAGGCTGGTGGGCGAGCGCTGCGGCGCAGGTCCAGGGGGCCTGGCCCTATAAAAACACGGGTGAGGGTCTCATCCCCGACATTGATTATACTGGATCTGTCCCACTTCAGTACTGTCTGTAAGTATACCAACACACTGCCTCAGGCTCAGCTAAGGGAACCGCAAATGGGGGGGACAGCTCCGGGCATCCCGGTGGAGCCCTGCAGCCACAGAGATGCTGCCAAAGCTGTTGTGTTATTAGCCAAACAGACCGCTGTGGATGCACTTGAATGAGGCATTCAGGTATAGGGTTGATTTGGGAAACACGGCAGCCGCATCTGACTAACCCAGCAAGCAGTCTTCTGCTATTAGGGGTTCATGGGTTTGTACCTCAGAAGCCCTTTTTTTAATATACAGGAGGGAAAAGCAAGCTAGATGGTGCCTTATTGGTGGCTCTGTATGAAAAGATCAACATTTTGGAGCTAGCTTTCGACTTCAAGCTTACATCCCCATGAGCTTGGTAGTTTGCTCTCTCGTGCATTAATTTAGCACCACCAGGGAATAAATTCAGTTCATGGGGAAGAAACTAGAATCTCCTTAATGGAAACAGAAAAGGAGAAAAGGCAAAGAAGAGTGTAGACAGATTGTAAACAAGAACACGGACGTATTCCCATGGGGGTAAAAAATCTGATATCTTGCACCTGTCTCAAATCTGGAAGTTAGCTCCCTCGACATTCATTACACTTTCCCTAACAATTCACTTCCACGTTCATTCACCTTTTTAACCACTTTTAAGTCTTCTCACAATGTTTGCTCTCTTCCATTGTAACACTTTCGAAAAACTGTTTCACCCTGGTCAGAGAGCAACCGCAAGGAAGAAGCAGCAGCCATGAACACTCAACAGATGGAGCAGATGGGCCAGTTCAAGATCACAGTCTGGGAGGAGGAGAACTTCCAGGGAAAGCGCTGTGAGTTCATGCTGGAATGCCAGAACATCATGGAGAGGGGCTTCAACAAGATCCGCTCCATCAAGGTCGAGAACGGACCGTAAGTCTTTTAGATCTTCTCTGTCATCGCCCTGTTTTGTCTTAGCAGTTCTGCACGCTCCTATTATCAGTCTCACCTCCTGACCTGTTAACTTCTCTGTCTGTCTCTCTCTAAATATATGGTACATTTTTACCATTAGAGTCTAGCTAGCTAGCTTTTGTTGTGAATGACTTAACTGCAGGCAAAAGGAAAAGTCTGTATTCACAAGGTGCTACTGGAAGGGAAACAGCCCCAAACAAACCTATAGCGTGGGATCGGATGCTTATTTTATCTGCTTGGATAGTGAATAGTGGCTTTGATGTGGCAGCTAACCCATTGAATAACGTGTGCACAACTGTCTGATTTACGTGGATGAGAAATCGAATCACTTTGAAAGCAGGTCAACAAGTAGAGAAGGCAGAAAAACCTAGGCCATAAACTGCCGCCGACACAGTGTTATTACACTGCTAGTTTTGGCATGTACGATGAGTGTGTTTGTGTGTGTATGCAAGTGTGACCCCAGCTGTAACATGTATGGGCCGCGTGCAGCTGCCGGCTACGAGCCAGAATGGCTGGTTGGCTTGACTGACGGGCGATCAGATAAAAGGCCCTGGGTGCAGCAGCAGCAGCAGCAGTGGTAGCGGGAGCAGCAGCAGTATTTAATGTTTACTTTGGGCTTTGTCCTCCCAGTGACAAAGGAGAAGCGTGCTGTTTTCCCCTGAGGCAGTTCATTGGGCGTCGGGCTTTATTGTTTGACTAACATGACACTTTCAATGTTGTTGCACTCGGGCAATTTTCTATTCGGTTCTTTTTTTTTTGTTGCTGTGTGTGTGTGTGTGTGTTGCCTTATTTCCATCTGTCTCTAACTTAACATTTTGACTCCCCTCCCTTCCTTTCCTCTCCTCTCCTTCCTTACCTCGACTAGCTGGGTGGGCTTTGAGTACCCCGAGTTCCAGGGACAGCAGTTCATCCTGGAGAAGGGAGACTACCCTCGCTACGAGGCCTGGAGTGGAAACAGCAGCTACAGAACCGAGCACATGCTTTCCTTCAGACCCATCAAGTGCGCCGTAAGTTCCTCCCCCTCAACTCTTCCTCCCACATTTGATAACATATTGCCTCTCTGGACTGACTGCAGCAGCAACCTCAACAACTTCCCCCCTTTCTCTCTCCGCAGAACCACAGTGACAGCAAGGTGACCATGTACGAGTGTGAGGATTTCCAGGGCCGTAAGTTTGAGATGTGCGATGACTACCCCTCCCTGCAGGCCATGGGCTGGTGCAGCAAGGAGGTGCCCTCTATCAAAGTCAACTCTGGAGCGTAAGTTACATTCTGCTATTAGATACAAAGAAGCACGCTTAGACAGATGATTAGCAGTAGATCAACATCAACATCTTAATATTTTACCATCATACCAACGATCTCTTACTCCGCCCCTCCAATTTGATGATTGTTTTTATGCCTTGATCTGAATCTCTCTCTCTCTCTCTCTCTCTCTCTCTCTTTCTCTCCAGCTGGGTGGCCTACCAGTTCCCTGGTTACCGTGGCTACCAGTACATCCTGGAGAGAGACAGACACCAAGGCGAGTACAGACACTACAATGAGTACAGCACCCAGGCCCACACCAACCAGGTGCAGTCCATCCGTAGGATCCAGCACTAAGCCTTGGTCCTCCCTACCTGACCCGCCCAACCCCACCCCTCCTCCCCCGAACCCATTCCCTCAACTCAAACCCCCGGACAGACCACCACCACAGAGCAGTAGATGGCCAAACTCTTTCTAGGCCTATCGATGGCTCTGCATGTATTGATATTCTGATATTCTATTCCATGCTATAGCATGTTCTTGAAATAGGCAATAAAGGCTTTTCTTCAAAACAACAGAAGTGTGAATATTCTTTTTTTTTTTTTTACATCGAAAATTATAACCATGAAAAAAAAAGTGGACTGCTCTGATTGGCTACATGGAGCTGTCAATCATTTGCACCTCTGGTTCGACAGGCAATCATATCGCAGGTGCACGAGCATGGCAAAAGTAGAGCGCCCATCTCAGAGCCAGTTATTGCTTTGTATTCAGTGAAATACAACACATTTTAGTTGAGCTACACAGGAAGATTTGATTGAAATCCAATCTCTCTGTTAGGCTTTAGGATGTGTGATATTGTTCTTGTCAGACTGTAATCTGATTTACAATAAACAAGAGCGCGAGATCACCTTTGTTTTGTATGATTTGTTCCCCTACTGTTACGGGCACGGCATTCCAAAATGGCCAAGAAAGTAAAGTGCTGTATAAAAAGCAACAGGTAGCATACTGAAAATACAATACAGCCCCCTATTCATCTAATGGGCGATCCAGTATTCCAGTACGATCCAGTACTTTTTAAAAATTGGATTCAATCAAACTAAAGTTGTTCTTGCCTAGCTGACCACTTTATCAATGAATGACAAATATAATAGAAAACATATATAGACATATGGCTCTGAGCTGAGGTGGCAATGGATTACTAGAACAAGAGCTGTGGCCGTTGCTGTTAGAATGTCCAATGATTTCTGCACCTTTTGAGCTGGTTCACTTCAAGGGCATCTAGGCTATTAGTAGGTTGAGTTAATTATGAACAACTCAATGGGCTGACATGGACATCCTTACCTCCACCAAGAGGTTATGTTTTCACCCCAGCTGTCTGTCTGTCAGCAGGATATCTCAAAAACCTATGAAGGGATTTCTATGAAATTTGGTGGACAATTGATTTTGGTGGTGATCTGGATCTGGGATTTCCCCTGTTAGATGAGTATTGTTTGTTAGCTATAACTATGACACTAACGCAGTGTTGGCAGAGGTTTGAGCCCTTTGACTGAACAGTCCAAAAAGGACTTCTGTTCCCACTACAGGTCCCATGGAATGATGAATTTCCGCCATGTGGTGCCATTATTCTCAAATCCAAGGATGTCCGTTCGATACTTGTGTCCTTGAGGACACTCTTGTTCTCTCCACTTGCTTCCCAAGTGAAGAGAACAAGCTCCTCAAGAAAGCAAGCATAGAGGAGAGTCCTTACAGTTTGAGATGTTGCATGCACAATCAATTAAGAAGCATTCATTTTCAGCTTGTTCTCATATCAAGTTTTCATTTCTAGTTACAAAAAGTAATGCACCAGGCCTTAGTTTGACATTGAAATTAGTTAGAATTTTTATTTTGGCGCATGTGCAGTGATAGGGTATTGAGTATTGAGTATTAATCAAGGTCACAAAACTTTTTGTTAGATATGTACGACTGTTTTTGTGAGAAAATCTTAATTTCCAAGCTGTTTCTGCTGGCTCTGTGCTATCCAGGACTTGCAATCACGTCAGTGTTTTGACTCCCAAACAGCATTCCATTATAACCGCAGACTACATGACTAGCAACCATGAGCAAGCAAACGTCTCACCTGACCTCAGAAGAAAAGGAAAGATATTTAAGAAAGTCCTTGGAAGATTTGAGCCTCACTAACACTGGCAGACAACCTGCTACATCTCGTTCACAACCCATCTCTATATCCCGGTGAAATCCTTCAGGCATACAAAAACACCAAAGCATTCCGTATTTCTCTTCAGGGTGGGTGAACTATCCGAAAGCACTTTATCTTCAAGTTGTTCCTGATTAGCGGGGAGGTAGGATAACAGAAGCTATAGAAATTGTATGTCACGTCTCTCTTTATCAGTGAGCAAACAAAGAGATTTCACTCCCTCCATCCCGACACGATTATTTGAACTGATGGTACAACACGTGACAGACATTTTACTTGGTAAAGAGCTTTACTTAATAAAATACCAATGGTAAGCGCCTCTCTCTCTGCTCTCACCAACTGTGAACATTCAATTTGAGAGTTAAAAGAAAAAGAAAAAAAGAAATAATTGTGAATGACTCATTCTCAAGTTCAAAACCGAGTCTGCAATGTACGTATTGGTAGTGGTACACACACACACACCAAAATTACTTTTATAGTGCTTCTGTTTAAAATAGACTAAGCTGTTACAAATGAAACTTGTTGCAGGACTTTGTAAGTCACCATACAAAAATCTAATGATAAAATATAAAATAAATACAATCAAATAGGATATACCATTTGTTGACTTCATCACAATCCGTCGTGATACTAGCAAAAATGATGCCCTGCCCTCTATTGGCCGACTATGGAGAGCCGAAGGGGAAGTTAACCAAAGACTGCCCACTGGTTCCATACACAGGACTTCTTAGCTTGAGCTAGCCACCTAGCCGCTGGTTTATTTATTTTTTTGAGGGCTCCTCTTTTATGCATTTCTTTACTTATTGAGGTCGATAGGCTACTTGTTGAGGATGGATTTTGAGACTGCTATGAAAAAAAAATTTGCTAGCCATACTTGAACTGGTGGTAACGCAACATCTGCAACATGATTGTTAGCAATTATAATTTTTTTAATTCATTAATGCCTTAAAATGTGTAATATATCCTTAATATGTCATTTCTACTTTCATTATTTCACCCATTTGAATTTTGGGGTTTCCGATTGGTTCTCGTGGTTCTAGTGACCATCCTCGGTGCCCATGCATCCTCGGTTGGCAAGTAAACTTCCGGAATCTTTATCCATTTTCTGTCTTTCTGTTCTGTATTTCAGCTGTTAGAAATTAGCCAAAATTAGCCAAAGATCCCTGTCATTGTTGAACATAGTGGCACAAGCACCGTCCCAGGTCCTGACTGTGTGGGGCCTGTCATACATCCTTCTAAACGAGGAAACCAGAAACCAAGACACACCAATCCACCATAGCTAGTGTTGTGGCGGTAAAAAAAAAAGGTAGGTAAACTATGACCTCTAATGATCAACAAAAAAAATGAGAAAATTGAAAAATTAATTTAGGTTTTTTTCCCCTTTCAAAATATCTGTCCTCAAATATCTTACATCAGTTTCATAGGTCTTATGTATACTTTTCATATCATAGTATATCATATATCCATGTAGGTATAGGAGTTACAAGACGTTTTTTTTACCCTCCACTACATCCTTGCACATGACTCCAAAACGTTAAGCCTATCCGACAACAGCCTGCCATTTGTTTGTTTATCATAATGCGACACCACATCACGTTTTTCTTTATTTTTTTTCCCACTTGCAGTCACGCCGGCATCCTGGAACTGTGTTTACCTTCACACCCTCCTCCCGTAGGTCCAGGACGTGGGATTCCGTGTTACACACCCACAAGCCTGCATTCGGTCACAGACTCACAGTCCCACACCCAAACCAGGATCTTTTAATAAATGTTCAACCATACACACACACACACACACACACACACACACACACACACACACACACACACACACACGCACACACACACCTTTCTCAAATATACATTCCTCTGCCGACTGATTAAAACGGCTGCACTGCGGCTTGCAAGTGGAGTGACACACGAGTAGTGGAGTTAGACGAGAGTGGGCCTGCTGTAGGTTGATTACTAATAACCCGGGACGTCCCAGGTAAGTTCAACATTATGGGGCGGAAAAGCAATGCGGCTTTGTGGTGAGGCTTGATCAGAATTAAACCTTTAGGTCTGCTGTTTTTTTTTTTGTGAACAGAACGCGTGAAATAGATATAATGATAAAAACAATATTGTAATGACACCAACGCTTATTTAAAAACGTATTGACGGGTAATTGGATAGAGAACTCAGTTTTATTTGCAGGTTAAGTTTTTTAGTTTTTTTTTAACATAAATTCATAGTTTACATAGATCAGACTGATGTATGTTATGATGGGGAGGGAACCATATCTGAAAATATTATTTTTATTTATTTTTAATGTTTTTTTTTATTGTGATGATCACCGACTTGGAGGGACAAGGTTTTACCCAACTTTTTAATTTTTTTTTATCTACCACTACATCACTGGATACAATCTAGCTTTCGAGGCTTGTTTTAAGTTGCCTGCGACGTGTACTTGGACACAGGCAGCTAAAGCAAGTCTGGGACGCCAGAGACACACCTACTGACCCGGAGGAAGCGCACTGGAGTGGAGACAGGGAGGGAGGGGGTGGTCAGGGTCCTTTCAGTCCAGGAAGAGGAACACAGTGAATATAGAAAATGTTTTTTTTTGGTTTTTTTTTGCTCTTGGTGGGTAGGGAAGGGCTGTAAAACTGTACATTTTAACTGACAGGCCATTTAGCTTTATTCCAATTTCAATGCAATCTGATTTGAAGTCTGATTATAAAAACTAAGACCCACATAACTCTTTATTCAAGCAGATCAACAAGTAAAATACAGTATAACCAACCATATAGCCTGATACACAGTGTTATTACATACTTGCCATATATGGTATGCATGTGTGAGTTTATGTGTGTGCATGACCCAGTTGGAGTAATGAAAGTCTTCTAGGCTTTGTGTCAAATTATAGCGGAAACTGTTGAAATTAGATGTTAGCAGACCTATAGTCTCATTCACTTTCAGTTCAGTCAATACAGAGGGCTGGAAATGCAAAAGTATGATTGGAATTAAGAAACTCTGTGTTAGATTACATTCACTTCACTTCCTGCATTGCCACTAGAAGCACTGTTACACAACGCAAGGCTAACAGTGTCAAACCAGCATAGACTGTGTTGACACAAACCTTGAGTTTTTGCTGTCTGCATTGCGAATTTGAATTTGCAATTTGAAGAATTCAAATGGACTGACGGGCTTGAAAGCGAATTCTTCCTGACGAGTCACTTTGTAAACCTCGGCCTGCAGAGTAGCCTGTCCCTGACACATGGACTGGATTTTAAAGCGAACAAGACAAGCCAGAAAAACGACACTGTTATTGCCCACGTGGATTTTACACATTTGCCAAATCACACACACACACACACACACACACAATCTGAAGGGCAAGATGGCACATCCGTGCAGCTAAACTGTTGATCCTGCTTACATGATCTTCATCTGCTTCTCTTCTATCAGCCTGGCGGGGTTTTATTTCACTTGGGCCTTTTGAAATGCTTGGAAGTTGAGCATTTTCTCCTCTTAGGCATATATTTCTGTTTTTTTGTGGGCAATCCTCTATCTCACCAGGGGTTTGGACAACCAAGGGGAAACCTGAGGAGTACATTGATGTGAGCTGTTAACATTTGCCCCCAAAAAAACCCAGATACAGTGGTGTAGTTATGTCTCATATTCCAGTTTTCCCTTTTACTTCATGCAAGTTAGATTTTTGTTGTGTTCCAACAGTCAATGTACTATAAGTGCTATGTATTTCATTGAAGGTTTACCCTCACTGCAGTTTTCAGAATAAAATGGACTTTGAACACTACAAGCCTGCATTGATGCCATTATACATATTATTCAGAATTTATATGATTTAGAAAATATTATTCAAACTGACACACAATCATGTTTTGATGTGCTATATCACTGTCTTATATAATGTGTGTGTAATGTTTACAATACTTGCATCCATTAAAAAAATGTGTTTTTCCTGCTTGGCTTAAATTCATTTTTTATTTTTTTTATTTTATTTATCCTTTATTGGTGGTTTTGGTTGATTGTGAACTAAGGGCAGCCTTAAAATAACAGGTTAGGTCTATTTGAAACATATTTTCTGATATCCACAATCCAAACACACACACCTTACACAACACAGACTAGCAGAAGCCTACAGGCCTCACACAGTTCACTGCCTCTGAAAAACATAATAATAAATCATTACAAATATACTAGCCTGTATGGCTTATACGTCAATGACCATCACAAGCCATGGTTTTAGAGTTACAACCTCATTACCCTCAGATTGAGGCTATATAACCTTAAACCCACAAACAGAAGGTTGGGGTTGGCGGTGGGGGATGAAATGTTCTTGTTTTCCCATGTGCGCCGAAGCGTGTTTTTCAAGGTAAATATTCTTTTTTCCAGCATGAAATAGGTCTTTGTTGTTTGCCCGGAGGTAAAGAGGCGGAAAAGTGAGGAGGATCTGAACTGGTTTCCATGTCAAACACTTCAATTCACCATAGAAACTCAGATCTTAACGCGGAAACTTTATTAAACTGTGATGGCGGATTGATAAGGGCCGAATTTATATAGGCCTCTTTTTATTGTGGGCACCGGGCGGACTGACAGAGGTAAATTGCTCTTTTAATTAAAGCAATGCACCAGGGGAAATTGCTGTCTGAATATTGTCTCAGAGATGGGGGCCAGTGACAGTTGCCTGGAAACTTCAATCTGTCCACCCGCATTTATTCCAGATCACAGTTATGAGATAAAGTTTAATAAAAATCTTTTCCTCCGCCACCAACGAAATGAAATCCAACCCATTCTGAACCGCTGAACACAATGAGACAGGACAGCGGAGGAAACCTCATGTTCAACATGTATCTCTCAGGTTCGTCATTTTTGTCCGGTTAAAAAACGATCGAAATGCAGAATTCTTTCTTTTTTTTTAATTCTGCAATTGAGGAAGACGGTGTTTAGTCGTGTCCCGAGGCGGGGATGCTCCGTTTCCAGGGCAAAGGGGGGGAGATTGTTCAGCCTTTTTCAATCTGAAAGCCCGTCTCCTCTTTTGTCGGAAATCGGAAATCCTTTTTCCTGGACGCGTTTCCTGGCTTCTCGGAGGGGAGACCGCCAAGAGGACGCGCTTCAGGCTTTAACAGTTATACAGACTGGACGAGGATGCAATTAGGATTTTAATTACTTTAACAGTTTTGTTAAGATTTTTTTTGTGCTATTTTCAACATTTTATTTTCAGGTTGCATTTCGGTCAGGCACCAGGCTTATTTTACAACTGCTTGCAAAAAAAAACCCATTCTAGCAAGTCGTGTGTATGCCCTATTGAGTCTTGAAACCTTATTTTTCTGAAAGCTGGTTTCAAAATCTGCCAGTTGGGTGACATTATTACACTTGTTTCCAAAGTAAACCAACTTGTTTCTTGGATCGAGTGTAATTTTCTTGGAAGTGATCCGCCTTATTCGGTTCAACATACTGACACTTGCTTCTAGTAAATTCTTGAAACAAGTGCAGTTATCTTTTTTTTTTTTTTTTTTTAAAGTAAGATTTTAAGACTGAATATGAGACTGAATGACTCCTTGAGCTTGATATTTTATCTTTAAGTATAGGCCCTATAATTGCTTCTGAAATATATAATAGGCCTAGAGCTTTTCCAGATGCCATTTCTCTTCTAATAACCTTTCATAATAGGATGGTTCGGCTGGTGATGGTGCTGAGAATTTGTCTATTTTGATTTCAGATCCAACAGAAAATCTGTTGAAAGAAAGCAAAGGAACATCTTGGGGTCCAATAAATACAGGAGTACAAAAAGGTAAGAAAGTGGACTGTGGGGGTCTTACACACATAATAAGGCAAACACCTTTATATTATGGTATAATCTTCATTTACTCCAAATATAGACCAGCGGGTTCAGGTTATTATTATTAGAATAAATAAAATTGCGCGAAATAAATTGTTGCTCTACATCAAGATTCTTTTAAAAATGAGTTCCAGGTTTTTGGACGTAAATGCAATTGATCTTTTCTCCATTTTTACATTGACTTTTGTATCTGTGGATGCTCATAGTTTAATCCATCCATTTAATCCAATCCATCTCATTCTTTAGCGTTTAATGTTTTACCACATTTAACATTTAGAGGCGATGAAAACGCCCAATTTGCCAGGAATTATGAAACATTTTTGTCACACTTCACCATAGCCCGCTGTGTTATCAAGCCTCATCCATCCTCAGCCTCAAAAATGCACCATTCAAGGAAAAATACACCATGGAGCAGAAGCCACCTGTCAAACATAACATATCTTGGCAAGGTATTTAAAAATATAGGTAAATCAATTTCTGATTCTGGTAAGGTATCATGGGATGAGCATTTATATTTGAAAATAGGCCTATAGTAATATATATTTACGAGTAATGGATGTTGGGAAAGGATCATATTTTGAATTAGACTATCCTGGGTTAATACATCCAATGTCAAATGTATCCATGAATGTTAATATGTAGATATTATATGAATGTCATTTTTATAATACTAATACACATTTCCTCCATTGTACATATAGGTACATACATAACATATATGTGGGTAAAATATATGCAGATATATATTTTGGTATGACAATGGCCTGCAGGTGCATGACAACCCCCTGTATCTAAACATTTTGTCACCAAAACAACCAAACTCGCTTATGTTGGTTAAATCAACGACTTAAGATATCATTTTTTGGTCAGTGTAATACATATTCGGCTTTAGGTCACCAAATGATAATATAGATAGATTTCTGGCTATTTTTCTTAATCCTTGCTTTCCGTTATGATGATCAAAACATCAAATGTGGACTCACTGAGGCTACGATGCGACCATGTTGGTGAGTAATGTATTTTTTTTACATTTTTTTTTTTGGTCTCTCCCATGCAGGTAGCGGGCAGATTCAGCTGTGGCAGTTCCTGCTGGAGCTCCTCTCCGACAGCACCAACATGTCGTGCATCGCCTGGGAGGGCACCAACGGGGAGTTCAAGCTCATCGACCCGGACGAGGTGGCCCGGCGCTGGGGCGAACGCAAGAGCAAGCCCAACATGAACTACGACAAGCTGAGCCGGGCGCTGCGGTACTACTACGACAAAAACATCATGACCAAAGTCCACGGCAAGCGCTACGCCTACAAGTTCGACTTCCACGGCCTGGCGCAGGTGTGCCAGCCGTCCACCACGGAGCAAGCCATCTACAAGTTTCAGAGCAACTTCGCCCCGCTTCCGTTCCCCGGGATTTCCAAGCTAAACCTCGTAGCGCCCGGCGTGGGGCCGTCGGGTTTCTCCTACTGGCCCGGTTCCCCGCCGGCGGCCTTGTATCACAGCCACAACCTCCAGCCGGGGCCGTTTGGTACCGTGTCCGCCTCCCACATCAGCTGTGTCAGCAACATCAACAACCTGAATAACATCAACAATCATTACAACTGACTCTAAAATTCACCTCTCAGAGAAATTAGGGTGGAAGAAAGCGTACCTGAATAACCTAATCACTAAAAGTGACAGCAAAAAAAAAAAAAAAAAAAACCCAGAAATGATTAAAGAACCGCCTGGCCAAATTACGCACAGCGGTTGCGCTTTTTACGCACGGCGTTTTCATCGACTAAAACCTGATTTGTAAAGCTTAAAATACCCACGTCTGATTTCCCAATCCACGTTTTACCTAAATCTGACACCAAATCGGAAATCACTAAAGGTTTCCACTCTCCGAAATGAACAAATAATCGAACATGATCAGAAAGATAAAACTCTGTATCGCGTGCTTTATGAAAAGATATCTGGCGCTCCGAACGTGCACAGTAGTAAGGAAATCAAAACTGTACCATGTTGCAGGGCTGTTAATTTGTGTGAAATAGGCTATTGGGTGAATAGAGAAAGAAGATGTGAATTCATGCACTCCACTGTAAATAGGATAGAGACAGGCTTAGGCCATTTTGTTGATTTAGAAGACATCCATTCACGTAGCTAATAAATTGACATCAATAAAAAAATACCCGAAGTAAATAAAAATGGAATGTCCTCTTTGTCACAGCTTGTGTGAGTCATTTCTGGAGGCCCCGTGCTTCTTGTGTACCGTCCTCAAAATGTGCGTCTGTAGATGGTAGAACTCAGTGACTATAGGCAAAAATGTATAAGGTTAAATGAAAAAGCAAGAGCGGTGTTCATGGTCATGGTGGTCCTTGCATGGGTAAAATGTTGAATCAATGTCGTTAATTCTGCCAATGGCAAAAGGATCTAAATTGATTTGATTCCATTTGTCAATCAATTACTCCAAAATGACCTTCCTACTTTGCCTCTATGATGCCTATCTTGCGGACGGATATCCATGAAAGTTGGTGGGCTAATGGCCTTCCCGCCAATATACTATTCTCGTTTTTTATACATAACTATGAAACTAAATAGATAGAGACTTGATTCCAAATCCTATGGGCATGTTTTCAGGGTCAAGAAATCAATTTTTTTTTGTTGCATTGGGTGGGGTCTCGCGTGCCGAGACTTATCCACACACTCACTTCATTTCAGAATACATTTAATGTATTTGGTTTGGTGATGCCAATGATGATGATGATTGACCAACAAGGACAAAGAAGGAGAAGAAGAAGAAAAAAGATAAGGAGAAGATTCTGCTCAAAATGGGACAGTGACGCCTGTGCGGCCACACGGGGGCGCTGCAACTCTTCCAATGCCAGAGCACTATTTACATAACGAGGTGAAAAGAAAGTTGCTCGCCACTAAAAATCGAAGCATCTGCAAACAGAAAATGAATCCAAAGTCTCAGTTTATGTCAAAGCAAAACTACAGAGATTTAGCTACCTGCTTGGACACACTTCACCCATTCATTTCAGCATCACCTGACACTATAATGGTGTTACACCTGTTATTTACAGAGACAAACAACAATCTGGAATTGATAAAGTTGAATAAGTGTTTATTGCTTCATGTGCATTTTATTAAATTATCATGGAACTCCCCTTTTATTGTGATTAAACCAAGGAATAGTCTTTTACTTCAGCTTTACACATTCATACTTTAGCAATAGTCCACATTATCACCAGCAGTGTGTGTGTGTGTTTGTTTCTGTTGTGTGTTTGTCTTTTCTGTGATTCTGTATCTGCTTGTGTGTGTGTGTGTGTGTGTGACCTGCATTTCAATAGAACAGGCTTGGGGTCGCTATTGACAACAGAGTATCTTTCTCTCTCTCTCTCTCTCTCTCTCTCTCTTTCTCTCTCTCTCTCTCTCCCTCCCTCTCCCTCCCTCTCTCTCGCTTTCTCTCCTTGCCTGAAAACACAGTTGGCACCTCGGGCTGGAAAGGAGGACGGCTCACAAAAGGCTGTGATGTGGATCGACACATAAACACACACACAGCCAAAGCATTTCAATTTGCCCATTGCCTCGCCATAAGGCCAGTGCACATAGGCTTACAACTTTGTCTCATGCCTGAGTCCAGTATATGGACCGCCCATGTAACCCCCATGCATACTCTCCACAGGGATCACTTCTAGCACTGCTACAGCCCGTTGTTGTCTCCCCTACCGGCTGCTCTGCAACTAATCTGCTGCTCATTATTGCCGCTAAGCAGCACTCATCCTCTCTCTCTTCTTCTTGCGTAACACACTAGGTGGGTGTTTTCCCCTGTGAGGCACAAGATTAACAGTGTGAAGGTAGAGGACTAAGAAGAAGGGGGGGGGGGGATGAGGAGAAAGGGAAAAGAGAGAAGAGGAAAACCTGCAGAAGTGCTAATTGTATTTAAATCACATCTCTACCGGTGGCTGCAACTTCACTGATGGTTGAATGAATGAGTGAATGAATGAAAAAAGTGTATTCACGCCTTGCCATCTGCATTGATCCAGCCACAGTGGACTTTAGTGGACAGTAGACAGTCTCTGTGATCGGTTGACCTATTCTGGCTCCAGTCAGAAATTGACTGACCTACTGACCTGACTTGGACGTGGCACTTCTTCACTCCTTCATATAGAGACTCGAGGGCAAACATCAGATAATGTTGAGAAAAATAAACAGCAAACAGATTTTAACCCCGAACCCTGAACAGATTGGAAATGCACAAATGGCGTGTGTGTGTGTGTGTGTGTCTAGTGTGCAAAATTAAAAAATAATGTTTTGTAATATGTATAATTGAATTTGTGTGTTGTTGTTGTAGTGCAGAGCTTTATAGGTAGCACCTCGCACCCACATTAACAGTAAAGGCTGCCCTCCCGAGTATTGCTATAGTATTGCTTTTAATACTAAGGGGAATGGTGGCATGGCTGTTGTTTTTCTTCTCCTTCACTTCCCCCTGCAAAATATAAGAGTTAGAGCAGTCAGCGAGCTTTGTGCGAAATGGCAGTGATTCATCCTCCGAGTCGGAAAATAAATTAGAACCAGCCCACCTACCTGGTCCTGAAATAGAGGTGAGAGAGAAAGAGGGAGAAAGAGAGAGATGGACAAAATAGGAGATCAATTTAATACACATTCAACCCTTTTTTCAGAACCACCTACTTGTCTAGAAATAGACCCAGATCCTGTGAATGGAAAAACCCCATGCCTTTGATATAGAATGACATGCTGTTTCCAGTTCCAAACAGCATTCAACACCCCAGCATTCCAGTTCACATGCTTGACGTTCAGGACCTTCAGGCGGGTTGGATCCTACAAGGTAGATCAATGGGACTTCCTCTTGCTCCAATTTCATTTTACCCAGTATCACATGTTGTCAGGAGACTCTAATAGAGTGGTGCAGGGATGACGTATTTTTGTAGGCCAACCCGGAAGTTAGCATCGCCCTGGTTCCCTCGACAAAAAGCCAATGGAATTTTTCCATTGGATTTTGGATTATTGCAGAAAATGAGCTCTGTGGCAAACAAAAGTTTATGATAATTACACGTTTCGTTCAGCAAGATAATCTTCACAAATGAACACCACTTTTATGATTTTTGAAGCGTAAATGCAATCGCCAGAAGTAAAAAGCTAACGTTAGACTATAAACGAACTACACTACGGTCGCATGACTTCGTCACCACAACTAAAAATACTAATTGATAAATCTGCAAGTTGGAAAGTTTGCGTTAGAATAGTTTGGAAGAGCGCGAGTATAAACACAACTAGAGGCTGTAAAGGCGGACTAGTGAGTAGATGAGTTACCGTGTTCGGCGTGATGGTGTTTAATGTCCCGACAACCCCTGTAGTCTCATTTAGCCACTTGTTAGCAACCACCTTTTTTTAAGACACGTAAAAGCTTCAAAATTTACGAGTGGGATATTTACTGACGTATTTTATGTAGTAGAACAAAACGTGAAAACCTCTTAAGCTTGTCTTAACCACAGACCTTATTTCAGGCATCTAACCAAAAACCCATTCAAAAAACCCATTGACTTTGAGACAAGGGAACCGGAAGTGCAAAAATGCTAACTCCTGGTTTTACGACTCATTCCTGCACCACTCTATAGAGCAGCACCATGTGACGCTTAGCTTTAGCCCTAGTGGGCAAAAGGTAGAGAAAAGTGAACAGTGGGTGAATGTAATAGTTAAAGAATTGAGCTTTCTGCTTGAAAGTCAAGAAGAAGTGGTCTTCCAGGGTCGAAACGTTAGCTGTTACATAACGCCGAAAGGATGAATAACGCAGCGTGAAAAAATGATTCAGGGACAGAAAACAAACAAACGCTGTGTAGGTGTCTAGAGTCGTGAATGAATGAGTCTGCTGCTCCGGGCCTCATTGTATAACAAATGGGGTAAGTCATTCTGAACATCAACCAATATACCACCACCCACCACTGTCACTGCGGAGGAACGCAGACACACACTCACACACACTCCTCACATCAAACGCTAATATTATCATCCAAATTAAACTAGTAGTTTAGCCTGTTTTGGGGTGCAAAAGTGATCGGATGTGCGCTTTTGTGGAAATGTGAATGATGCCATTAGGCAGGCAATGTCATTTCGAGTCGGATCGAATCCTCTTTCGATTCCATTCATTGAAAATGCATCCCTCATTTTTGTCTTTTCTTTTGTTCATTTGGAGCAAAATCAGCTGCTGAATTGAATTCCTCGAAACTCAACGGATGGATTGAATCCTTTCTTAAATAGTGAAGCAATTTAATCGGCATCCTCCCGTGACCCCCGCAGGGTCTCTCCTCTGCCCTTATTCATGTTGGGGAAACATATCTTCCCTTGCTCCTGTTCTGCAGCCTGTCCTGTATCAGTTACTGTAAGGAGGCTTAAGATGGATTACGATAGGCTTATAGCAGGGAACAGCCTGGTTTCCCCTACAGGGCCAGGCAGAGCTAGATGAGGTTTACACCAAATTTGAAATGTGTCAAACCTCAAACGTAACTGAACCCACAGGCAAGCTAAAGGTGTAAACACATATGCATAGACAGTAGATGATGCATGATTCGTTGAATGAACTGAATCAATATTCCTCGGGCCCTCCTGAGCCTGACCTATAGGCTACCCCCGCTGTGAAAAAGTGTCTGCTGATTGCCTCTCACTGCAACCCTACGCTGGGAGTAATCTAGTTGAAGAGATTAGCAGGCAAAATAGACCTAATCCCAGCAGGGTGTGGGGTTGGTCTGGTTCAAGTTTTGTTCCCACCGGGCACCGATGGACTTTTAACAATTAGGGACCACATGCATAAAGTTTGTAAGAATAATAGAATTGGGAGCGTTGGGAATAGCAGAGCTGGGATCTATGGGTTACTGTTCAAGTCGCACAACAATAAAAACTCAAAAGGGAATTGTATCGCTCATTCATGTTCCTCCCTAGCTGAGACTCCTTTTTAAACCATTAAAAAAAAGCTTTTGCGCTTGTGTTTTTGAGAAATCAGATGCATTAAGGTGAAAGGGATTTATATCCACTTCAATCATATAGATGCTTTGACTACATTTGATTACTATGGCCTATGGGAATAGATGCCATAAACCCCAATGACTTGCACTAGCAAAACAGAAAGACACCATCAAATATATGTGGCCTGGACAGCTCAGTCGGTAGAGCGTGAGACTCTCACTCTCAAGGTTGTGGGTTCGGTCCCCGCATAGTGTCAATCATAATGTATCACCGCTGTAAGTCGCTTTGCTTAAAAGTGTCTGCTAAATGACTGTAATGTAATTGCACAATGCAATCAAGACACTTAAGGACCTGTAGAATATAGTGGCATTATACAGCCTGTGGTCCAGTATGTATGTCCTGCACCATGCTGTAGCCTACAGAATCTAGTTCAATGTGCTGCACCATACATTTAGCCAGGGACCTTTTACTGTTGTTTTTGTCAGTGTTGACTTCACCGTGCAATGGGGAGAAAAAAAAGAGAAAATATAGAATTCACAGAATAAAAACACAGGTTGTGTTGCGCTGTAGCCTGCAGACTGTTCTAGCCATACATTCAGTCTAAAGCAGTTGCATAATACCTAAGCCAGTACATGTGTAACTGTACATGTGTATACCAGCATTTGTGTGTGTGCATACCTCTGTGTGTGTTTTCCTTCAACACATGTGCATCTGTATGTGTGTGTGTGTGCTTGTGTGCGCATGCAGTCTTGTCATCTGTGTGTGTGTGTGTGTGCGTGCTTTATTGATCGCTGCAGTGTGTGTGTATGTAGTCTGCAGCAAGCTCAGCCCACGCTTCAGCTCCACACAGCTCATTGTGTCCAACTCTCATTCACTTACCTACCCGTTACTATAGAGACCGGTGGAGAAGAATGCAGAAAAGCAGGCTGGCAGACAGATAGACAAGGAGACCTGGGCTGAATCTTAATAACGAAGGGAAAAAGTTCATGGGTCTACACTGGGTTAGATTGCATAACATGGCCGCTAGATGAAAATGACCGTACTGCCATGAAACCAACTTGTAAAGGAGAACTAGCTAATTTGCCCCATCATCAGCATCTATGCAGTTTTGACATTCCACAGTGGGTTTTGCAATGGGGTCATGCAACTAACTAAAGGGACCAAATCATGCAAGAGCAAATGACTGCAGCTAGGACAACTGACAGAAAAAGAATGCTTTTCCTGTTTACTACAAATCAATCAATCAGTTGAGGATGAGGCGTATTTTTTCCTGGCAGAAGTAATACAGCTGCATTTATCCGAACCTCAGGCATCAAAGCAAATCTTCCATGACAACAAAATATGGAATACAATATATATATATATGTATTAGGTACAAAGTATGCAACACTGTGAAACTAATACTCTGAAGAATGATTGCATTCTCAAAGGTTTCACATAAAAAAAAGACTTTAAAGAGCATTTTTGGAAGTGCATCCAAAGTTCAGATGAGTGAAATGAAGTGATATTAGGATATTACATAGAACTACAGGAAAGGAATGGAAGCCTGTCTGTCTGTCTGTCTGTCTGTCTGTCTGTCTGTCTCTCCACTATCTCTCTCCCCCATTTGTCTGCCCTCTCTTTTTTCCTACCCGTCTGTCTGTCTGTCTTTCTGTTTCACCACTTGTTTCCTGTTTCTGCATTTCTCTGTCTTTATTTCTTTCTGTCTCTCTTTGTCTGCCCGTGTCCATTGCTGCTCCATAAATAGATATGCCCCTGTAAGATCGAGAGAGGGGGAGAGAGAGAGAGAGAGAGAGAGAGAGAGAGAGAGAGAGAGAGACTCAGTCGAAGACAGTTCTATCAGAGACTGCAGCAAATTCTAACCAATCAAGTGAAGGAGCCCTCAAGCCCACGTGCCCTATTCACAAAAACAGGAGGAAATCCCGATCAATTCATCTCGACTGTCCCATATACCATGAATGTATGGCACTTGTAGTCAGACCTGTACTAAAAACATGTTATCTCACACAGTTATTTACACTTTTGAAGCTGTTTGTGAGCCAAGTGATAAATCCAATGCAACTAGTGGATATAATTCAAACAATGTTCATTTGTTGTCTCTCAGGTTGACCCACTGCACGAGCATCACTAAGATTGGACTGTGAGATGGGTGCTATTTCTCGTCTGCTGGTGTGCTTTTTACATTTTTACTTGCGGCTATTTGGTTCCCGTGTTCCCATTTCAGTACGTGGCCCCGATTGGATCACCCAGGACGGAGAGCTAAATCTAGCATATACCAAAAATACCCTTTATATATGTCAGTGTGTTGCAGCGTCTCCAAATCCCCATCACTATATTCACTGCGACACATTCCAACATGTAACAATCCTTATGATGAATTTGGCCATTCGTCACATGCTTACATCCCCAGACGTACTGTATGTAAAATACTGAAATTATATTCTATGTATGTGGCAGCAGGTCTTAAAAGTCACCTGAATATTAGTATGACAACCATGTCTTTTCCACATAAGAATCCCTACGCTATGTTTGGCCTGTCTCATGGCAACCTATGTTCATATCCCATTAAGCATATTTGTCATGGACTTATTTCCATTGCATAACCAGGTCTCAAGGGTTTCCTGAAATCAAAGGATTAGTGGGTTGTGCGAGTGGATAAGAGGCTGTCCAAGGTGATTACCGCCTCGGCCAACTGTGTATCACAATACCACGCGAAGCCTTTACGCCGACATAGGCTGCAAACGTGCGCGCGCACATATACAGAATGTGCACATATACACATGTAAGATGACATGAAAGAAAAAGGAGAAAAAACGCAGGAGAGGCAACAGATTCTACCTCTAAGTTTTGCATTTATTTCATCATGGTCACCAATAAACAATTACTGCATTGACCGTTCACTGACACGTAGACAGAAAGAATGCATTACCAGAGTGCATTCTCGTTTGCTCTGAGCCTATTTTATGACAACACAGCTGCACGTGGTTCAACTTAACGTGTATAAATATCACTATCCATGGTCCGACACAGGAGAGAAAATGAACTGTACAAGAGGGTCTCGTTCACCGGTGACACCCTGGAGCAAGAATCGTGACAACGACTGCGAACCTCACGGGAAAAAAACACTCTAGCGCCTGGAAGGAAGCACTGGCATAAGACCATTATGTTATAACACTGTGCAAGACAACATTTTTTTCATTCACTGTTTGTTCACAGTTGTGCAAAATAGCATTATGTTCCACTCTCCAAGCAGTAGGTTCACAATACAGCAGTGCGATGATCACTTAAAAGGACCATATGCTCAATAACAACTGCCGGGTTTGCCCGATAAGCTTCAGGGGGTTCAGGGGTCAATTCACTTTTAGCTTATAGAAACTGCAATGATACAAATGTGCAAATGATAGTATTTTCTGTCATTTGTTGATAACATGACATCATTCCCAATTCAGTATATACATTTTTGACTAAAACTGACAGAAATGAAAGTGGATTGAACCCAGCAAGTTTGGTCCCACGGCACGTTTACAGAATAGGGCAAAATTTAACATTCAACCGAGAAGCTCTATTTGTTTTTGATTTTTTTTGTTACGCTTTAGCTACAACGTATACAGCCACCATCGAAACAGGCAGAGAAAAATAAAAAATAAAGAGCAAATAAAAAATAAAAATCTGCTTTACATCTGGGGTATGTACATGTAAACCTTAGTTTCATAGAGTATTTAATAGTTGGCACAAATGAGAGAAGGTATAATCTCTTGAAAAACTGTACATTCCATTCCACCTCTAGCTGACATGTCCTGAATCTCCCTTTCGTTCCATTTGCAAAGCGATACATTACAGAGACAGATAAGCTTTGAGTGTGGCCAACTGTGGGCCCATTTGGAGTCAACATTCCCTTCATAAACTATACTTCATACTTCCCTTCATAACTAACAGATGCCCATTTACATGTACATGACTACAGGTGATTTTTTTTTAAATCGAAGCAGAAGCATGTTTCTGCAGAAGAAACTGGATTCTCTGCAGGAGGGGCCTTTTTTTTTTTACCTCTGGGTCAAGCGCTGCAGATGGAAGCCAGCCTTTCCGGCAAACTCTGAAACATGAACTCTGGAACACACTGGTGCTGAGTAAAGTGCCCTTTAAAATAAATCAATGAAAATAAGTGTGGTTTCCACTCAGGGCCAGCAGGGTTATTCTACAGGGCTATTGTACTACTCGTTATTAAAGCAACATGTCTTTGATACCTGTTGCATCTTGCCAACAGAGACGATTTATCAGCTGGGTGAGAGTTTAAAATGAACAATACTTATAGAATTAGGCTTAAGTGTTATAAATATGGGAAGCCCCGCTTGGCGCCGCTGTGGAAAAGCGAGCGGGGATGGGCAACGGGCGAAAAGACGGGGACAGGATTGGTTGCACAGGTCAGCACCTTGGACAGCTCCGCCCTCCGACCCAACAACACGCTGCTATTCTCGTCCCAAAAAAACCCTAGAAACTCACCTCAACGTGACACCCAGTCCGAGTGATGAATTGAGATTTAATTTAGAATGCAATTTAGACTTGTAGCACGAGATCAACCCTTGATGTTTCCCGCGGTTCCCTCGAGGGACAAGACAAGAGAGGACAATATCAGAATACTGTCGGCATGCATTGAACGACGTCCCCTAAACTGTCGCCTAAACACCATATTGACGTAGTGTAACAACTTGAATGGTTTAGGAAGATACTCAGCCTAGAATGGGAATCCCTTCAACATGAGCCTTTACATTCAAAAATCACCAAGCTGTGATTTTTGTGTGAGACATTCATCAAAAAACACACAATCGCAGCCATTTTTCCCCCCTGTCCGTCAACGGTCCAAGTTTGTATCGGCGCCATCCCGCTGGTTTTTGAGATCCTGGAAGACCTCGGTGAAAAAGTGCGGGTCTGCATTCAACATCAGCATTTTGGCACTCATCCTGTCGATGATGCCGAGCGACGTGTCCCAGAAAACGTCCCGGTTCGAGTCGATCATGAACGGCTTGATTGGGTAGGAGATCTCGTTGCCCATGTAGGAGTAGGCGAGGTAGAGGCAAGTCTGGAAGGTGCCCTGCAGCTCCGACGGGTTGTCGACGTCGTCCGCCACCGCGTCCTGGCACAGCAGGTACACGAACACAAGGTTAGCCGGCGTGATAAACCCTTGGTCCTGCCAGCCCTGGATCAACAGAGTCCGGTCGATGTTTCGGAACCAGAGGATCACCTCGCCGCTGGTCAGCTCCTTCAGTTTGTAGCACCGCCGGCACAGGAAGTCCCCCAAACAGCGAAGCAGCTCCCCGGTTGAAGCCTGGATGACCACCCGCCTCGGGGAGACGAGAGACAGGCTGCTGGGCTGCTTCTGAACCGAGGCAGGCTTCCCGGTCTGGCCGGGAGCGACCTGGTTCGAGGCGAGCTCATTGTTCGTCGGCGGTGGCGGCACCGTGGGCACTGGCACCGGAATGGGCGCTTTGGGTTTCTTCTCCTCGTGCTGATGCGATTTCTTGATGTTTTCGTGGTTGAGTAGAGCTACCTGGCTGACCGGATGGTCGCACGGCGGCGGGGGGTTCGGGTTGACTTTCTTGGCGCTCTTCTTGGCCGAACTGGCCACCAGCTTCTTCCAGGAGAGGGAGACGAACATCGAGTGCCGTTTGATGCTCTTGTCGTTTTTGTTGACTCCATCTGTTGCATTTTCGTTCATAATAGCCCCCTTCTTCGTCGCCGGGGATATAGAAAGGACGGTTCCCATCCTTGCTACCGAGAGAAGCGGGTTGCACACAGGGATGCTGCTTCCACGCGCGTTCTGCTGCTGGCGACGGGAGCGCGGCTCAGCAGGGGGAGAGGCGGCGAAGAAGAGTCACGGCAACGAATTCAGCTCCATCCAACGGTGTGTTTTTTTTTACTCCGACGGTGGGGGAACTAAAATTAACCGCAGCTCGTTTTGTTTGTTTTCCTTCCCCCACTTTGCTCCTATTTCACGTAAAAGCGCGCGCGCCCACACGCACACACACACACGGTCAACCTGAGACAGCGTTGCGACACACTCTCACGGTTATTCAGTAAACGGAGATTAGGCTACTTGACCCAAGTCCACCGCTTAAGCGAGCAGACAGGTAGAGCCACTGACTGACGCCCGGCTAAACCAATCAGAAGGAGAATCGATTATCCTATCAGCAGCGGCTGCCTGTTTTTAGTTCGAGGCTGCAGTTGAGAGATGCAGGTGACTGAAGGAACTATTCCTGCACGCTTAGTCCCGTTACGTTGATTGGAAATGCATTCCGTTGCCAGATTCATTTTCCTGTAATCTATTCAGTCCAGAAAAAAATAGATCCTTTCTCATTCATTTACACAGGTCTACAGAAATAGTGTGAGGTTTGAACCATTTCAATCTATCCATACCTTGGGAAACACATTATTTTCCTAATTTTCCAACCCCATGCAATGGTTTTTGAACAATCTAAAATAATGTTTTATGTTACTTCATCTTTCAAGGTCAACTTTTGACTCATAATAGCAAAATATTTATCAGTCATTTCCTTAGTTTAAATGTGACCTTTGGCCAGAGAGTGAACCTCTTTTGGTTTTCCACGTGAGAGAAGTGGTTTTGCTTCTGTGAAACAGTTGGTACCTTCCTGATTTTTGTTTTCTACACTTGGGAGACCTGGGCCTGTACACCAGGAGTTCTGTGTAATCTCATTGCCGCCGGCACAGGAAGCCCCCCAAACAGCGAGCTCCCCGGTTGAAGCCTGGATGACCACCCGCCTCGGGGAGACGAGAGACAGGCTGCTTGGCTGTCAATCAGAGGCTGTACATCTAGGTTAGCTAAAACAATTTATCTGGAGAAACTGGGTCAAATTTTAAGGCCCAGAGTGAAGCTCTAGTCTGGTCTCCCTACCCTAAAATAGCAGAATACTGGATGCTGGATGAGTGTTGCATGTATAATTTGAGTTACAAAGGGATTTCAGTATCTTGGTGTGAGGTCCCTGGATGTACAGGATTACCTTAAGTGATGATATCATACTGCTAGTTTACATTTGTGATGGCAGATAGGGCTGGAGGACTAATAATCTGGCAGCCACGCTGCTGTGTGATGTCTAGACGGTCCAGTGACTCACATAAACATGTTCTGGCTTAGTGTTAAAAGACATTGTTTTGTCATTCTCCTCAGATCACGAGAGCTGACTCTTGTGTGTCCTGATGGTGAGTGTTGCCCTGAGCCAACTGTCATTTGACATGAATAAAAGTTTCCTTTCCACACAGCATCACAAATATCTTGTCAAATATTGGTCTTAGTACAAAGGCGATTCCTATGTTGAGAAATCCACCCCCTACATATCCCTTTATTTATTGTGTTTCTTGTGGAATGGGTCCTCGACTATTATCATGCTTAAAGTGAAAGGGAGTCAACATGCCTGACTTGAACAATCTAACACATATAAAATACCAGTTAGTGTCACTATTTTACCACTATTCATTTTCAAGGCCCAGTATGGCCCCTTGTTGAAACACAACTGCCCTACCACTGATTTTGTTTACACAGTAATTTCTTGGATCGAAGATATTTTTTCACTCTGAAATTGATTGTTTGAACTTTTGCTATAACGACAGACAGGGGTTGACCTATAAACACAAGTTTTACCTTTGTTTTGATGCTGTAAAGGTTTGAAGAGTTTGACTTGTGCAATGAAAACAAGCTTTTTTGGAACGTTCTTAGCCCGTCATTACCCAAACTACACATTTGCTGTACTCAAGTGTTTGCAAACAAATGCAACCCAGCCTTTTATAGCCTCAAAATGAATGTAATGCCTAATGTTTGTCTGTCACACGCTGCCAGCCCTTGTATCAAAAAAAAGCTTAAAAAGCGCAAACAATAAATTGCAGAGTAAAAAGTATCTTCAACCCTTCTATAATCAGCATGTAAACAAAGCCAGTTGTGCTGTTGCAGTATTTCAACTGCAAAACATTTAAAACCACCTGCACACTAATTCCCCTCTCATATAGTCTTCTGGTCCTATTACATTATTTACGTCCCACTAAGTCTGCTACCATGGGACATTTTGTTACCAGGAGAAATGTTGGAAAGGAAAGTGTACTGAGTGTTCATGCCAGTCCTGGGCAAAACTAAACTCGCACCGGTTCCCAAAACGTGAACTATGTGCGGCATGCTTGATTTAACTTGCCAGGCACTTGAATCATGTCAAGTGCGGAAACATCACTTGCAAGGGCCTATTGCGTAATCGTTCTGTTATCTGAAACACACTCAACTCTAGTCCTTCGCTCAGGTTTTGATGTTTGACTTCTCACCAGGGTGATCTGGATCTTATATTAGAATGCAAAAAGTACTGCTCTGGAATCAGCTCATGGGACCATGTGAACTTCAAAAACTCTCAGATTCGCACTGCTTTTAAGATATTTTATGCCTGAAGCAATAAACCTAAACATATTATTATTATTATTATTATTATTATTATTATTATTATTATTATTATTATTAATATTATTATTTAAAAGGTTTTCATTCTGCCCTAGTTGTGTGACTGTCCCATAACCCACCCACAGTGCACGCATGTCTCCAAACCATGTGGTTCACTTAACCTCAGCAGACTCCACAGGACTCTGCTGAGTTACATGACGACTGATTCCTTTCATCTCAGAAAGGAAACACACACACAGCATGGAAATAGAATCAGCAGAAATGGTTTTGTTATTCTGTTGAACCTTCCCATCTGATATTGTAGTTTTCTTCAGACATGTGCAATAATGCAGTTTATAATACACTGATAATGAATTTTCTTGTTAAAAGTATGCTCGAAATTGCTGCCGAGTTGAACCAGCTGGATCCTACAAATCATTTTCCAACAAGCTTGATTCATCTCGTCAGACACTTTTAAAACAGCCTCACAAGGTGATTTTATTTGAGAGATAACTCAAGCACGTCTCGTTTCATTTTCCAGAATATATATTCAACTACCTTTGGGCCCAGATCCTGTTTCTGTTCGCGATACACTTGGCAGTGAGATTTAGGGTACGTAGCATGAGGTTGATGTAAAGAGGACACGTGTAGAGTTATATATACATTTTATGTTCATGAAAAGGGGTTAGAGTTCAGAGATATGATCTTCGAGAAAGAATTATTTTGCACTGTTCTTATTCTCACTCCGCCCCTGTCATCATCGTCGCCACAATAGACACCACCATCCTCATCACATTATTATCATCAGTTCATCATAATCACCATCAGGTGCCTGACACACCTGTTGAAAATTCAACTGTGAAGAGGAGATGAAAGAGTGGAGATGAAAGTGTGAAATGTTTTAATCCACTCTAACTTTGGCTCATTCAACCCAGACAAACGAAGCCGGAAGAGAAGCGTGAAGTGCTGTCCCGTTAGTCTGTAACATAAATCACCGGTCTCTTTCTCTACCGTCTCGCTTTTGATCTGTTTTTGATCCGAGCAGGTCATAACTGTTGATCAGATGAAACTCTTTCATCGTGGATCAAACAAAACAGAACAGGACACACAGTGCATAGAAAAACTAAAATGAAGTTGGTTGTTTTTTTGTTTCTCTGTTTGACATTTTCATAAAGTTCACCAATGAATTGCCTATTTTCTGTTAAAACTAGGAAACGTAACATGAATTACTCATCTTTGTCTGTAAAAAAAAAAGATGATGACACACTATACCTGACACAGTAGTTTAGTCAGCTGAAATGAAACTTTTGTCATGGGTTATTGATAGCAGCCTAGTAGAGATGAAAACTGAAACCTAGATACCTAGAAATGACACAGCAAACTAACTGGTAACTGGAGGTCCTGGGTTTGATCCCCCAGTGCAGCCATACTTGTCGAAGTACCCTTGAGCAAGATACTTGAGTCCTACCTGACTTTTATGCAGCACCAGCTTAAAAGATGATGATTGGAATTTTTGTTGCGCAAGAAATGGCTCCACTTTTGAAGTTATTGGTGTATTTGGCGAGGTTAATCAAATACACCTCAAATAGTTCAAATATTTGAAACTATTTTCAGACGCATTTGAGCCCAGGTGTCACAGAGGAGGAGGAAGGTGTGGCAGAAGAGGAGGAATAAGTAAGGGAAGCAAGAGGAGGAGGAAAGAGGAGGAGAAGGCCGAGGAGAAGGAGGCAAAAGGGAGGAGGGAAGAAGAGTAAGGAGCAGAAGGAGGAGCAGAGGAGGTGAGTAGGAGAGAGGCCTGGAGCCAGAGAAGAAGAAGGAGATACGAAGCAGAAGAGCGTGGAGATAACACAGGAGGAGGGAAGTGAAGCGGAGGTGGGGAGGGGCAAACTCACATCGATTCAGATACACGGATATAAATAAATAAAGAAAGCTAAATGGATAGACAGACAGACGCAGTGGAATACAGAAAGACAAGAGAAATAAAAAAAGAGGAGATGAGGACAGTGTTGCTTTCTTTCCCAGCTGCTCGCTGATGTGATTCATGTCAGGATGAAGGGAACATTTGATGTGTAAATTCAAAAGACAGAACATCCTGCACTGCCCACACAACGGAGTACTATGAATCTAGTCATTTAATACTATGAATTTCCTTTATGTTAAGAGAACATGGATGGAAATAACTTTTCTAAAATATACATCCGGAACTTCTTTAAATATAAAGCCAGACCACTGCTGAATATAGGTCACTTATATGATATCATATACATGTAACTAGTAGTAAAACTCAAAACAGTGATTTTATCATTTCGATTAATCTCTTTTCACCTCTATCATCCTGGAATTTGGGATTATACAATGCATATAGTATAACGCAAAAAGACTGTCAGTCATACAATTCCCATCTATATTGCCTCAAAATGTTGCTCATGTATCATTGCTGTTACAGCACTAGTATCTTGGCTCTCACATTATCTGAGTTCAGCCAATTTTCTGTCCAGGTCATGCAAGAAGATAAGTAAAAGTACAGTCTGGGGTAAGTCTGCCCCCTGGTGGCATTTTCCGGCAACTGCAGTAATTAAAACATTATTTTCACTTTTCTTCATATAAATTGGAGCTAATCTGGCAAAATTGATCTTGTGGTCTTTTTTTTTCATTATTATAATTATTTAGTTACATGTTAGTCAGTTCATTGTACATTGTAGTACTTACAAAATGCTACGGACAAAATGCTATACGAGTTTCAAAGTCAGTTTCTCCACAATAGTTTGGTGACCCATTTTAATCTCCCATGACGCAATTTCGGGTCCAAGCCTACACTTGGAAAAAACATTGTCCTGCTATGTGCAGGGAATCAACTGGCGAGGGGCGTCAGGGTAACTGGTGGTGAAATGTGGAAACAATCAGTACAGTCACACACTTGTTCATGTGTGGCATAGGCACAAGGACCAAAGGTGCAATGGCTGATTGGGTGCACATGTCTTGGACGTGGTAGTGCCCACAGTCCATGCTATGGCTGATGGCATGCAAAACAACAATCAGATCAAATAAAGAAACTCACTGTAATTAGCCCAGGATGCTTTTACAAGTGCGTAATAAAATTATATATTTTTTTTTTAGATGAACTTCATTATATATATATTTTTTAGAATAGAAAATGATTATCTTGAAAGAGCAACTGAATGTGATTTTCCCTCTCATTTCGTCCCTACACTACATCCTTTCTACCTGTTTTGAAGTTGTTGAGAAGGTTTGAAAGCACTCAGAGATTTTCAAAATATTTCATGTTGCTAGGACCCTTTCACTTTTTTAATGTCATTCAAATTTGGCGCATGAGTATTGTCTGTCTTTTATTTTGAAAAGTTAGTCAAAACATCATACTTTCAACACATATTTAATTCTAATTTTATTTTTTTCAAGAAGCAGCTTTGTCTTATGACGATTGTAATTATTGAATACTGAGCAATGTCCCTCTTTATAACAGCCAGCTAATCTAAAAAATAAAAGCTGATGTGCACCCTTTGATTTGTAAATCAATCATGGTGGAAGACTAGCGGGATGACCACTAGAGGGCAGTCACACACAGCTAACTGTGAATGAACCGAGCTCGAGGAAATATTTGTCTTGAAGGAGCCTGCCGGTGACGTTTCCTGTCAGCGAGCGTCTTCACCACTCCATCCTAGCATTTAATTAGCTCGAGTGAAACTGCGGAAGGACATATCAGAGAGGAACGACGGCGGAGAGGAGAGAAGAAAAGAGGAGCGAATGTTTCGGAGACCTCTATCTAATATTCGCTGTAGTGACAGAATTCTGCTGTCAGCTAAGTCAGGCTTTGCCAGGACTACAGTGGGAGCGAGCGGGGAGACACGGGACACGAAGAAATGACTCACAACACATACAGGAAAAGCATGGACTTCAAAATCAAATCAAACTTTATTTATATAGCACATTTCATATATTGAGATGCGATGTGCTTCACATTAAATAGTGCACAGATTAAAAAAAAAAGAGTAAAAGATACAAAAGTGATTACAAATCTAAAATAAATAAATAAATAAATAAAATAATTAATTTGTACATTTTATACAGCAAAATATAAAATACAAAATATAATATAAATACAAAAGAAAATATGAGCATCTTTTTTCTATTAAATATAGAGACTAGTTTTGATTTATTTGTGTCATATTTTTATATGCCAATAATAACGAAAGCAAATTATTATTAACAAAGTGTGTAACTGTTACAGAATACAGAATACACTCATTCTCCTCTTTATTTTTCTCTGGGTATAATTAAGACGGTTTAATTACGTTTGACCCAAAGATGTTTGGGTCATACTATATCACAACTCAATGTACATAATTTGTCAGCGTCTTGTAAGCTTGCAACTAAAAGTGCTTTTTTGTGTTTACTGTAATTGACAGATGACACTGACAGAAAATGCTCGATTACCCCGGAAATGCTGATGCATCATGAAATCACAATGTGTACCGGTGAGAAAATCAAATCAAATGTTTTCTCGATTCTTTAATGGTTAGCTTTATGAAGGTTTCTCGAGGACAGTGACAAAACACATCATTTTAAATCTGCTTGTGTGTGTGTGTGTGTGTGCGCGTGTGCGTGCGCGCATGTGTTTGTGGGGCAGATCAAACGGCAGTAAAAGGGATCGAGTGTCCTGTCTTATCGAAGAGTTGTCTGTCAAGGCCGTCGGCGGGGATTAGCATGGCCGACAGACAGGTGGAGACACACAAACACACACACACACACACACAACTAGAGAGAAGCAGGTGGGATCATACAAACACACACACACACACAAGCAGGTGGGTCGCTGTGAATATCACATAGACTTGTAAGGGAGCTGCCTCTCCTCCCCTTGTCTGCAGCTGGCCATGGAGTTACTGATAACACACACACACGCACACACACGCACACACACACACCCTTACCAGATATTCACATATTTTCCCATCCTTGACAAGGCAGGATTGTTCACACCACTGAATAGGGGAGTTCATATATCACTGGAAGACTCGTCCTCTCATTGAGAAATATGCAGCCAGTCTGCTGCTCTGGATGTCTGTGTCTCTCATACACACATCACCTCAGAAATAAAACCGTGCAGAGTTGGACTTTTTGTCATCAATAAGGTACAGACCCATCAACAAAACGTAGAGTGGATTTTTTTGGGCTGTAACAAAGTGAAGTACAACCGGTTGAGTGCAGGTTTCTCATCACATCACAACAAAAGGTCATGAGAATGTCACAAAAATGAAATAAGTATTTGTTTTCCTTCGTGTCTGTACGTTGCAACATCAGCCGCCAGAGCTGATATGGGCATCCTGCTCGAGGTGGGGAGGGGTGGGGGGGTGGAATGGGGGCGTGTAATATGAAACACAAAAGCAACATCTGGTGTTAAACAACCCCACCTGCTCCTTTCTATTGGATTATGTAACAAAAGAGGAGGAAACAACATGAAAACAAAGCTTCAACACAGTACCAATCCAATCACACACAGCCAGGTGATCAAAGGTTACGATCACACACGCACACGCACACACACACACACGCACGCACACACACACATACACACACACACACACACACACACACACGCACAGGTGGATGTGGGTCTTTCCTCTCATCAAAACCAGCCTGCAGTCCTGTCCTGTCGTGGCTCGCTGCTATAATTAGAACAGCGGTTTGATATGCATTCAAATGCTTTGATGTTCTTATCTGGAGCAAACTGAAAGGGCGAATGGGGACGCACGCACGCACACACACACACACACCACACACACACACACACACACACACAAAACCCACCTACAGAGACAGAGATAGACATAGAATCATACTCACAAACAGACACCACACGCCTTGCACACACACACACACACACACACACACTCTCTCTCTCTCACACACACACACACACACACACACAGACACATCTGGAAATCATTTTAAAAACAAATTATATTTCCTGTACAACGTCTATCTGAAAAAGTGATCTGTTATGATTGGTTAGACAGAACTATTAGCTCATTCATGACTCATTAATCTCCACAGTAAAAAAATAAGTCTTCATTGCGTGTCACAATAATGCCACACAATAAGCTGTTATCACACAAGAGCGAAATGTTTTTCGACAGATCCAGATGTGATGTTTTTCAATAAAGGGTGAACGCGGCGGTTAGGCAGCACTGTCCCCAGCGGGTCACAGGTCTGATAGCCGTCGCAGCTGGTGTGTATCCTCGTTCAAGACATTGAAGTCCAACCTGCTGAAGGATGGATGGCTGGATGAATGGCTGGATGGATGGATAGATGGATGGATGGATGCATAGATGGATGGGGGTCATGAAGGTCGGACCCTGTGGTCGTACTATAAAAAAAATAAATGTGACAATACCCTTGACACCCACTAGGCTGTGCTCTTGTCTGTCCCTTGGGCCAGTTTAATCTGTGGGGCAATGTTTTGTCATGAGTGTGTGTGTGTGTGTGTGTGTGTGTGTGCGCGCGTGTGCTTGTGCGTTTAAGCGTGGGCATAAATCTATTTGTATTCATAGAGGGGGTTCATCCTCAATGCCCACTCCTCGCACACTTCAGAAAAGGACCCAAGTAGATAAATGCAGCACACACACACACACACACACACACACACACACACACACACACACACACACACACACACACACACACACACACACACACTAACTGCTTGTCAGCAACCCCTGCCTTTGATGGCATGCTCTCTAGTCCCACTTCACCAACCCCTCTTTGTCCTTCCAAAATAAACTCGTACCCTCCTCTCCTGACGTCTGGGAGGCGCAGCAGATCTGACTGGGGTCACAATCTAACAGGGGAATTACTTAAAAACCATTGGATACATTGATTTCCAAGCATAAAATAAGGGCAGTAACAAGTGGTAACATTCTCTCTCTAATCTTTGCAGCAGGAAGGCTTCCTTTAATGCCACTGGGGATGCAAAATGGTGCAAGTGAAACTAATCCAAATTCACAATGGTCAAAGCTATCTGACAGAAACATTTTTTTAACATGGCACCTTAAGAATTCTTGAGAAATCTTAATAAAAAAAAACTCTGACATTTCCACATTTCCATAGTATACAGCAGCAATATCAGGAAAGGTGAGAGGAAGAAGAGGGAATGACACGCAACAAAACCGTAATCCATCCAAATGAAGGTAAATCAGACTCAGGACTCAGGACCGACAAGATCCACGATGAGATTTGATATTATGTTTTGGAGTTTGTGGCCATAGGAACCGTGAAGCTGTCTGAAAGCTGGGGAGAAAAAAAAACTCCACCCCCCCTCCCTGTTTTCCCTTTGGCTGACTGGTCGATGTTAAGGTTCACACGCAGGTTCAAATCCAATCTGTTTCACAGTGGGAAGGGATCGGAGCCCTGTTTTCACAGTAGGGAGATTCCTGCTCCATAGGAACAGGCTGCCGAGGCTTTGATGCTCAATAGGAGCTACTGAGTACTGAGAGAGAGAGCGAGAAAGAGAGAGAGAGAGAGAGAGAGAGAGAGAGAGAGAGAGAGAGAGAGAGAGAGAGAATGGAGAGTGACAGAGACTGAAGTGATGATGACCTTCTTAGACTAACCTTGCATTGTTCCTCTTGGAAGAATCACCATGTATGGGTAACAGATGTTCCATGTTTTTGCTTCTGGGCTTATCAAGCCCACAGGGCAGAAGAACCGGGATCTGTCCTGATCGCTGTTCAATTTATGTGTAAATTTCAAATAAAAATCGAGAGAGAAATGAAATTCATCTGTTTGTTTTTAGAAATCCCGTTTTTTTTTTATGTGATTGCGCAAGAGACATTTATAAGGGCTCGGCAGACAAACGTCAGCTGCGAGCCGCGGCTTCTCCCAACTTTCCCGTCACACTGTACGCTGTCAAATAAAAATGAGGAAAATGACAATGCTTTTTATAGCCATTCAGACTGCAGAAGAAAAAGTGCCAAGTGAGGTCCATTGCGCTTCCTTTCCTTCCCGCCTATTGCATCAGCACAAAACCACGTGACATTCATGCACACGCAAGTATGTGTATGTGTTTTTATGTGCATATGGTTGTACATGTACAAGTGTGTGTGTGTGTGTGTGTGTGTGTGTGTAAAAGGGAAAATACCTCCTGGCTGAGGTAATAAGGGCCCTTTACTGTGGGAATAGCCCTCCTCAGGTCGATTGATGCAGTGGTCCTCTGAGACCGCCACCCGAAGTCGTCATGAACATTTGTTTGGATTAGAGAGAGAGATGAAATGTAAGATGCCTTCATGACATTCTGTAGGAACCAATCTCCAGGGAAGAAGAGATCAACTAAAAATAAGTGTAAGAAACCCTAATACAAGGAGAAAGAGGTATAAGTTTTATACATTTTATATGAAAAAAAAAGGGGGGAAAAGATGGGGGGGAAAAGGAATAGTCCACAGAAAACCAAAGAAATCTCCACCAGATTCTGTTCATCATGCAGGGATGACTAAGGTTGGAGGTAAGAAATATCACCTCAGAGTTAGAATGTCTTTTTTCAACAGTGGACGTGACATATATCATATTATTAGAAACATCTATGGTATTGTTGAATTGGTAGTATAAATTGGTAGTTGGTAGTATTTGCTAGTATAAACCACACACTCATTTTGTCTTAGTCAACAACAGGGGGCGGCATTGGATCCCAAATCTCTCTCTCTCTCTCTCTCTCTCTCTCTCTCTCTCTCTCTCTCAAAGCCGAGCCCATGACATCAGCCCCTCAGCTTCCCCCCCCATGTGAATAACCAGAGTCCTCACCCAGGGGTAAGGAGTCATCCAAGGAAAACAAACCAAAAGCAACCAAAAAGGCTCTATTACTGGAATGTGGGTTTTGCTACACCCACAATGATCTAGCATCCCTTCAACAGGTGCTGGAAATATGTGGAGGAACGTTTTCATCAGCGTGATTACGTTACACCCACTAAAGTTGTTTCATTCAGCTTTTACCGATTATTCCTACTACACAAACACTAAACCGCTAGTGTGAATTTCCCAACAGGGATCTATAATGGATCACAATATAACATAAGCTAGATTTTTTTAAAAACAGCAACTATAGCTAGAAACCTATCGCTCCATTTATGGTCGGGTTGCGTTCCCCATCTCACACGGTAGGCAGGCTTTGCTAGCAAAACAGCTTAGCTTAGCTGACAGATCACACGGCTACTGCTAATGTGGATCTTGTTATTCCAAGGGCACCCAGAGGAGCGTTTTAGCCCCACAACGGGCCTCCCTCGCTGGGCCGCTATCGTCCCACATCAGGCCTGGGCGCCTTGATGTGGTTTGGGAGGACATGACGGGGCCGAGCGGGGCCCAAAGTGATCAGTCGCGCGGTAACATCTGAAACCCATTTCCCCACAATTAAAGAGAGAGAGAAACTATCAGTACCAAACATCGCCCTGTTTCCACGGCATCGAGTCAAACATTTGTGTGTGTGTGTGTGTTTGTGTGTGTGTGTGTGTGTGTGTGTGTGTGTGTGTGTGAGGAAAAAGGGAGGTGTGTCACACACACACACACACACACACACACACACACACACACACACACACCCCTTTCCCACCATAAACAGTGACAGAACATTTCCAAATGTGTTTGTTTAAAAAGAAAGCAGCTTGCCACAGAAAGAGAGAGAGAGAGAGAGGGAGAGAGAGAGAGAGAGAGAGAGAGAGAGAGAGAGAGAGAGAGAGATAAGGACAAAAACAGGGCAAAGGAGAAAGAGAAAGTGATATAGAGAAAGAAATAGAGAAAGAGAGAGAGAGAGAGAGAGGGATGGAGTCAGAAAAGGAGAAGTTGCTGATGGTGTCGACGCTGTTTCACACACCTGTGCTGAATGCATTTGCAGAGGGAGAATATGAGAACACTGAGATCCCTCACCACCCTGTGTGTGTGTGTGTGTGTGTGTGTGTGTGTGTGTGTGTGTGTGTACATTAGCAGGCCACGCGTGTTGAGCTGCTCCGTCTGGATGCTCATCGGACATCAAACACAATAAAGCGCAGAGTGGAGTGGAGCTGATTGCTATCTCCGAATGTAATCAAACCAATTCAACCCACTAAAACACACACACACATATTCTCTCTCTCTCTCTCTCTCTCACTCACTCACACACACACACACACACACACACACACACACGCACAACCTCTCCAGCTCCAAACCCAGAGTAAAGGCCACACTCCTCAACTGTTTTTTCAGTGCCTCCTCTCTGGTTCAGATCATTGGTCATGATGTGCTAGCCATGTCCTTGGCCCGGGGCGTACGGCGCAGTCGCTGAGTGCTGCTCTTTGCTGTGGTATCGGTGGTCGGCCATTTTACAAACATCCTCCAAGAAGAACCTGTCAGCGAAGTTCCTATCCCCTCGAGCCAAGAGCTGCAGCTTCCCATGAGCCTCGGCTTTCATGGGTTAGGTTGACCTACCCTGAACCCAAAGATGACCTTTTTTTTTTTTTTTTCTGTGATCGGTTTGTGTGCCATGAAGGATGTGATAATATCAGACCCGGTAAAGGCTGCGTATCGTGTTCTTTGGTTTCTTAGGTTGAGTCGCCTTGTCTCCGATCGTCCCCGGTTCAGTTGCTCTCCGTAATGACCTGGGTTCTTCTGTTTCTGTGTGTGTGTGTGTGAGTGAGAAAGAGAGACGGAAAAGAGAGAGAGAGAGAGCGATAGATAGAGATAGGTAAGAAAAAAACAGGGAAAGGGAGAAAGAGTGAGAGTGGTAGAGATAGAGGAAGCTGCCCAAAACGTCTTGGACTAGCAGCACCCTGATCATTTTTGCTCCGGCGACCTTGGATGTTGGTGTTAAATGACGTTACGCGTCTGGTCGACGGATTCAGATTCCTATCAGTTCGTTCACCTCAGACGTGGTCGAGCCTCCCAACGCTCTCTGATCATGTTTGAACCAATAAACAGGACTGACTTTGCTGTGTGTGTGTGTGTGTGTGTGCTAAAGGAGAGAGAGAGACACTGAGAAAGAAAGAGAAACAGAAATAAAGCCAGAGAGAGAGAGATACAGAAGGAGAGAGAGAGAGAGAGAGAGACAGAGCCGAATCGTCATCGTTCGATTCCTTGCTGCTAAGACAAGCATTGGCCTAAGTATCCAGGAGCGAGAGCTACTTTGACTGGCCTGCTCCGAAAACACCATCTCAGGGAGAGGCATTCCTCGACCTTTCACCTTTTGTAACTTGGCAACGGCCGGCTATCATCTCCCATTGCCTTCCTCGGGAGACGGGAGGGGAGCTGACGAGCATGACATCAATTTGGGGCCCCCGGGGGAAGAAGAACAGCGAATCCGAACTAATCCCTTATTGGTTTGGTTTATGAGGTTTGCTTGAGCTGGTTAATGTACACAAGGTCTGGCGCTTTGGATCGGATTCAGATACGCGACCCTGAGGGATCTAGCGGATTGGGTGACACACACACACACACACACACACACAAATCAAAGGTAGGAAGATCTAATGTTTACCTGTATGATTAAATAAATTGTATGTTAGTTCATCCTATTGTTAAGGAGGTTAAGGCAAAAAAACAAAAAAACAAAACGTAATAATCTTCTGATTTTACTTTTACTTTTCAATTACCAGAGTACTTTTACTTAAACGTTTCATTCCTTAACTTCAACTTAAGTTAAGGAATTTGAATCGTCCACGTGTTCAACCTTTGCAACCCTTTGCAGAGTCATATGAAATAGATTTACCTGGGCGGGGCAGAGACAGAAAAAGAAAGGGTGAGAGGGGTGAGAGAGGTAGAGAGAGAGAGAGAGAGAGAGAGAGTATCCTCTGAGGGTAGCAGCTGATGCTCCGGAGCTTCGTCCAACCGCTGATGCTGACTGGCAGCCACGTCAAAAGCTCCGGAGTCAAACAACGCTGATGCTCAAGTTCATCGTTAGGGCACGTCGGAGTAAAGCTCATTAGAAAAAGAAAACGGCTGGAATGTTCAAACACACGTACAGCGGCGCACACAAACACACGCGCGCGCGGAGGCACGCGCGCCAAAACGTGCACGCGGACTTGCAGCTATGCATTCTATATTACATGCGCTTGTATTCTTGCAGGTGTGCTTGTGATATATACTGTACACACACACACACACACACACACACACAGATAAACTAGGCTTGACTGTCGAGTCATCCACACGTACCGAAGAGCGGGATTAGGCATAATTGCAGCTAAAACATCTTCATCCGCAGATTATCTCTGCTGTGTGATGTGCAGTGAAAACGTCGGGCCCGAGCTCCTTGTTAGGACACAGAGCCGGGAGATCACAGATCACAACACGGGGAGAAGCGTAATCACATGCACTCGGGTTTTTCTTCCACATGTGAGGTCTTCTTCCTCAAATGCATGCTTATAGAAGAGCTCCTAGATACGTGTGAGGTCTGTGTAGCTTTGTAGACATAAGTGACGTCGGTCAAAATCGTGCGCGTGATATGTAGATCTATCACGCGCACGATTTTGACCGACGTCACTGTATACACACATTGTAGTGTATACACTTAGAGTTGATGCTGTTTTTTCCCTCCTATACGGGTTGAGAATGTTCCACAGCAACTTTGAATGATTTTTTTTTAAACAGCGCCTGTTCTTCATTTTTCCCACCCGAGTTGTACTCTGATTGTTTAATCATCTTTGATTACTCCCAAAGTGTTTTGCAAGACAACAACGAGCGACACAACGAACAGGCCGTCATGCGTCGTGACTGAAACCAACATCGCCAAACGTATAAAAACGGAATTACTGGGTGATTGAGTTTGACTGTTTTATACGAGGGCTTACACCAATATCCATGAAACAGGCATATTGGATGATTGAATTTGACATTTTATGTGCCTTTTCCCAGCAGAGTTTAATTAAATTGCGCCGTTTGAACTGTTGAGAGGATAATTGACTTCGCTTAGGCTTGATCAATTCCTAACTGAGGCCCTGAGTCACCAGTTCTTCCATTTAATGCCTCGTTTCAGCGTTTACTGTTGTCTTCATTTTGTTGTGGTGTCCCGTGAAATGCGGCGAAAATTCCACTTGGTCGCACAACACACAACTCTCATTTTTTCTTCTAACCCAAGTGGCTAAACCAATTCGCTTTTTAAAAAAAATGGTTATACTAGATCTATCCAAAATAGAAACCGAGGCCAGGATGGAGCATCTTCTGGTGCACAGCAAAAGGCCTTCCATCTTTGTCTCCCCAACCGTGGGAGGGCCAGGGGGGGGGTCAGCCCTGGACGGGGAACCCAGCCAGGTTGCACCGTCTCTGGGAAGAGTGTCAAAAAAAGTGTGAGGGAGGAGGATGGAAGGAGGAACAAGAAATACGAAAGTCACTTAAATTCCATTACAGCCCGTGTTTATTGGCTGTATAGATTTCGTCAGGTTGCAAAATGTGCTTCAGCGCTTCGGTATGTCATTCAGGCTGATAAACAAAGAGTCAGTCTCCCTCGTAAAACTAGGGCTTGTTTGCCACATTTTTTGTGAAAAAAATAATGCTTAATGTAGGTTGATGTCTTAGTAATTTTTTGTTTTTTTGCAGTAAAACACGACACACTCATTATACACTACACTCACTCGAAAGAGAGACATCCAAAAACCAGGCTGGGAAATCTTTACAACTTTAAATCACCAACCTGAGGAATTTTCACTCAGGACACGCCGTCTCCAGGCAGAGACACTAGATAGTCTTTTTATATTGACATTAATGTGAATTGCTCGCGTCTGACCATTGCTGCTAGGGCAACTAGAAATGTTAAGTGGTAAAAGGGAACGGGGTGGGGGGAGAAAAAGGGAATGGGAAAACCCTGGACAGGACACTGTGTAAGGCCCGCTATGGTTCATTCAATTTTCCAAAAGCATTTAAAACGACTGGGGCTAAATTTGGGATGTGAGGCAGAGAGACCACATGGCCGTAACGCCGGGCTATTTTTCATGAAGCTGTTAAAATGCTCCATTGGGTTTTACAGCGTTACACTCTATTTGGTGTTAGTTAATTTCCCCTCCATTGGGACGTATAACATGAACATTACGTTACACATAAAGAAATCGCCGTCGTTGCCATCACAAGGTTAGCCATACAGGCGTATAGCCCGCGTATCACTGCACTGCCGCTGTTGCTCCACCCCCCTATCCCCCCAAGAGGCTGACCAGGCCGGTCATACCTTGTGCATTAATCCTGCCAACGTAGCAGAGGGTCAAGGCTGAGCATGTTGCAGTTCATACACTATGAACTGAATGAATCTTTATTGCATGTTGTCAACGTTCTCAAACACTTTGGCGAATCAAGAGAATTCCGGGATGGACCAAATTATTGATGAGTTGAACAAAATGTCTTGAAATTTCATTTACTTGGAAGAAAAAAAGTGATTATAATCTCATTAAATTGAAGAAATGTAATAATTTTTAGGATTAATTGATTTTCATAACATTTCAGTAAAGCTTCTGGTACATATTTCTCAAAGGTGTAAGTAAAGGTGAAGCCATTTGAATGTTTTCCTTCATGCAGAGAATAGAATAGAATAGAATAGAATAGCTGCATCATTCTTAGTGATGTAACCTGGGGTTCAGACGCCCAGGCAACCCAGCGGGGGGCGATCAGCCCTCGGACTGAGTAGTCCTGGTGGCCTGGGCCTGTTTTGGCCTTCCATCTTCAGCACTGAGGCGTAATGCTTGCCGGCGACCTGTAGAGGGAGCAGCTCTCTAGTCTCCTGCACCACCTCCTCCTCTTTCTACCACAGCTGGCTCTAACACCTGCTCTCCAGATGTCTTCATCCGCAAGAGGAGAAAATGAGCCTGACTTTCAAACTTTGTGAAACTTTTTTTTTTTTTAGTCTCTCTCTCTCTGTAAAAAAAACTCCCTCAGAAGCTACATCTCTTTCATGAACTCTCTTTCCTTCTCTCTTTCTCTCCTCTTCCATGAACTCTACCTCCACCTTTCTTGTCTTTACCTATTACTCTCCCCCTGTGTCCTTTCCCCTCCTTGATTGTTTGCACAGGTCTCTATTACAACCCCCGAAACATCACCCGATGACATGACGCAACCGCGCCTCACTCCCTCAATCCACGCTCAATATAGCGCCCGGGAAAAACCGACAATGACGAGGTATTTGTTTTGTCAATGCCTCTTTTTTTTATACACTTCAGCACCTGAGCGGCAACGCGGCCGAATGGCGTAATTGGTATATTTTTTCTTTGGGGATGTAAGAGGAGGAGGGAGTGGCCAGACGCGAATGTTTTCTATGAGTCACATCGTGCTCCAGAAGCGAGGAAAGACAATTAGAACGGGTAATGTTCAACACGTGGGTGTTTACGTCCGAGCCTGAATGAAAAAAAAACAACAACACCGATGAAATTCTGACGGGGTTTTAACAGGGAAGTGGTCTTCTGGTTCCTCCGTGGCCCCGTGGGGTTTTTCGACTCTAGATGGTTGCAGTGTAAATCCTTTGCCCTCGGTGGTAATTATCCCCTGTGTGTTTGTACTGAGTCTGCTCGCATATGGCCCCGGCTTTGAAGACACAGCTACTAATCTCCTAGACCTGTCAGAGAGGGAGAGGGAGAGGAGAGGGAGGGAGGGGGGGGGAGAGAGATGGTGAACTTGCAGAACTGTATAAACTTGCTTTTACTTGTCACATTTTAGATTGTTATGAACGTCTATGAACGTCTATGAACGTACGAGCAACGCTAGTACACTTGCCGTGAGAATAAAGCTATTCCGATTCTCATTCTGCAGACTGTGTGTGTGTGTGTGTGTGTGTGTGTGTGTGTGAGAGAGAGAGAGAGAGAGCCAGCAAAAACAAGGACCCCCCTGGACATTTGCGAGAGAGAAACAGGTTGCACTTTTAGTGATGATGAAAAACCATGCACTTCATTCTGTGAAACCCTTCAAGAGGAATGCATCCTCATATTTGAACACTTCGGGGGCAAAAGGCAAAAAAAACCAGCCAAGAGCAGTCAGCTATTGAAAGTATTTCAACAGATGTCTATGCCTGAACATGTGCATGTTTTGTTATATTTTTGGATTTCACTGTATTCTCCGATATTAAACACACAAATGAAGGAGTGAATGGTTGCATTTCTTTCTTTTTTATTTCCCCCCACCACAAAATGGCACGCAAATAAAGGAGAGCAGAAATGTCCAAAGGGGAAGGCCAGGTCTTTAATATTTGTCAGGGGAGGGAAGCCACAGGGAGGGTGTTTCCCTCTGGCCCAGGGGCCGCTGCTGTGGTGGCCGCTGCCTGCCTGCTTGCCTGCCTTGCCTGCCGGGGCCGCCTGTTACGATGTTTGATCCCGGGAGCCCCGGTTCCCTTGGAAAAGCTGAACTCCAGTTCCCTGGGTTGGTCGACTCCTGGAAGCAGAACAGTCAAGTCAGCAGCGGACTGGCCCCGATTCTCTGCAGCTGCTCGGAGCGAACACCGCGAGAACCGCTCGGGGAACCGCCGCGGAACCGCGCGGAGAACCTCGACATGTGTCATAGCCACAATTTACGGAGCTGTGTGTTGTGAAACAGATATATGATACCGCGGCACTTAACAAAGTTATTTTGGAAACGGTATATAAGTCCTACTGACTAGGAAGCCCGGCTGCAGCAATGTGGCGTTTCACATCAAGGGGTATGCCGTCCGGGGACAAGCTTTTAATCAAGACGCAGTTGCAGTTGTGCGCTGCAGCGTCGTGCCTCAACATGTCTCGAGAAACAGCGCAGAGACTCGTTGTGCAGTTCTGCATCAGTCTTGCCACAAGGCAATGCACGTTTTATTGACACACGCTGATAGTTTGAGTAGGAAGTTGTCAAATAGATTGGATACTCTACTGAATGTCATGTTTCTTTCGGGGGTTTTTTTGTGACTATTACTTTGGTGGCCCTTCTTCATTTCTGAAAGGA
The DNA here is from genome assembly GCA_034670405.1 of Hoplostethus atlanticus. NCBI lineage: Eukaryota > Metazoa > Chordata > Actinopteri > Trachichthyiformes > Trachichthyidae > Hoplostethus > Hoplostethus atlanticus. The sequence goes on from JAXDDX010000030.1 coordinate 147,538, forward strand.
AGGGTGAGGGCTAGTCCCTGGAATCACACATTCTTACCACAGAGAGACCCGAATACATCCTATAATAATAATACTTTGATCCTTGACAGAGTTGCATCCGTGAAATGAAAGAAAAAGGGAACCAGCCATCTTAATGACCGGGGCTCAGCTTTGACTTTGTGTCGGGCACGAAGGCGGGTACGGCGTAATGATTCTAACATGGGACGTCCTGCCCACCTCTGCCACAATGAACACAAGCTGCATTTGAGTCATGCTGTTGCTACAAGGGGGGGGAAACAACACAGCAAAACAAAAGACAAAAGAGTGGAATGAATTAGATATTACCGACGCTGAAATCCGATCGGTAATACTGTAAGACGTTAACCGTGCCGATATCGGAAAGGAATCTGTTGCCGAGTGTGAGCATGTTCTCTTCGCTTTCTTTTCCCCTTTCAATCAGCGTGATTGAAAAATATGTTTTGTTGCATTGTTGCATTAACGAAAAACCAGGAAAGAAAGAAAGAAAGAAAGGAAAGAAAGAAAACATTTGACTCATTACCTGGCATTGACCAGGTATTACAAGGTGTGAATTGACATTTTCACAGTGGCGGCCGATGGAGACGTCGCCCTGTCCTGCACACATTCCAAACATTTCCCTCTGTGTGGGGCAGCAGCAGCAGCAGCGAGGCATGAAGCATAGAAAAAAGTTGCACCCTTATTACGGCCACAGCTGTAAATACATACATACGAGGAAAGAGATATGGGAGATGCGTACACACATGGAGAGAAGAGACACCTACGCAGAGAGATTGATAGTGATGGCGGTGTACCATTGGGGGTTGGCGGGGCAGCTGTTCCTGGTATCTGGAGCAAATATTCCCAGGCCATCATCATGACACACACACATAATGATCAGTATGGCCGCATCAGCCCATCCAAGATCATCCTGTATGCACACGCACGCACACACACACACACACACACACACACACACACACACACGTACAGAATGTTCCCAGGAGTTGTTAGTGATGTGTGGAGCCTCGTGTCCCCGTCGCCATGTGTGAAGTAACGCAGCAGCAACCACATCAGGGTCTTCAGCCCCACCCTGCTCACCCACAGCTCCCTGCACACACACACACACACACACACACACACACACAGGGAGACACACACTCACACACACATATATCTGTGGTCCCACCTTGGTTAGCCTACTAACACAAATGTATACAAATATGCAACAGAAATATACAAGCTCAAAAGATGTTAAATACAGCTATGCCAATACACCATGTGCGCACGCACACACACACACACACACAGCATGCACGGAGATCAAACCCCAGCATATTTTTTTAGCTAAGAAATTTTCTTGGTTGAATCTGGTTGATTTTGCTGTGGTTTGGGTCGGTTTTGGAAATTTCTGGAAATCTAAAAAAATGCCGTGGGAAAGGAATGCAGCTAGAATTTGAATCGTCATCAAAGACACAGTAAATAGAATTTTTCTAATGTTTTGAGTCTGTTGGCGCTACTGTGTTATAATTCTAGTCCATGACTCAGTGAAAGAAACTTTTCAACTTCTTCTCCATAAGCATCCACAGTATCTAATCTAATCAGATTTTTCCCAAGCTATTCCAGGTTTATCTAACAAAATTAATTGTTTGTAGTCTGCCAACCTTCATGCTTAAAGTGAAGTCAATATAACTTACACTGCAGGAACTCTGAAATCCTTTGGCCACACACACAGCTAATAGCTTTGGATAGCATTTTCTCCTGAAAGATATTGGAGATCCGTTTTCTTGACCCGCGTCGTAAAAAAACACTGTCCTGAGCCATCTGGATAAAAGCGAGGGGTGCTTATTAAATCAGTAAACTACCACATGATGTCTTCCTTGGCTTTCGCAGCAGAATGTTTCCATGTTTGATATGTTGCTATGGCATCGACTTTCTTAGATGCATTTTTGTTTGGAAGCCAGAAAACTTTCTCGATGTCTTACAGAAAAACAACCATTGTCCAAAGGTTTTCAGGACTTGATCAATACTTTTTGCAATTCATTATGAATGAATTGGCTTGGTCCCAGAAGCATGAAACATTGTCTATGAGAGGGAGAAAATTGCAACAAAAAAACAGCAAATTTAAAGATGCTCCTGCAGGGCATAAATGTCTAAACAACTAAATAATAGTTTACGTGCACATTCAATATTACATTTAGCTACTGCAGGGCTGGTAACAGCTCCTTAACCATGCATCCACTTGAGATTCCCAGACCCTGAACTCGTTTTCAAGAAGAGTGATGGTGACCCTTTTTGACCCCGTGGGGGACCGGTAGGGCAATTGGCTATTAGAGTGGTTATAAACGCTTTCTGGCAGTCTGTTCTGTCTGTAATTAAAGCAGTAAATTACCTGCTGATGGTGGCTGGGTGTTAATAGTGGCTTTATGGGGCCAATAACATGCAGGTGATCCCTCTGGGCGGTTTAGCTGTCTTATTGTTGATAATGGTTTTCGTATTTAAAATGAACTGATTTGAGCTATTTGTGTTTTTATGTATAAATATTACGATTATTAGTTGTTTTAATTTTCAATTTATTCTGTGAAACACATCCATTACATATTTCTGATAGTATTTCTTGGGAGGAACTCTCTAGACGGTAAGCTGATCCACGCCCCATGTTGTTGATATAGACAATGTTAATGATGACAACGGCTTTGTGGTGAATGCTTATAATATTTACATTTAAAAAGAATATTTTATACATTATATTATTTTATATATTATATTTTACTATATATGTATTATATATAATATTTTATTATGTATTATATTCTATATTTTCTATATTATATTATATTATATTATACATATATTTTATTATTTTTTATATTATTATTTATATATTATTTTATTTTTTTTACATTATAATATGATTATAATATATCGTATAGCAATACACAAGTTTTCTATCGACAGTAGTAATGCATACTATACACTACTAGATGTGATTAGTAGGCTTGTATATTCCTCATACATCTACAATGCATATCTGTCTCTAGGTCAGCTGGCGCCGCTCCAGGAACAAAGCCACGCTACACTGATGGTAGCAGAAATGTCAGCCCAGTGTGGGGTGAAGTAACCGTTTGACTTAATGGAAATATTGACTAAGCTGTCAACGTCTACCCCTCAGTCTGGTCCTCGGTCCGCTCGATAAAAACTTCCCATGACACCACATGTGCACACACACCACACACACACACACACACACACAAAACCATGATCATCATCAGCGTCTCTGCCTTGTATGGTCGCTATGGACACGAACGGCCCCGATTTCAACCGTAACCAACCCTTAGAGAGATCAAAGCCCCCCCCAAAAAAACATCATGATAATCACTGACCATATATTTAAGAGGCAGGCGGCTTTGTTCTACTTTCCAGTGTAGTGATTTAAAGTTCAAAATAATGCATGAAATGAGAAAAGATGGGAGTTACACTGGCCGGCTGGCTCGTGTAAGTTAGTGCAAAATTGCTTATTTGATTAAGGCCTGAGAGAAATGGTGTAGATCTGGCAATGCGACACAGTCTCGAAAGATTTTGTGAAACGAGCACGACCTCTGGAACGCAGATTGCACGTTGTGGATCCTTTCCGTAATGTTGTCAGACACTACCAATAATAATGTGAGTCTGTCAGTGGCAAAAACAAGCACTTTTAGTGGACGTACTTTGATCGGGCGCAGTTGCCCCACGGATTATGTTGCAGCCATTGCAGCTCGTTTCACAATCTACTGGTGATCTACTGGACCAATTCCAAAACTTTTTGTACATATTTTGGGATCTAAATGACTAAATGACTAGCACTGCAGGATTCTGTGGTAAAACAAAAAAATCAAATTTTGCAGGATAAGTATACCAAGCTATTATACCAAGTATACCAAGCTATTCTTCGACAGTTTGCCAGCACTTAGGGGGTAATAGACAAATACTGTATTTACTGTAGTCTATTTAAAGATAGTGTTGCTGCTAACAGGTCCCATTTTAGTCTTTACATTCTTATTTGTACATTATGTGTGCTTAAACTAATATTTACAATACACAAGTTGGTTCAGTGCCATGTGAAGTTGCAACACGTTACAATGAGGGGGCCCCCCAAACCAAAAGTCTAGGGCCAGCCCTGCTCACAGTATATATTTTTTTGATTGTTTAAGGTAAATGCCTTCGCCCATCCACCCCCACCGCTTTCCTCATTCATCCCAAACAATACGGGAAGTGTATTTTTTTTCTCCCCAAATTTCCCAAAACTGTCTCTTGTGAGGAAGTTTCTGGTAAAAATTGGGAATCGGCTGAAATGAAAGCGACTCAAATTTCAACTCTGGGTATGAGATGTCATTCATGGGCTGATGACCCCTGACGTATAGGCTAGGTGCACTGATGATGAAAGCAGTCCTTAGTAACAATGCTTATCTCAATTAGAAACTCTAAGACGGTCAGGTCAGGTCTATCTGTGTGTGTGTGTGTGTGTGTGTGTGTGTGTGTGTGTGTGTGAGAGAGAGAGAGAGAGAGGGAGGGGGTGTGTGTTCCAGTGTGAGACAAAGGGCTCTAAAGAGATCCTCCCCTCCAACCGTGGTCATCTGGATACAATTGTGTCATTACATCTGACTCCTGTCTGCGAGTGTGTGGGGATGTTAAATACCCACGATGATAAAGGTTCAAAAATGATCCTTTCTTTTCCCCTCTCTCTCCCTCCTCTCTCTACTCCCTCTCTCTCTTCGATCTCAGGAGCCACACAAGGTGCCGGTGCAGGAAGCAAGGTCGCCGCCATTAGAGTCAAGTGAGCTCTCGTTTGACCTCTGACCTCACTCCGTGATTGGGCGGTGACTCAACGCAGACGCACGCAAAGGCTTACCGTAACTCGAGAACTCGAGTCTCTACTTCCCGTAACATTTTGTTGTTGGTTTTTTTTTAGTGTGACAGCATACAAATGGTTTTGTTTGGGCCGGGGGGGATGCTGCCGGAATTTTTACTGGAAATGCTAGTGAAAAACTTTTTGGTGTGTGTTAAATCACCCTCCTGGTATCAAATATCCAGATACCGAGACGTTAAACAGCTCAATCTTGCCTGGAGTGCAGCTTTTTAAATAGTTGACCTCAGCCTCTTTGGAAGAAAATGCCTGTAATTTTCCCCCGAGTGAATAGAGGGTGAGGATATTACCTATTCTTACCAGATTAGTAGTCATAGCAGAGAAGATTACTCAATTAACGTAACTATAGAGAGTTTTGCCCCCTGTCCTTCAACACGTTATGGGTGAGTCTTTGAACGTTTCGGGGCAATTTTCTGCAAATTTATTTACTTACACACAGACACAAAAAACACCTCAAGTGATCATTGTGTGTGTGTGTGTGTGTGTGTGTGTGTGTGTGTGTGTGTGTGTGTGTGCGAGAAAGAGAGATAAAAGCAAGTGTGTGTGATCATGTGAGTGGGCATGTGAGTGAATGCATGTGTGTGTGTGCGTGCAGCCTCGTGCACTGTGTAATAATCCCCATTGGGTCATTTAACAAGTCATTTTCTCTTGATCCTCCGAGGTGACAACCACTCATTGGCCTGCTCTGGGAATCAACCCCACCCTATTATTTAGCTACAGCAAATAGACCTCCCCCTTAACACAGGTCACTACTAAGCCCTTGATCTATTACTCTCTAACCCGTGGTCATTACTTAGCCTGCCCCCGGAATCAAAGGCTCCCAACCGCATGCAGGCCAATTGGTTCTTTATGGTTGGACATCTTAGCTCTCAGAAGGTTTAAAGTTTGATCCTGAGAAAAAGAAAACCTCATAATTGGTCTTTTGTGAATGAAGGAGATGAGCAATGTAAAGTAGATTGTTCTTAAGAAGGTTTCCTGAACGTTTTCAGTCTGGCACCAATATAACGTAGCCCGTCTGTGGAACCGAGGTTGACTGAATCATACAGGACATGCGGTGACCCACCAGACGCAAGGCCTGTGACTCATTTCGGGTCTTGGATCAGTTTAAGAGTTTAACAAACCCTGGGGTAGTTGGTTGTTCTTTGTCTGTGATTTTTTTTAAATTTTGTTTACACTTTGTAAAATCCAGCATCATTTTCATCATCATCATCATCTATTTAGCCATGTAGCATCTGGATAACAAGGTTGTTAGCTCAATCTTCCATGTGATATTTTTGCGGCTGCCTGTGTGATTCAAGAAAGAAACCGTGAAAGAATAATTCAAGTGAATGTTTTTACTCTTCTTCAGTTTCATCTTCTTGCTCACGCGCCCTTACGGTGAAACCACAATGTCAAATCTGGAGCACAGCTGTCCCGTTGAGACGGCCACATTTGTTTCATCTCCTAACTACTGTTTAGCTTTTTTAACCCAACAGTAGTTACAGAAGGGCGATATGTGTATCATGGAATACTTCACCTCATTCATTTGAGGAAAAAAAAATGTAGAATGATGTAGAAAGACGGAGGATGTAACAACAGAAGGACTATGTAAGTCACAGTAAAAGAGTAATAAATATACAGTACCATTTTCAACCACTAGGACATTTAGTAGCTCTCTCACCCTCTCTGTCACTTTTGGTTTTGATCACCTTTTGTAACCAAGAAGATCAATAACAAGAATACATTCTGACATTGGAGTGCTTATCTGACTGCCATGCAACTTGTTCAGATTCTTTGTCATTTTTTTAGACTACACTCACGCCTAACAGCCATCTGAACATCACATGAAAAAAAAAAAATCATCATTTATGTCTCCTTCCGTCCCCTCTCCAGTAGCTCCTACTGCTACTGATTAACAACATCCTGATGCTTGGTCTGTGTGTGTGTGTGTGTGTGTGTGTCTGATCTGGTCTGGTGTGGGATGACAGGATGGCTGCTTTGATCTCACCATCACATCCCATGAACAGACACAGCTGGTCAGGGCGATGTGTGTGTGTGTGTGTGTGTGTGTGTGTGTGTGTGTGTGTGTGTGTGTGTGTAGGATTGCAGAGGTAATGCTGCATAGGAACGATATGTGTATGTGTAAGTCTAGTAAATGGTGAAAAAGAGCATGCACGTGCAGCTCATCTTTGCAAAAGCAGTCATTTTTTAGAGCCCTGGGATATGAAGGTATTTCATAACTCGATTTGCAAAAGCGAAAAACTATTTGAGCAAGAAAATCTGATTTGTATTCACAAAACTCTCTTTTCAGTTACGCTTTTACACTTGCAAATGTCAATTCTACATGTGCCGACTTTTGTCACTGTTCAGCGCTCAAAGCCTGCCAAAGCAAGATCCAAGATTTGCAAGCAAAGGGGAGGTGGGGGCTAGAACAGAGAGCTATCTGATTGGTGCACGGAGATTGATCACTGTGCTCTGCACTGATTGGATTATTTGCAAATACAAATAAAAAAAATTCAAATTGTTTTTCACTTTTGCAAATCGAGTTACACTTCTGAAAATAGTTTTTGGCAGGGAAATACCTTCATACTGGGAAGGCAGAAAGGAATTCAAGTATGAAAGTTGTCCTGTGTTTCCCACGGTTATTCAAAAAAACTTTTCAAAAAGGTCTGTTATATAAATGTTTTCTCAGCATTCATTCCAAAAACACACCTAAATCTCACAATATTTCTACAACAAAGTCCATTTCAAATGACCCATCCTTAATTTGTACCTCCAGGCATCACGGAAACGGGCCCAGAGAACTTATGAAAGTACAAGATGTTTCTCTGTTTTGTTTGCTCAGGACCGCTGATATGTTTTGTTAGTCTTATCAGGGCCCCGGTGTGTGTTTTCATAATTCTATAATTCAGATTGTATTTCATCCATTAGTGATCCAGAGACTTCACGCTTCGGCCTAGCCGCCCATCTTTTTTATCACCGGATACACAGGTCTCTGTTGCGATTTATGCAACATTTTCCATAGGAATGTGGAATATACAGTACATGACAGGGACGCCACTGCTCATAGGGTTTTATAGCCAAACATGATGCTGGGAGGCCTGGATTCATGTTGCAATATTTGCTATCAATTCTATAAGACAAAACATTTATGGATTATTATTGCTAACTTTGGGGCATTGTTACGCTGCTGGACAAGATTGAAACCAAACAAATGGAAGAGGAGCGGAGAGGAGATGATAATATTTCACTTATTAGTCTATAAAGCCGCAGACCAGTGAGCACTTCTCACAGTTAGATCATAATGAGACTGTTAGCCTGCTAGCCCGTGGTGTTGCCGAACATATGACAGATATTACCCTGCTCTCTTTATATAGACTTAAACCCTTGCCTGGCCCTGCCCGTCGCTTTCCTCCTGGCCCCTAAACCTGAGCCAGGGAGCAAAAGAGACGGAGATACAGGGAGAGAGATGGAGTGAAATAACGAGCGCTAGCGAGGGAAACACATTAAGAGAAAGGGGCAATTAATAAAGTGTTTAAATAGAGAAAGAGTGGTTAAAGACAACCAAGAGAGCGAAAAGAGAGAGAGCGAGCCTCAGAGGATCGAAGCTCTTCAGAGGAGGAAACCACGGAGCAAACCTCCGCGGCCAATCCATCCATCATCCTCGGGTTACTGCGATGGGAAGAGATCGCTGACCTCACCAGCAGATGTGCAGCCTGCTAGCTGGGTTGGGCCGGGCCCGGGGTTGGGCAGAGACGGGTCGGACCATAGCATTTACATGCAGAGGATGGAGATTCCCATCCAAGTTCTTGAATAGTCATTTAGCTAGTATGCTTTAGATGTGAGTTATAGTAGTTAGAGGTTTATGTAATGTCAACCACCGGGGGAAAGCCTGATGCCGAGGAGCATGAGCGCTGTCTTTGGTAAGGTTAGGTTTGGTGAGGTAATTAGTAAGTGAAGGAAAGAGCAAGCAGCGATGAGTTGGAGCTGGAAAAGGGAGGGGAGGCCCAGGTAGGACCCTTGGAATTCTGCAGGGTAGGATATTCCCACAAGCCTCTTTTCACGATAAGGGCAAGCTGAGAGGACTTGAATCTTTCCTGTTGTCATGGGTAATAATGTAATGTGAATGGTATGACCAGCTGGTTGGTCAATAATTTCAGTTGGGACAGTGAGAAACGCACTTGCTTGATCTAAAAAGGGAGCTCCAGTTAGAACAGTGGTTTTCAACCGTATGCCATCGAGGTCCGAGGGTGTGGAGGTTTTCATTTCCAACCAAATTCACTGATTAGTTTCTCCCGCTCTCTGGTTGAAGGTGCGGAAGTGTTCGTTTGGAAGGAAAACCTGCGTATTCTTGGCCACGATGGCACTAACCACTGGCCTAGATCAAAGTACGATGGCTCAGGCTGGCAAAGCCGTGCCTGGGCAAAAGTAAGGTCAATTGGTGTAATTTGTAAGGAAAGCTGGATGTTGGGCTGAACATGTTGGATTGGAGTTGGGGCCTTTCAAAGTTAGACATTTTGACATTTAATTATAGCGCCCCCATCAGGCCTATCCACCTTGCCACCTTAAATTCTCAACCTGGGCGATTAGGGTAGGGTGACCAGACGTCCCCGTTTTCCGGGGACAGTCCCCGTTTTTGGTGGCCTGTCCCCGGAAATGTCCCCGTTTTTAACTGTGCTTTTACAAACAGACCGGCAAAGTGAAGTAATATTTTACGTGGCAAGAAAGACGGGGCAGCAGAGCCTACCGGTTGGTACCCAATTTTTACAAAGTCGGCCTGCACCATAGTCTCCCGGAACATCCATACTCCAGAGTCTCCAGGAAATGAGCCCGATCTCCCTGACTCCCGGAAAGGAGTTAATCTCCCGACCAAAAAAAACCCAAAAAACAACGCACGAGTTACACACTTCGGCACAACAACAGCACGCGGAATGTGATGTTCGGTGATGTGATTTCGGGATTTAGCTAGCCAAATGGAACACGGAGCCAAAAAAAGAAAATACTCTACACAGTTATCATCCTCAGTTATCATCGGTCCATCATACTCACGAACATATCCATGTCTTAAGCCAGTAAAAAATAAGCCGACTATGGCACACTGCAGTGTGTGCAATTCTAGCTTTTCAGTCGCGGGCGGAGGTTTAAATGACTGATATGAAGATATGTTGAGGTAAGCTCAGTTTAAGCTAGCCTAGGTAGCGATACACATTGCAAAGCAGCCCGTTAGTACAGAGGGAGGCTTAAATTAGCCAATGTCAATATAATTTATCTAAAACGTTTTTGTCTGTAAATCTACATGTCAGTGGGTATGTGCAGGGGTTAAAGTGGGCCGGAACGATCCGGAACGACCGGACGTTCCGGCACCTTCGATTAATAAGTAGATAAATCTGATCTGGCAGTTTCATACATAATAATGTCAAGCGAGTTCATTTTCGTGTGCTGCAGCCTGGCGTTCCTTCCAGCTGCCCCTCCTCTCTGAGGCTACATCCACAATAATACGTTTCGGTTTTTTTTTAAACTAAAATGATCTCGGTCCAAACAAGTGTTATAGCACCGTTTCAGAAATTATCTCCGTCCATAAAAACGCATATCACGTTACCATTCACCTACAATGGGCATGTGCGTGCCGGTGTAAACAGGAAGCAGATTGTCTGCTCTGCTTAGTTGCAGAAAATACCGTTATGAAGAACAGCAATGGCGAAAAGTAAGAGCAGAGGTGTCTTTGTTTGAACGGACGTCGAGGTGGAACTGTTACTGAAAGTAACAAACGAGTATAAGGCGGTAAATATTGTTATTTGTCACAAAGTACTTGGCAATTAAATATTTACACTGGAGCACCTTATATATAGTATTATTTAATAATTAATTTAAGAAAGTGTGTGGGTGCCCCCCCAACCGGTCAGCTACCACCACAAATAGAATCTAACTCTGTGGGAAACACTGTGTACACTATGTGTTGTTGAAGTCATCTGATTCATCAAATGTCTTAAATAAATAATAAATAAACAATAATTATTATGAGGTGAGTCATTTTTCCCCGCTGCACCGCTGCACCGGATCTTAGGGTTCCCCCACCTGCCAAATCCCACTTTAACCCCTGGGTATGTGTGATATGATTAGATTACCAGACTATAGGCTGCTGTGTTGTTCTTTATGCAGGGACAACAGCACGTTAGGGAGGCTAAACATAGAGAGAGCACTTAGGACATCGGCCAATTCTTTGATACTGGACGGGATAGTACGCGGGACCGCGTTACTAAGGCAGGTTGGTTTAGAGTTCAGTCAAGCTTCAGTTAAGTTAATAGACATAAGGGGAAATAATAATCTACTCGTTATAAAATTAATGATTAGAATAGTGGTGTAGTTTTCTTGTGATTGCAGTATTGACGGTGGAAGATGGTGAAAAGAAGAGGGTGATGCACTAAAGACAAGTGAGAGACCAGAAAGCCGTGAGTATTAGGCCTGGTTGGTTTAAAGTTCAGTCAAGGTTCTTTAAAGTTAATAGGCATAAAGGGGAAACAATAGCCGTTATGGATTATAAAATTAAAGTGCACTGACAACAAAATGGCTGCTAAGATGGATGGTAGGCATATAATATATTAGTTATAAGTAATTCTTATTTTTGTAGTGTCATCAGGATCAAACATCAGGAACAGAGAGATTTCATCAGTCACACAGAGAATGAGTAAGTGATTTGTGTCTTATGATCCCCTAATCAGGAGTAATTGAGGTAATGATAAGAATATTGGAGTAGTTCTCTCATAATTGTGATTGCAGCGCGAGTCCGGCGCATCTCCCTGAAACCTTGCCCAAATCTCCCTGAAATCAGTTCTGTCAACTTGGGATGTCTGACAGTACAACAGTGGTCAAAATACATGAAACTGGAATTGTCCCCCTTTTTTATTTCATAGATAATAACATTGCATATTTTAATGATATATTGACCGCCGAACTGGAAATGTCCCCGGTTTTCATTTCAGAAATCTGGTCACCTTAGATTAGAGGTTCTTAGGGTTTCTTCTTCTATTGAGATCCAGCCCATTCAGTGGATGTTGTGTATGATGTGAAGTCTTTAGTATGACCTCAAGTGTGATATCATGAAGTGGCATGTTCAAAAACCAAGATAAATTCCTTGTAGCCACCGGAACCGTCTAGTATACAGACTATAGCCACAGGGCTTGTCTTTATGCGCTGCCCTCCATTGTGACCTATACAGTCTGTTGCAAGTCTGCAGCCAAGGGGCTCGTCTGTATGTGCTACACTCCACTATAGCGTGCAACATTGATTTGGCTGATTTGGTTTACAGTTTGAGACTAAGCTAAAACAGCAGTGTGGAGACCTGGAAGTGTTTTTTGTCCCTGGATGTGATCGGGTGTACTCAGCTCCCGTGATGACACACATTAGCATGAAGCAGACCTGTTGTTAGCCCCTAGACTAGAAGGACAGAGGCCTTTACCTTAAAAGTGTGCATGAGTGTAGTGCACGTGTGAGTAATCTAAAAGGCTGGCACACTGTAGCATGACGACTTGACTGTTTGTATGTCTATGTATGTTTGAATGTGAAATGGGGCTGGGTTTGTAACGAATAGCGGAGCTCCAAGTGTGTATTTTTTCAAGTGACTGCTAGCGCACGCATGCATACACACATATATGTGTGCGTGCCTCGGAGCATCTTATTATCTGTGTGGCACAGCATCCAGGTGGCATAACATAGCATTGTAATTCCTGAATGACTCACATTTCTATCCATGGAGTCATCGTTTGCGCAACAGAGGAAGAAGGTCCCAGTCCACGCCGTAACTCTTAAACCAATCCCAAAAACTGTGATTCACAGGATTGTCACATCACCTTATCTTTACTTGTCATCCACTCCATTGGCTTGCTGTATCATGACAGAATGAATCATCAGATAGTATTTAATTATTATGTTTTATGATTATCCCGGGACGTGAGCCACCACAGAAGAATAGGCAAGTATGTTATCCCAGGGGGAAAGGGCATGATTTATGACTTCAGATCAGGCTTGCTTAATCGCACGCAATGGTGGAAACACCCCATCAGGAAGATGGACCAGAGTGGAGGACTCGGCGACACAGATCACAGTCAGCACAGTGAGGCATGTTTCTCTGTAACCCAATCGCTTCACTGTCTGTTTTTAGCTCGCTGAAATTTGCCAGTGAAAATGACTGGAGTTCCTACAGCGCGGTTATGCTAGGAGGATCGAGCAAGAAAAATACAAATGAGTTTATTAACTTTTGTGCGCTTGTACATGTGGGTGCATGTGAGCGCATAGCGCTTGTAGATGCACCGACTCAACCGGCGCGGTGTGTGATTCTGTTACCTGCCGTGACTTGAACTTTTGACACATGATTACGAATCCTAATTTGCATGTATCAGGTAACACTTACATTCCTCTCGAGTGAGGAAGATCGTCTTTTCATAGAACACACACCGTGGGGGCCACAAACAACCCCCGGGGCGATGCTGAGGGCTCGGAGCCAAACGGCTGGGTCTGACTGTCAGCTTGAAACAACTGAAAAGACTGTCAGGCGAAACAAAACACTTCTCATTCGTGCGCGTCTTTGAATCTTTGATGTGTTGGTTGGTTTATCCAGTTGTGGCTTCCCTGTGATTTGGAAAATGTATTTTTTAAAAGTAATTTAAAAGTAATTTAATACGCCCGTTGTTGCCCCTTCTTCATCCCAACTCTTTGTTGTTGCATCAATTAAACCAAACAGACTGAACTTCTCATTTATTCCACCTGCCATAAATGTTAGGATCCTTTGTGCCATAATAAAGGGTGGGAAACCGCTTCCTCCTGCTGCTTAATTTGGTCCACAACCATCTTTCTTTTCCCTGGTGGAGTTGCTTTACTCCCTAAGGGCCTAAGCGCTGACGGTGGACCTGGAAAAGTTACACTAGACTAGACTAAGATGCCTTTCCGATACACAGTTAATCCTGGGACTCCAAGTCATTTCCTACCATACAAGCTAACCAGCCTCTCTAACTTTTGTACCTTTGATGTAGGTATCTCATATGGTGTCAAGGGCCTCATAGCTTTAACTTGCAAGGTAGTCCTGACCTCTCTGTACCATCAATGCCTTCAACTCCATCCTTATCTCCTGAATCTGCCCCATTTAGCACAGAGCCAATGGAATTTGCAAGGATTAGCTCTTTTCTGTGTGGCTGAATTAGCCTATTGCTTTCTAGGTATCAGCTAGGAATAACGTGTTTCTTCCATGCTATCTTCATAAGCTTCCACAAGAATCTCAACATGTCTGGTACACGTTTATATAGCTGGTAAGAGAATCCATTACATTCTACGTTCTGCACCTCTTTCCACTTGGGGGGGACCAACATCCATCTAGTGGTCTATCGCGCCAATTGGTGGGATATCTGGGGGGAGGCCTATATTCTTATACCTTTCCCTATTTGTATTCACCTTTTCTAGGTGGATTTCTAAATCCTGCTTTGTTGCTTTCAGACTGCCACTCTTCACTTGACTAAATAGAGATTTTACAAAGTTAAGTGGGTCTCTTGTAGGAAACTATCCTAGCTCATTCATTGGATTGGGCATTGGGGATTTCTGCTCTTCCCAATGCTGCCTGAGAGTCTTATTCCACCCCTGCTCTCACAGACTCTTGGGGTGTTTTCCTTTGCTTGCTCATAGCTAATAAGGATGTCTCCAACTGGCCCAACTGGCCCAGGATACCGCTGCCATGAGTTTGGCCTTTCCCTAGTTGTCAGCTGCACTATTCACAGCAGTCACTAGTCAGGGTTAGCTGAATTAATTTACCAATACAGGATTTGATGATAGAATCCTTTGTGCCATTGATCCAGGGTGAGAATTCACACAGAAGCACAAATTCTGATGTCAGAAATAATGATGCACTAACCCACAAATGGTGACTATATGGGTACGCCATCATAAATCTATAGGACTATCAGACAGCACCATCAGCTAGGCACCTAATGCTACACTGTCGAGTGTTTGGCAGACTCTCCACCCCATGCCTCTGCAGAATGATTTTTTGGTTAATTTGATGCATCTTAATGCATTTATTTAATGTTTTTGTATACTTTGTCCATTATGAGAATGTGCTGTAGTTTTGCTGCACCCAAGTTTCCAACGTGGGACAAATAAAGTTTTGAGCAATATTAATAAGTAAGGATTTTGCTGATCAATTCTGCAGAGGCTTAGATGATGATTGCATTCCCTTGGGTTTAAAAATCTCAAACTCAAAAGACAAAATCACATTGAAACGACAGCGTTAGGTTTTCTCTTAACTTTTCCCCCTTTGCTTCCTCCATCCTTTCCTGTCCCCGCCTCGCCCAATCCCCTACCGCCACCTTCTTCCCTCTTTTCTTCTTCTCCTCAATGTTCTTTAACATCACCTTCCACTCTCCCTCCTCTTTATCCCTTTATCCCTTTATCTCTCTTCTGTGACCATGTTCCTTCCCCACCTCCTGTTCCCCACCCCTGTCTTTCTCTACTCCTCTCTACTGGAAAGTCCCCCTAGCTTAGCAGTAGCACCAGTACCAAGAGCAGCAGCAGCAGCAACAGCAGCAGCAGCAGCAGCAGCAGCAGCAGCAGTGTTTGGGTCATGCTGGTGAGGAGAAGGCACGCCACGGGCAGCTGGCCTACCACATGAGAGGCCCTGAGTATTTGTGTGTGTGTGTGTGCGTGTGTGTGTGTATGTGCGCGCAATAATAAGATCCCTGCTGCCTGTCAGCCACAACGCAGCAGCTGCACAGGGCCACAGATTAGAGGCCTGCACTCCACTGGATGCCCTTAGTGAGTGGATGGATGGATGGATGAACTGATGGATGGATGAGAGAGGGTGGGAACTACACTTTATGCATTTATCTGATTGTATTTGGAGAAAATAGGAAAATTGGTTGCACAAAATTGAACAATGAATGAGTGAATGGCTGACTGGCCTGTCTGTCTGTCTTTCCTGTCTATCTGCATGTCTGCGCTCAAGCCTCCTGTCCATGCTTGGTGTCTTTTCCGACCGGGTGGCTAGTTGTTTTAGGAATAACTCCCCGTTTAGACCTTTTGTTATGAGTCATATGCCTCTCACACATGAGTAAGCAACCCTACTCCCTTTAACATTATATGACCGCATCTTCAAAAGGTTTTTTTGGGCTGTCATGTTTGACCCCCTGTATCACATTTCCCCCACGAAAGTAATGGCCATCTCATTCTCCTCCCTTTCATCTACTTGTTTTTATTTTATGGCTGTCATAAGCGATAATGACAAGGTGTGCCATCGCAGTTCATATTTTCACTGAAACACAGCGGCAATGTTCACAATCACTTGCTAGCTTTATATAGGGACGGAGAGGCCCTTACTGTGCAGATGGGACTTGCAAAAACAAAAAAATGACTGTGGAGATAAAAGGTTTTCATCAAATAGCGTCACAAAACAGTGCATCGTCTCTAAATGTTGTCTGCGTATCACCTTAACACAAAGGCCCTTTCTTTTCCACTTCTGTCAAAAGCATATGAAGAAAGTATAATTTCAGTGTAAAGAATTACTGCCAAATGATTAAATCATCCCTCGGAAGTTCAATAAAAGACTTCTTTTATAAGTAAACATACCATTGTAATTACATCTATAGGAGCTGACTTGACTCCTGAAGTCCCCCCGGTCAAACATCAGTCTAGGCTTAAATGAAAATCCACCCTGAAACAGAATTTTCCTATACTATTCCAATAATAACAACTGCCTATAAGTATCTGGAACCAAGTTTTATCAAAAGCTGGAAATCAGAGAAATCAATATGTCATTGAGAAAATTGACCTTTACATCCTCCAGAATAAAAGCCTTTATTATACTGGTTAATGCATCGCAAAATAAAAGTCTGTCATTATTTGCTGCCATTGATTCAACATAAATTTAACAAGGAGGGCAAATACCCTCAATCAAAAACTAACAGTCTGCTCTTTTGCCTCATATTGATCTTTTAATGCAAATCATGTCAGGACAACAATAGTTACCACTTTGACGGTGTATTAGTTCAATATCTTTTCAACTATTTGAATTGAGCTGAGATGTGCAAGACACTTGAAATGCATTCAAATGCTATTTCTGCTGCTGGATAGATGAGCACTGTTACAGCCGGTGTCGCCCCTATTTCACAACTGTGCATACAATCTGTTTTAGGGTGGAATTTCCCCTTTAAGCAGGAGCCATCAGTCATATGCCAGTGAGGTACGCCCCCTTGTCCTCTGTTGTGGTTTCTCTGGGTGAGATGAAGGCTATAGCTGTGACACTGGGTGGTAGGTGCACCTTTAAACGTTCCTGATCTCTTTGTTCCTTGTGCACTGGCACACGCACGCATGAATGGACAGACAGAAACACACAAGCACCAGTGCATGAATGCGCATGCACACATACATACACACACACAGACACACACACAGACAGTTTGTTGATCCCTGTAAGAGAATACCCTTTGTGTCATAACCCCAATAAAAGCGCAACCCCTCCAGATGTCTGGTGTGTGTGTCATTGTCTTGGGCAGATCAGGTAAGAAAAATGCCCGCTTGCTACATCAGAGAAAACTCTCAATTCTCTGCTGCACACTCACACTAGCACACACACACACACACACATGCACACACACACACGTCACCCCAACCAGAAGGTGCGATCATGTCAGTGCTCCTGCGGTGGTGAAACGCCAGCAGTGGCCGCCTCATACAGAAAGGAATGCCGCTCAGAAGACATCTGGTGCAAGGAAGGATGTAACATGGTCAAATTATTATGTCATCGAGTTCAGGTGCTGGTGATGAGATGGGGATGTTTCACGCACACACACACACACACACACACACACACGTGATTACATTCTCTCTCTCAGTGTCTCTTACATACACTTGCCCACACATGAAAGGTTGTAGAATAGCATCGTACGTGTAACAGGATTGCCATAATCTGATTACAGATACTTAGAGGTGATTGCTTCTTGGATTACTCAGAAATATGTCTCGAGGGAATAAAACAATGATTGCAAAACCGCCGGAATCTTGGAATCGGTGGTAAATAACGGCTGTCGGTGATCATAATATCATTAACACACACCGGTGTGATAAATTGCTACTCTATGGATTTTGGAGGCCAAGATAAATATAGCTGAAAGGAATCATTACACGACCCAGTGGATTACGACGGTGCGTGGTTAAAAAGGTAATCGGTAATCTGTAACAGATTAGGCTTTATGAAGTAACCTTATGAACCCAACGTACATGCACACACACGCGCACACGCACACACAACACACACATACACACACTTTCAGCAGGGGCAGGTTTGAACATTGAGGTAGCAGTGAAGCCCTGGCGCTCCCCTTTAGACATGTTCCAATCTGTCCTCATGGTTGATTCTCCACTTAATCTGCACCTGATCACCTCTCCCTGTCACATCAAATATAAAGGGGGGGGGTGAGAGAGAGAGAGGGAGACAATATGAAAATATGCATATCATATATCCTTCAATAACGCTGCCTGTTGATTGATTGGTATGATATTGAACCATTTGTTATTGTTGTCAAAATGTCATGGTGGATGTCTGATTCCGGTTACAATCTGTTATTTGTTGGCAATAAATATGAGTATTTCATGCCAAAGCAGCTGTGAGTTCAATTGAAAGAGGGAGGGCCAGAGAGAGAGAGAGAGAGAGAGAGAGAAAATTGGGGACCCTGTGACAGGAGACAAGAGTTGTGAGCTCCAGTCAGGACACCTGGATGACAGAGAGGGTGAAAGTGGAAAGAGCATTCCTTATACTCTTCCCTTTAGGTTAAGCACATGGAATGCATGCTGTCTGTCTGTCTGTCTGTCTGTCTGTCTGTCTAAGCCAAGCATGCATGTACGCTGCAGGCAAACAACCGCGTTTGCTTGCACCGCAGCACCCTGCAAGCGAGTGAGGAACCGTATCTGTATGAGTCCGCGTGCACCACCGGCAATAGACATTTAGCTAAAATGAGAGTTTACGCCAAAGAGACTGGTTGCAGAAAGTGGACGCGCAGTCGAACGTGAATGTGCATGTGCATTGAAGAAACATGAATTGTTTGCATTGAGGAAAGAGAGAAAGTGTATGTACCAGTGTATCAGAAAGAGAGTTGGTCTGTGTATGAGAAAGAAAGAAAGAAAGAAAGAAAGAACGAAAGAAAGAACGAAAGAAAGAACAAAAGAAAGAACGAAATAAAGAACTACTGCGAGCTAAACAAGGTGCAGGTGATCCGACCTGTTCCTGGCATACCTGCCCATGTCGTACCACAGGCTGCAGACACGGTTGCCCCGCGGGGGCGTAGGAGAGAGGAAGGAGGGATGGACAGAAGGGAAGGAAGGAGGGAAGAATGTGAAGAATGAAGGGTGAGCTCAGCCCGGCAGGTCTGTGCAGAGACAGCGGGGAGCAGTGAACTCCAGGTAAGGTAGCAGAAAATGGCCCAGGGACGCATCTTTGTCCCGCGCTCCCTGGCTCTCGCTGCTGATGAACTCACATCTAATGAATTGTTTGGTGCTCTAGTTGACACTCTAGCTCTGGGTCATCCTCCTTGTTTTTTTTTTTCCTGTCACTGAATCATGTAGGTACTGCACAAAGACGACACACAGATTCGGAGACACATTTAGGGAACGTTTTTAAGGAAAGACGTAGGATTTGGTGTTGCAATTTTAATCTAATGCTATATCGCCGTCTAACACTTGCAGGTCTCAGAAGGTGGCCAGAACTTTGCACAGGTTCACATCAAACCAAAGCCCTGATTCCCAGTCGATGATTACTTCGCTCTTCATAATTGCCGCTGCAGATTGGAGCCACTTGATCGTCTAATTGCTCGATTTTGTGCACATACAGCGTTCAACCTGCCCCCAAAAATAACTAAATGCAATGACACGAATTCCATCACATTCCATTTTAGGGTGGATATTTCCACCAATTTCAAAGAATCTGCACATCAAAGCAATTTTCAGAGTGATGCTATGCAATCTTCACCAATGATTGCAGCAATTAAGCCCGATGCCATGTTTTCCGACCATAATTGACACAAATGTCTGACTGGGTAGCACATTAGATTTGTCATGATGAGATGTACCTGACTGTAATAACAGTTTAATTATTTAGAAAATGCTGTAGATACACGCTGCGGTTTGATAATTGCACAGTAATAAAGTTGTCACATTCCCTTCTTGCCCCACTTGAAAGATCTTTTACCATTGGACGGGCTGTCGGTGAAACATATTGCCACATTTAAAAACAAATCAAATTATTATCAAAATTATTTGTCTTTCTTTTTGTATCCCAGAATCCCTTTGAACAATGGCCAGAGAACGTGGTTGAACGTGCTGCATTCAGTACATGTAACGAAGCGAGAGTTTTACCGGTCGAGAAAAAGTGATAGTTGTGCCCCTTACTGAAAAACAGTAAGGGGTCTATTGAGGCAAAATTTTGAAATTTGCGATTTCTCCCCGCCAACTTTATTCTGCTATTAAACTCCATCGCAGCTGCTTGACGTGATGTCAAAATGACATCACGTTGTCTACATTTGGCAAGTTATCCTCGAGAATAAGAAAAATACACCAAACAGTGGACCCAGAAACACCCGGTACATCACCTATAGTTGTTTTTTGACAGTGTCCAAGTGTGGATTTTTCCTTTAATAACATTCCTGATATTGATAGTGATATTGATAGTGGTAAAGACCTCCACACCCACAGCTGACCTGGGAAAAGTCTATCAGAATGGTTCGTTTCACATGACGCAATGCTGCTTTCCATGATAACATTATCAGGATCGAATGGCATCCATCTCAACTTATGCATTAAAAAAACAAGAAAGTACAGTGATCCATCGTGAAGTGACCTTTCAATACACAATGCAGGTTAAGGGCCTGCATCTTTATCTGTCAAAGTACTCCTCTAAGACGTGGAGGGAGACTCGTCGGTCTCTTTTAAGTTTTAAGTCGAGGATATTTTTGCAGCTGAGAACAGTTGCGGTAATGACCGTCATTGTGGATGTGAAGTTGACGATAAAGATGCTGAACTTTTAATGCCAGGAATTACTAGCATTCCTCAGGGAAAGCTGTTCAGTTCTTTCCACCTGAGACTGATTGCACTGAAAAACCATACACATTAGGTTTAAATTGTTAAAATCATCCATTTGAAATCCTTGCCTTTAAAACTGCATCGTAGAACTGTTCGAACGACCCATAAGCACCACTGACCAGCTTTGTTAATAGATTGTCACTGCTAGATGTCCAAAAAGTGATTTTCTTTAGGTAAACAGGGAAAACAACCTTCTTCTCCTGATTGAAGATCATACATTTCTTACACAACAGGCTTTTAACGTGTCTCATTGGCCGTTAGTCCACACATGAACGACCTATTAACTTTGACTTAAAAAGGTTAAAAAGGAAAAGAGTATCACATTTTCAAAGACAAAAACTCCCTTTTTCAGTCACACACCGTCACATATTTTCATCCTTTCTTAGTGTATTGCAAGGTCACGCTTTCCCAGCCTGGCAGCACCTTAAAAGGACTGCACCGCCATGCACAAAAGACACAGTTCCGTCAGGTTATTTTAACTCCTCCATTGAGCCAAATAGTTCAGTATAATCCTCTGATGCTCTGCAGGTCAAGAGTGAATATGTCAAGCTTTATTTTTTTTTATTAAAGCTTTGAGACACTACCCAAAAGTGGAGCCGTTTGGTCGACCACCAGCTTTCAGATCTGTCTCTGGAACCCTACACACACCCTATCTCTGGGACTTCATGGGTTCTGGCTGAAGGCCGTCTAACATGGGTCAGCAGTAGCATTAAGTAACTGAGAAGAAGGTTGATGGTGGAAAAGAGAAGAAATAGAAAAAAGAAAAACCTCTGAAGAGACTAAGATTAAAGGGTACCGTTGCTTGTCCCTCTTTGCGTTATTAATGCCCAAATTACTAATCATACTCTCTCAGATGTTTTGAAGGGTCGGTTGATGATGCAGCAATTTAACTCGTTTAGGGCAGATAACTTTGATCAAAGTGGGACGGCGGCCCAGGTCGTAAAGGGGGGGAAGGCTGAGGCTCGCACAAGGGGAACATTGGGAGGAGAGAGAGAGAGAGAGAGAGAGAGAGAGAGAGAGAGAATGTGGTAGAGATACGTGTATGAGTGTATGAAGAAAAGGAAAGAGTGAAATTAATGAGAAAGAAGAAATAAGTCAGTATACTTTCAATTCAATCATTCTGTGAACTAAAAGCTTGATATGAAGAGATTTTCCATTTTATTTACTAAACAGATTGAATTAAAGTCAGTATAGGCCCACAGCTAAATGTTAAATTGCTCTAGACTGGGGAAAGAAAGACAATTTAAGTGGTCTGAATTGATTTTCTGCAAAAGTTCACAAAAATGTGGAAGTGGATTACTTGTCTAGAATGTTCTTCTCTACTCCATACTGTGTATTTGTAAGATTATTTCAATGCTTCATGAGGTAGTATACAGTTGAAATGAACACGTAAATGAAATGACATGTACGATAGGTTGTGATTATCAGTGTCAAACTCACAACATTGTGGCTAGCTAGAATGTGCCTTAGCCTGTTGAGTCACCAGGATTCCCAATCATCCGCTTTATCTGAGATGCCTGGGAAGCTGAACGGGAACACGTTTTGAGTTTAAGATGCCAATTCAGTCCCAGTGTACATCATTTCAGACAGAATAGTCTGCTGCTGCAGTACTGCTGCAGGGCACATCAAGGATGGACCTCCACTGTGGCCAGCGTTGTATTTTGCTACAGTATTTGGTGGTCGGGATGGCGGCTGGGAAAGGGTTGCCAGCAGTTCAAGAGAATGTATGACAGATGAGGAAAGTATGCACAGATAAAAGACCAAACACTAATGGCACATTAAGTACATTCCTTTGTTTGGGGGCAATAATCACGACATCAACCATCCTCAGATGTGTTTTTCACTTCAGCTGAGGCCAATTCTCTGAGGTTAAGATGTGATTATCATTATGGGAAAGACGATGCAAGAGCAAGATTTCCGACATCGCATTTTCAAGTATTTCAACTACAAGTATAATTTGGAGTTGAATGTATTCGAACGAGCGAATGAACACTCCGTTAAATTAAAGCGGATGGTTGCACTCTGATTCCACTGTAGGGCTTCAGTGGTCAGGGGACGCTTTGTCACGCAACTCTGCAGTATTTTTTTTTTAGGTATTAAGTTTGACCAAACTTCCTTCCTCCTCAAACACGCAATGCTCCTCCCCCTCCCTTCTGGGACATTAGCTACATTTCAGATGCCACATGCGGCTTAAATAAATAACCAATTCTCTTATGTTAAGTTCCCGAAACTTCCCCCCCACATCTCTCTCCATCTGCGGCCTATAAGACATGATGTCCTATGAAAGATGCAACTAGTGGAAGTGATGGAAGTAGAGGTCCTTTTTAAGCAGAGGAACTCGTGGTTTATTCAGCACGTCGCTAAAGAGATGGGGAGGCGGGGAGCTCTTCAACAGGAGAAGCCTGATTTGATCTAATGACAACGGTGGGAGACGGGGACGGGGAGGCGGGAGCACAGGCCGGAGCGTACGGCCAAGCTCCTCGGCATGTGTAATATCACGCATTCTGCAAATGCTTTTATCCAAAGTGACTGGCAAAACCCCCGAGTGCATTACGTACACGTCGGGACATGGGGACAAAGTGAGCTCCTCCCGACAGCGCTTGTACCCCGGACAATTAACCTTACACCTAGCGCCCGGTGGCTTTCAGTCGCCCTGTTCTAATCTTTCCTGTCATGTGAAACTTTGAAGATCCCGTCCTTCTTCGGATAGACTGGCACGGCAACAAAATAATTTTTTTAACCAATCAAATCAGTTTAAACGTGATATGCTTATTGCAACACCATGTTTGAACATTAATATTACTTGTGTAATCCATCATAGTTTTCAATGACAAAGAAGTGTACTAAATTGACTTTCAACTAGTTTTCGGTTATTGACTAAAGCGCTCATTGTGTTCATTGTATCCTATGAGGCAAACCCCACCCATGTGGTGAGCAATATTTGACCCAGGGTTGAATCATAATCCATTGGATTAACCTACTTCAATAACAAAACCGGGTTATAATAATAATATTTTTTTTATATGGCAGTTATCTAAAAGCTTACAAAGTGCTTTAGAGGAAGACATAAAAACAAGGGATTTAAAAGTTTGGTTCAAAGTTTGATCGTTCCACATTCGGTGGAAGTCAAGCTATACAGTATGAATTAAGAGAGCTTTATTCCAGAAACTATTCCAGATGACCCTGGAATAGTTTAGTCCAAACACTTATGGCACCAAGTTGTTCTTTAGCCTCCATGCACCTCCTTCATGGAGAGAAGAGCAAATTTAGGGATGCCTCGCCTCCTCCTGCATGCTGCACTGTGATTGCGCCACAGATATGGGATATTTTTTGGTACACACAGTAGCTACAATATACTCGTTTTTGGAAGGCATTACCCTTAATTAATACATAAATAATAACGTTTTCACAATAGAGAGGAATAAACAAGCTAATAAGAGCAGAGATCCAACAGCAATATCTAGAGAGGTAGTATATGACCAAGTTTGTTTATGGGACAGTAACAAATCTTACTTGTTGCACCAAATCTGCTTTGTTTTAAATCCTATTTAGTGTATTTAGTGTTAGTGCCACGCTCTGCCCATTGAGCTCTGCAGGAAATGAAACTCTCCAGCCCACACTTCAGAAAAAAGACCAAACACAGATTGCCAATTAATAATCTACAAGATGTGCCAGACAGAAAACGTGAATAGTTCAAGGATAAAATGACCTTTGTCTCATGATGCTGGAATGGATATGAATGGAAAAAATGAGCTGACAAGGAAAAGGATGGCCTGAAGATGACGGAGAAGCTCTATTAGTGAATATTCTTTCCTTCGAGCAAACTAATTACTCCCCTTTTTATAATAATAATCCCTTTTTAGTTTTTTGAGCCTCTCTCTATTCTAACAGTGCAACATTTGAGCCAGAGAGCTTTCTTCTTCGGGGCAAATCAGCTAAAGGTTCTCCCACTGAGGAGACCTGGCCGGACGAGAGGGTCTTCCATTTTTAGCTCTTCTGGTGAGGAAATGTTTAACCCTTACTGATCAATATTTCACGAAATTGCTCCTTGTGTCACTCCCCATCTCCCCCGGCTGACAAAGATGTGATCACTGTGTATGTGTCTGTGTGTGTGTGTGAGGAGCTTGATTCAAAGTGGCGCAGTCAGCAGGCCCACGGCATTTCTCTCCACCATCTCACTCCCTCTCAGCCCTTGAGAAAATGGAACTCAAACCTAGTGTTGGCTTAGGTCGAGTGGAACATGTTCCAAATGGTGTTAAAAGCATGTCCTCGCTGGCCCCGGCTCTCAATAATTTATGAGAGAGGGTGCACAAAAAAAAAAGATCATTTTTTTCCCTCTTCGATACCTTCCCCGGTGGAGCAGGGCATGAATTAGTAACACGGATCAAACTGCAGTGTTAGCGCAGATCAAGTATTTGTAAAGAAGCTGACAGGGCGATGTTACGAGGGGGGGGGGGCGGGATGGGGGGTCCTGTGAGATAATGTGGGTGCGAGCTCATGTGCCTTGCGATGTTCCTTGCTCCTGTCACATAAAATTTTCATTCGGAACGAAGCAATTCTACAAGGTAAAAGTGCGATGAATTAGTTAGCGTGACAACACGAGGCCTATCTTTAGAAAAGCGATGTCTTGAATAACATGTTAAAAAGCAGTTCTCAAACCTCTTGAATTACTTCTGAATTACTAAAAAAAAAAGAAATCATCGGATTAGACCGCATTTTCAGGAAATTGTACATTAATATAATCTTTTTTTCAAAAACACGATCGGTCGTTGGCAGATGAATTCCAATCTGTTTAACTTTAGAGGGTTGTTCTCCTCGAGCTAATTGGATTAAACTCTCCGCTTGTGTGTTCTCTTCTGATCTAGCCCAAACCACCAGATCTGCGCTGACGTGGTATCTCTGCTGCAACACCAAACCATCCAAACTTCACCAACTACCTGCATTGCGCGGAATGACCGGTCACAAGCCATCGATTAAGATAAAGCTATGTGATAGAAAAAGCTAGCATTGAAGAAGCCTCGGTCATGTGTCTAAATCGATTAGATGTTTGGTACCACAAATTATCTTTCCCTCACGTACAGATGCGCCGAGAGCACTGCAGTCCATGACAGCTGACATTCAAACAATGCATAATATCTAAGGCCATCCTGGCAAGATATTATTTGGTTAATGGAATGAATCATTAGGCTGAGGTAGGCATTTGGCCACACCACGTTATACCCAATGGATGACCATGCATGAACTTAAGTCATGAGTAAAATGACATAAAATACAAACATGGATCCATTTGTTTGAGCATCCTGTATACACCTTTAGGCAAGTACAACTTGGTCAGTATGGTCAGGATCTGCCTCTGACCATTGCAGTGTTAGCATCATGATTTGTCCATTGACCTATACATGGTACAGTGAGGTATTTCACGTTAATGCATTTATGTTTTGCTAAAGTTGTTCTTGGGACTGGCAAAAAATGCTGCAATTTTGCTGACATGGGACCAGCACACCCAGCAGTTCATTGTATCATTGTCTCTTGTATTATCAAAGTCAAGTTGCACGGGTAACTCATGGCCCTTGAATAAAAACTGTTCTGAGAAAGAGCTCTGGTCCCAGTGCCGATGCTGTAAATGCTGAATTTCGTGGCATCGTTGCCTGGTCCTCTTCCTCTGAGCTCACTGAGGAACGGAGGGAAGGCAAGGGAGATGTCCAGCTTCAAGAATCCTCAGTAAAAAGTGGGAAAATGAGAACAAGGGACTCAACCAAATACACCTTGAAGGCACTTAATTGATTTGCTAAATTTTTGCCCATTGGCCTCCAGTGCATGCCACTGGCTGTACTGAGCAGTACCCAGGTGCGATTGTGTTAAGCTGCATCATAAATTCCTATTGTCAGTGTTTGCATCACTGTGCTTCGCATTTGTTTGAGGTATTTTTAGAATTGCTCCTTAACATGCATGAAACCGAATGTAGAGTCAAGAAAAGGTCCAGTTGTGGCAACTAATACACCCCTTTGCCTTTAAGTTCACATGGTGTGTTTGAAAAAGCCGTGTCATGATGGGGTGTAATCTGACTCTTCCTCTGTCATAGCACTCAGGTGTGGTCTCTTTTCCTAATAAGGCCAAAGTTCATCAATGCTGGCCCGGTGTCAAAGTATGTGAACCAGTGTGAAATCGGTTTCGCGCACTACCTGCTCCTCCCCGTGTCTGCAATGCCTAACACGCCTGGCTGAATCACATGATCGATTATTTCTGTTAACCTGTGTCTTTACTAGGAAGCTAGGAAGCGGAGGAAGTGTACACATTCGTGTGCTGTGTGTGTGTGTGTGTGTGTGTGTGCATGTGTGTGCCATGCACCGTTTGAATGTACTCTCCCTGGAGTTTACTTGTAGGGACTGGTTTCTCAGATCTGTTCTTTGCAATCCACCCTTGAGGGAAAAAGCAGAAAGAACATTTATTCATCATCAAGCTTGTAGCAGCTAGCAGCCTTTCTGTCTGCTTATCTGCCGCTTCCCTACATGTCTTTCTGTCTGCCTGTCTGTCTTATTGCCTGCCTGTCTGTCTGTCTCTATGCCAGCTGCCTTTCTGCGCAACTTTATCGCTTTTTTTTGCACCAAAGAGAGCAATCGGCTTGATTCAGTATAGTAATGCACCAACCAGAGTGTTTTGGTTGGTTGCTGCATTTTTTGGTCAGCCTAACAGCCTAGCCCAGCTTTCCCAAATATATGTTTGGTTGACTGGTGATACAGCTCTGGTTTTTAATTCAAATCGTTTTTAACCCCCGAAAGGTCAGGCAACGGGCACCAGATTTGTTTGGTTGAGAGCATTCACATGAACACACACACACACAACGCACATCCCTACATATGGCATATAAACACGTGCATGCAACAAGTGCTCATGCACAAACATGCAACACAAGCGCAATGCAGTATGTTATCTTGTTCTTGCTCGCACACACACACACACATGCGCATACACGCAAAATCACTGATTACAGCATTGCGGTCGTGCTACTGCTAGCGCTATGCTAAATTAATGCCTTTAATGAGTTTGTTTACAGTGAGGACAGTCTGGTTATTATAGATGTTCGTTACCAGTAATCTCAGAAAGCAACAATATCATTTAAGCAATTAAGGTTAGGATAAATCAATCTAGATGTTGACAGTTGGATGTGCAGCACCAAAGCTGTGTGTCAGCGTCCCTGGGAAAACCTCTTATCCTTATCCTTAACCTCAGACACTCCGCTTTTCAACGACTGAGAAAAAAACATTGATTTTCCCGACAAAAGCCTTTTGGATTATTTCGATGCATTAGGAAAAGTTGAGATATCGCATTTTGGAAGTGCAAGACGCTGCACATGCAATACAGTGTCACATGTCATTTACATTACAAGAGTGACTGGATCGATTGACAACACAAGGATTTCCTCTGATACCGATACCGCACACTGTCCTTTTTGGTGTCATCGTGATACAACTCGACCTTGTCCTTGTGAACAGTAAAGCGTGTTTTAGCCAGCCATGTAGACCTGCTAGTTCATGCCAAGGGATCATAACATAATAAATCTCACTCACCAACATAATGTTGTTTCAGTTCAAATCTGCAGTCACTTTGGGACCTGCTCTCTATCAAAATAACAGCCACTGTTCAAATAAACTCCACACACAAGCCCAGGCCTGGTGTTCCCGACATTCACAGGCACCAGCTATCCTCGGGAAGATTGATGTTTTTTGTTTTTTTTCCCTTTCCTGTCATCTGATATTAAACAAGTATTTATCAAGGCTTGTAATACCTCTTCAGGCTCTGAATACTTATGGGATTGTTTGGCATTTGTTTCTCTCCATGCGAGACCATGAGAGTCCATCAAAGCAAAAAAAAAAAAAAAAAGGCGAGGAGCTCAAAATCATCTCACACATGTGATTTTTGGTTAACTTGTACAGTTGTACAGTTACGGCTTCCTTAAACCAGAGAGGATCAGTTGAACTTTGATTTGGCCGCCGCTGAAGCCTACTGTTGATGGAGGAAGAGCCCAAGGGGGAATCTCTAAGCAGGTTGCTCAACCTACACGTCAGACTGCTTTCAACACATACACACACACGCACGCATGCCCCAAATGCACATGCATGAACATACAGTGCACATACATGCAGTTCACACACAGGGTGTCGTCCAACGAGCATGTGCACACATGCATGCATGTGCAGAGGCAGAATATGAATATGTTCACACGGATGAAAATTTCTGAAATCGCTGGGAAAGAAAATCACTGAAAAGGTCAACATACAGATGGGGGGGTGGGGGGGTGTCTGCTTCCTCTCTCAGCGTGAACACTATGTTTGGATAAGAATAGGACCGCGTGACTCTGAAATAGCGCCTTTTCACTGCACATCTGTTTACTTTGAAAGTGTATCTCTTGCATTCTTACACTCGGCTCGGTGACTTCATCGCTGCCCGCGGGGCACAGAATACATCAGTGAGTCAGGACAGTCGTCAGGGTTTTCTCCCCCGCACGCAACCAGCGACTGGAAAGAGAGGGCCCGGACCCGAACGGGGGGGGTTGCCCACTTCTCTTGTCTGCGTATGACTCCAGGTTTCCCGCCAAGACGTTCGGACTGCGTGAAGTCGAAAATGTAATTGCAGTTTAACGCGAGAGCCAATGAAGTGTCCTAATCGGTGCATCGGTGACTTTTTTCCCCAAATGATCACATGCAAGCCGGCGTTTCTCAACTACTGGTCAGCACCAACCAATAGGGTGGTGGAGCTTTGTCACGTGACTGGATAAACACACAGTGACCATCCTATGCCGTAGCGGACAAAATAAACATAAAACCGCTTCTTTCTTACCAAATGAACTGCTTTCATTTATTTTATTATTTCATCACATTAAAGTCCCTTTCAATATTATGGCCTTTTTCTTTATTGTTTTACAAATATTAAGTTATCCACAGAAATAAAATAACTTAGATAATAACCGACATAAAAATACATACATACATTACATTTATGACATGAAAAAAAAAATGAATGCATATTGCTGATATCCCCACCCCCCCACCCCCCAGAGTTCTCCTGAACACAATTCTTGCATGTGCAAACTACTTATCTGCATCAAAATAATCTGTGCCAAAACACCAGAAAGATTTCAGGTTCGCTCGTTCTGCTTTCAACACAGAAAAATGATTTGCTTGAAATAAATTACCGATAAGGAGCCTCACTTATAGAAACGTCTTAAGATCAGATGTGATCTTAAAAAAATGTGCATAGGTAGCAATCCACATCGTTATCGATACGCCTTGAACCCGGCGCGGAAAGGTGTCCGGGGCGTACGTCGGACGTGATGCATTCGCAGAGGTGCCGAAGGAAGCGGGTGAGTGTAGGATATATTGTGACGAGAAGCTTACAGTGTTGCACACAGCACGTTGCGTCACAAAAAATAGGAAACACTTGATCGATGACAGCCGAGGATGTTTATAGTGCGAGGAACTGCAGCCTTGTTTACGTGCGCTCGATTTCCTGAAGCACTTGATCATTTATTGATGGCACGTGTGCAGCTTTGTTTTTCGGTTGCGATCGCAAAGCGGTTCAGGACGAGCTGAAGACGAGGCCCGGGGGTCTACGGCGAAACTGGCGGTTCTCTTGGGATAACTTTACGTTACACGCCACTGACAATGCATGGGACATTTTGGAAAATGCATTGTAGAGGTGGGGGGTTGTAAGACATTACATCAACATGGCTGTACAAACTAGTCTAGCAATGATTTTTAAAGCTGAATCATCAAATAAACCTCAGATAGGGCTAGTGTGTCGCTTTCTGTCTATTTGAACGTGTGAATTTTATTGCAACATCCTTCCATCCATTAGCGGGAAGGAAACGTCTACGACTGTGAGTCTGACACGAGGAATCCCAGGAAGCTGCCGCTGACTGACGCAGTCTTTCGATTGGCTTATGCTCTGCTCAGCTTCACCGTGGCTGTGGCGTCTCCCCTTTCCGCGGAGGCCGGGCGTTTAGCGCTATTTAGAGATGAATTCTGTCGGGGGGGAAACCGGAGCGTCCTTTAAAACTGGGAACAGTCCGGTCTGCGTTTTCTCGCCTTTCCGCTGGAATGGATTGGTGTATTTATTGAGCGTCATACACACACGACACACAGTACTGTTTACGGCTACAGTAGGTCATATAGTGTCAGTTTGATCCCCAGCTCCATTGTGAAAGATGTATTCTAGCTGTAACCTGATGACTGGATCCTAACTCCCAAATTCCCTAACCGCTCCAGGTGATGGATCCTGCATTCCAACCTCTTTAATTGCATGGATATCGTGTGCAATATGGCTAAATCTGTCTCTGTGTGTACGCAGGAGGGAAGAAAAACAGCAATTCAAATGTAGTTTATGCTTTAAGGATCTGTTTGAATTGAACCAATGGGAAGCTTTCTCTACGTGTCGATTTTTACAAGTGCGATGTGATCAACCGATTGCGCTCGTCTTCCTCTTAGCTCACCAGAATCCCGTGCAGCTGTTTGACAGTCAACATATGCTGTTCAGAAAAAGAACCTAGCATCTAATTGAAGCTCAGAGTCCCTCAGTCCTGGGATGAAAGGCTCTAAATGTCCAGGCAGCTTTGGACGCACGCCGCAGGTGCGCACGCTCTTTGCCGACGTGCGCGTATGTCCTGTCGGCTGGCTCAATTGTTCCACCCTCTGTCCGCGCTCTTCTGTTCGGCCGACAGAATGCAGCAGTCCGTCGCAAAAAAAGGAATGGGGCGCGTTGTTACAGTCATGTCCCCCGTTTCAAATAATAATAATAACAATTTTTAAAAAATGTCTGTATTGCGCTTTTGTCTTTATCGTGCACAGTCTCTCGGTGTGTGTTTCTTCATTTACAGACACTGACCCACTCTGTTATCCTGCACTCCTCGCAAACCACGTAGCAGCACCAGTGGAACTTGCAGTTGCAGCGTTCGCTCCGCGTCTGCTGCAGGATATTGTGGCCCCTCCCGCAGCACAGGCTCTCACAGTTGTCCATGCCGGGGCTGGTCTTGTTGCAGATCCGGCCCTGCGTGCCCGCCGAGTCCGAGCCCAGGTCCCGCTCGCAGAAGTCGGGCGACTTTTCAAAGTAGACCAGCTCGTTGACGTTGGGCCGCCGGCGATGCGCGTGGTGGTGGTTGTGGTGGTTGTTCTGGTGGTGGTGGTGGTGGTGGTTGTGGTGGTTGTGGTGGTTGTGGTGGTTGTTGTTGTGGTGGTGGGAGTGGTCGAGCTGGCCGGTGTTCCGGTTGTGGGCCTTGATGAGCGCGGCGATGTGGAAGCGCTCCTTGAGGAGCGAGCCGACCACCCGGAACTCCGGGGTGACCTGCCAGCAGGTCTTCAGCTGGCAGCTCCCCGACGTCCCGTGGCACTTGCATTTCCTCCTCATGTGGTCCAGCACCACCTGGCAGAGGGGGAGAGAGAGAGAGAGAGAGAGACAGAGAGGGAGCAGGTAAGAAAACGAGAGATGCATGAATTTGTTGCTTGCTAGCTAGCTTGCCATTCCAAAGTGTAATATGTACAGGGCTTTGCAGAATGCATGCTATATTTCATATTAGCTTTTGTATGTGTTCGTTCTTCAACCTTCATTCCTGAGAGGTTTGAAAACGCTCTGACACTCAACACACTAAAGAAAAGGTTGGTCTCCCAGCTGGTCTGACTCTGAGGCGTGCTGATATCACATAACACTAATGGATGCAGGCGTTACACAAACAGACAGTAGGGTCATCATTCATCTTTTGGCGTCGAGTAACGTCATTTGTAGCGGCACATTAGGCGTCAGTACTACAGTATTGACATATTTTCACATAACGGCGGCCGGTGGACTCCTGGTACCACTTATATGTTCATTGCTTCCCCCCCCGCCACCCCCCGGGTTTTAAAGTCGCCAATTTGTATCCCTCTGAGTCAACGTTTGGTTTTATCGACTCAGGAGAAAATAGCAGGATTGAATGGGGCCTATTTCCACACGGCTCATTTTCCACATCCAGGGTAAATTTAGACTCGGTTCACCAACAGGCATTACAACCAGCGGCTTGACACTGGCTGAAAAAACAATGCAGCAGCACCGCAATAAAGCATGCAAAAGGGTCAGACTTCATCTGCACGCACACACACACACACACACACACACAAATGCCTCGCACTGCAAGACTTCCCCACCCCTTTTAGCAACACACACACACACACACGTCTGCGGATGTCCCTCCCACATGGCATAAGCCCTGTCCATCCCTCTTAGCAATGTTCCCTGGTGGCTCGAGCTTGTGTGTGAGTGTGTGTGTGTGTGCGCACGCGCGTGTGTGTTTGTCTGTCATCACTAGTTCTAAACTTTAAGATCCAATTACCAACAGGAACACCAGGCCACCCAGAGTACTGACAGATGCTGCTGCTGCCGCCCCTATCAACACACACACACGCACACACACACACGCACACAGACACACACACAAATACACAGAGGCACAGAGATGCACAGACCCACACATCACGCACTTGCATCACACCGCGACACACACACACACACGCATTTGCAAAGAAATAATTCTCACCTCTGAGCAAACAAATGCACACACACACACACACACACAGACACACACACACACTATCGCTCTCATATCAGAGGACCATCACAACAACTTCCCAGAGACAGTAAGAGAGGAAGATGGGGGATGTATGTCAAATTTTAGGGGATACGTCAAAGTTTTTCACTGTCAGAACGTAAACACAACGGATTTAGTTTCTATTCAAGTGCGGTGTACTGTACTGTTAAGGCACAGTGTGTGTGTGTGTGTGTGTGTGTGTGTGCATGTGTAAATTCACGCATGTGTGTTTGTGTACGTCTGTATCTGAATAACCTTGTAGCCTGTTCTTGCATGAAACTCTGCCAAGAAAGTGGATAATTTCCTTGGAAAGAAACTACACAGTCAAAACTCCTCCATTATTTAACTGGGATCTGATCCATTAGAGACAGAGATGGGAGCAGAAGGAGAGAGAGGACAGAGAGAGAGAGAGAGAGAGAGAGAGAGAGAGAGAGAGAGAGAGAGATGTATGTAGCTACTGAGTGGGACAATCCACTTGCCCACTTCTCCCAAACTGAAGGTCGCTTTGGACTGATGCCAAAAACAGATACTACTCCATCCCCCCTTGTTCTCCCCCTCCTTCCTCAAAGGGGGAGAGCAAGGGAACAAGTGGTTGAATAGTTAAGAGGGATCGGTGTGCGTGCTGCCAGGCTCCATTTCAGCACTGCACCGTGTGCTACGGGTTTTCCCGATTGAACAACCCGTGAAAAAAAAAAAATTAAAAAATAGAAACACGCTCCCTAAGTTCCGGGGCATGAATGAGTGGTGGAGTGGTGGAAGAAAGAGTGATAAATGGGGCCACCTGACTCATTCGTTCGGAACGAAGCGGTGAAAAAAAAAAAAAAAAAAACAGCAACAAAAGCGGTTGGTTTTGCCGTAGAGCCAAAGCTAACAGCGATCGGTCATGAGCGGTCCACTGTTGCCAAACCTGTGGAGGAGGGGAAAACACGATGCCTCGAATTAGAGCTGCAAGGCACGAGCAAAGAAATAGTGCTTATGTGTTATGTGGATATGGGTTCATGGGTTAATATCATTTTTTTTTGCAGCTTATGTAAAAATAACTACCACTTTATACAGTGGTTATCCAAACCCCTTGGGAATGGAGGCTATTCTGGAAAATTCAATGTTTGGAACGCTGGGAGAGAAAAAAAAAACATCTGAAATGATCAGTGCAGCTTAAAATCCATTCAGCTAAATGATGCACCATTTTCAGTTTTTGCATCATTGCATACTCTGCTCATAAGACAAGGCCGTGTTTTAAAGACGTGTCGGAATAAACACGCTTCTCCTGTTATTGAGAATGTGGAGGAGAAAGCGAGAGGCAGTGGCGATCTGCGGTGAAGAGGTAGAGAGGACGTTTGTAAACCTAAACGCCATCGTGATCCCACAATAGGCGCTTGCGTTGACGTCTCGTCGCAGCGTCAGGCTCAGTTTTTTGTTTTTTTTAACACGAGGGTCAAGGCATCCCCCAGAAATCACAAACCTGCTGGCCTTAAACACACAGCGCAGCCTGTAATCACACAACTCCCATAACCCACTTAAACCTTAAACACACAAACTGACCCGGAGCATCGTAATTGAATCCACACTGCCACTGTTTTATTCTCCTAGACTGGCTAGCAGCTTTAAAAAAAAAAAAAACACTTAAATGTGTCATTTCTAAAGATACTGGTGGATGAGGGAAAAAAAAGCCTTATTGTTGTGGCAGATGATGGACCACATGCACTTTTAAACCAGTGTCTCACACACTTGCGTAGCAGAGCGGAAGATGTTTAAATTCACTCCTCCGTTGGCTACGTCAAGAATGGCTAAGTCACTTTTGATTGGTAGCACAGCTGTCAATCATGCTTGAGGGCACCTTACAAGTGGGTTCAAAACTGGAGAGCCACTGTAACACCAGTAACAAGGGCAGTGTTACTTTAGTTATTCTATGTGACATTTCTTGAGCTAGACATTCAAGTTATCGGTCTCCTGCAGAAGCCTCATATCTTCCATTTTGCCATTTTTTATTTTTTTGTTCTTGTAATAGTCGGCTGATATTATTTCCCATGTGAAAAATGTTTCACAACCCTAGAATGAAGACAAACAGCTGCCAATGCATTGTCATTGAAATCGACTTATTTTTTTTCAATTCCTGACATGTTTTTTGGAAGTGCAAGGTGTAGGACACAGATATGATAGAAATATACTGGAGGAGAAATGAAATATTACCTTGTTCCTGGTTATTTTGAATTATGAGTCACTACAAAAGGCCATCCTCAAGCTCTGAGCCTATTAGGTTTTAATACCTTTGCCTCTAAACAAAACTCCAGCCTGGAAGCCAGCGCTGCTGCCCCGCATTATCTTTCAAGTTTAAAGGGGAATGCCGCTCAATTTAGGAATTAACATAAGAAAATTCATCCGCCCCGACCGAGATCAAAGGAGCAACATCTGCGAGTTCTTGTTTTAGGGCGGATTTATCCGCTAAACACACATGGCGCGCTGCACGCCCCCCCCCGTTGCTCTGACTGGGCAGACCTCGGAAAAGTTTTGCAAAGCTACCGAAAACCTCAACAGTAAAACAAACTCACAGGTGAAAAGGTAGCGTGTGTTTGCGTGTGTGTGTGTGTGTGTGTGTGTGTCGGGGGAAGCGTCTTTCCTTTTTGACAGGCAGTTGAAAGGCAAACAGGTACCATCCAAACCTGTAATAGGTGATCGGAAATAGGGGAGCTGTCTGCTCTTGCTGTATTAGAAGTGGTCTGTCAGTGTGACAGGAGGAGTGTCTATCTATCTATCCAACAAAAGACCTGGTGTGAAATGGTAGCTGGGTACATTTTGTACATATGGAAAAAAAATATCAAAATAAGAGCGCCTGATTTCCCTTAACCTTTAAATCTACCTTAATGCAGTATATATACACCTATAGTAAATAGGTATGGTAGTGTCTGTCTACTGAAACTGATCCCATGATAAATAATAGTTTTTAATACATCATGTATCTCAACTTGCTCTGTTATGAAGCTGTTTGAAAATGTCTGACAAGATCAATCGAGCCTCAACTAGTTTGACTATATTTGAAGCTGTATTTCATTCCATCAGAGGTGAAAATGTTTAGGAGCAGGGAGCTAAAATTAGTCTTTTTCTTTTTTGTTGTTGTCGACCTCTGGATTTAAAAATGAGTTCATGCGATTTTCTCCACGTCAGTCTGGTTGGTTCGTTGATGAGCAGATGAGAGATTGTGATTGTCTGGCTTGTTCCTTTTCCTGCTCAGGTGCACCTGGGGCTATGGCTGGGCAGCGACACAGGAAAGGGAGAGAGAGAAAGCAAGGGATAGAGAGCGAGAGAGAGAAATGTTGTGTGTGCGTCTGTGTCTGTGTCTGTGTTTATGATATCTGGCTCGACTACCGTAGCCGATGAGAGACGAACTGAACTGCAGTGATTTATTGTTGCCCCGTGGAACAGGAACCGACGTTTAAGATCCTGAGAACAAGCCCTCGGGACGTGCGGAGCTGGAAGAGGATGAGTTAAGGGATAAGTGGGTGGTGGCGTGGGGAGAGGAGAGGTGTGTGTGTGTGTGTGTGTGGGTGGGTGTGTGTGTGTGTCGCTGCAAATCACCTGTCCTGATACTGTGCCTAGGCTCAGTCATCACCACCCACCGCTATCAGCCACAGATTAGACTGCAATCAGTTCTTATCTCAACCTGCGCAAATATTGTAGGTCTCACCAAATTTCCGAGCTACTTTTTATTTCAACACACACCTCATATAAAAATACGCCTGGTAATTGAAAAATGGAAAAGTTGCAAATAAAAGCTATAGTGTTGCACGTTAATGTTTCCAGAGACTCGGTCGGGCACCCAAAACTGGGTCGCGAGAAGATTAAAATAGGTCACCGGAGAGCTGATGCTTTTTGGATGTACTGGCCGTGACATGTTGCTTAAGCATTCCTGAGTCTCTGCAAATGGAAGCTATATGCAATATTAGGATATATTAGGACGAAAACTAGTCTTTTTTTGAAAACACGGTACCAAAAACCGCCGCTGCATCCTCTCGTGAGCTACACGCCGGCTTACATTGTACTTACACTAGGAGGATGTAATTGCCTCCAAATTCATTGGTGGACCCGCAGTTAGAAAACACACATCTGGTGAGTTTTAATTGGCTGAGGAGAGTGAGACACAGGCGTCTATAAAACAACCCCAGACGGAGATCAAATGAGACATGTTGGTGGCAGATTAGGACTGCAGGCTATATAATATAGTAGAGCAGACGGAGGTACAACATTGCAAAGCAGACAGAGTAGAGCGCAGTAGAGTCGATTAGAATGGGTTGGAGTTGAGGAATGTACTAGATCAGATCCGTGCTGCAGGGGCTGGCCTGGTCTACTCCACCACTAACTAGTATCTTCAGAATCTATCTATCTATCTATCTATCTATCTATCTATCTATCTATCTATCTATCTATCTACCTACCTACCTACCTACCTACCTACCTACCTACCTGATTTTAGCCTGATCACCGGCCCAGCAGACAGGCAGGAATCTTGCAGTATGAAGGGGGTTAAGGAGTCAGTGTTTTGCCTCAAGTTGCAGACCAATCAGGGGGCAGTAAAGTATTTCAAACCTTTGATTTGCAAGACAAGAAATCTGGACAAATGTGGCTGAACCCCCGCCCCCAACACAAATTTTTCATAATAAGCACTAAAAGTTGCGCTTGAGACAAATACAGAAACTGAGCAAGTCGCTCTTTGTGCAACCTGTACAACAAAAAAGACCAAC
Organism: Hoplostethus atlanticus; assembly: GCA_034670405.1. NCBI lineage: Eukaryota > Metazoa > Chordata > Actinopteri > Trachichthyiformes > Trachichthyidae > Hoplostethus > Hoplostethus atlanticus. The sequence goes on from JAXDDX010000030.1 coordinate 185,870, forward strand.
AATCTGCGAAAAGACTTTTAATGTGAAATGCTTTCCTTTTCCTCATTCTCAGTCATGAATTGCAAGTTGCAACCTCCATGATATATGTTCAACATTTGGAGGCAAATTAGCAATTTCACTAGCAGTTGAACGTTGTGTCATCAACGTTGAATTCTTTTGGGGGGAATTCTGATCTAACGTCTGTCTGTCTGTCCCACAGTCGCCTCGGTAAACAGCGGGCTAGTCTGCATGCTGCCTTGTGTTTGTCAGTTCAAAGACCCTCCACTAAAGGACCATTAAAGCCGAGCAGAAAGCCAAGGCGATATCAAAGCACACAAACAAATCCCACAGCAGCACATTAAGCCCAGACATCACTTTAAACAAATCAAACGCCTCGCATCAAAAGAACAGTTAAGCACACACACACACACACACAAGCACACACACGTACGCACACACACAATCAAATGCAATAACTGAACAATCACAATCTTCCTACAGTAAGAAATACACTACATTATGTGTGTGTGTGTGTGTGTGTGTGTGTGTGTGTGTGTGCGTACTGTTTACTCACTGTTAATTGTACACAATGTCCACAGATCTCATTTAAAGCCTCTAATAAAATGTTATTACCAGTGTAAGCACTTCCACCTGCTGAGCTTTTACTGTGAAGCCTATGTGTGTATGTGTGTGTATGAGGAAAGAGAGAGACAGAGAAAGAGAGAGAGTGCACAATCATGCACTCTCTCTCATGCACATGCATGTGCGCGCACGCCTGTGTGTGTGTATGTGGACTACAGAATGTTGTGCACACCACTTGATGATGCTAAATGACCTCTGAGGAACACCAACCCGGCGCTAATGTCGCTATTTCACACACTTTGCTTTTTTGTGTGGGTTCTGAGTCAGTGAGTTACCGTGAAAAGGGCTCTCCAGAGAGGTTTATCATTGCTCAAGGGTTAAATTAAGCATACAAGGATCTTGGCATCCCATTGCTGTTTTTTTGTTTTCGTCAAGCTAGTGGGGGGAATCTGGAGTTTAAGACACTTTACTGTAAGCCAGGTGCTTCAACGAGCCATTGTTGTGTCTTAACTCATACACACACACGTGGTCTTTCGGCACGCCGTGAGTTTCATCACGTTTACAGTCAGCTCCCATCACGTTTCTGTCAGCCTCTGTGAGTGAGGCGGCTGCGGTCGATTCACGATTGATTCAATCCATTTAAAATAGAAGTAGTTTTTCATTGGCTCACAATAGAGCATTCATTCTCCATTTTTACTGATTTGCTCAATTTTGAACAGAATCCACTGATTCTGGAAGTGGCGTCTGGGTGAGTGGCTTACCTGCTGCATGTATTTAACAATAGGGGGGATGGAGAAAAGATAAAATGTGTAGTTCCCCCAATAAAAATACTACCAAGTATAATATACCGTACTTGCCAGTCATATGAACTGATAGCATAGCATAGCATTGTCACCACCTGCCTTATGAACCGATTGGATCCAACAGAGCCTCTTAGCGTTGCCTCCATGAACAACGGGAAACCACGTTTGGAGGTGTGCGTTTCTAAGCGATTGAGCTCGGAGGGGGAAAGAACTTGGCTAAGAACTTTACTGGCCCTGGCAAAGTGTTTCCGTGTTACAAGCAGCCAGTGTAAACATGTAGTCACGCCTGCTAAAAACCGCTCGCTCAGAATCCGACAACACCCTGGAGGATGGATTCAGGGGAGGGGGGGTAAAATTGGATTTGCAAGTAATCAAAAGGCATCTGAGGTGAAATCAGCACCTCTGGCCGGAAAAATCAATTAAATCCAAACGTTAGCCAAGCGGTAGCTAGCTAAACAATTGGCATTTTCTCTGCTTTGTAAAAACGACTTGTTTCGGATGAATGGATTTAAAAGAGCAAATTCAGTGATGGAAGCATTTTCATTCAGCTCTATAATTCTACGCTCAATGTCACTTACAGTAGATCATAGTTGCAGACCATGCCAAACAAACATGGATGCCGCATGGATGCACAGTCATTCACCCACTTTTCTATGTTTTGGAACTTTTCCCTCTCACTCTCTCTCCAAAACCCCTTGTGTGATAAACTTGTCTGCAAAATCTATATTACTCAAGAGGAGCTGGAAGAGGAGGAGGGAGAGAGGAGAGGGGGTGGGAGCATGGAGGTGGGGGGGGGGGGCGTAGTTGGAGGGAAGGAAGGGCGAATCTCTTTCTACTTTCCGCCCCGGTGTTTGAAGTCTAAAATCTTTTGCAGGGTTTTAAACATCTGTTTCCAAACTGCCAGCAGCCACTAATTAGGGCTAAAAACAAGACGGGACGTCGTGAGAACCCCGGGGTGGGCATGAGGCGACATGCACACCCCGCTAAAAAAACCACCGCATTCCTCTGCTTAAAGACTACTTCTCTGAAAGGGGGGGGAGTTGGGGGCGGGGGGGGGGTTAGTGAAGGAGGGAGGTGAGGTGGTTGCTGGCGGGTCGGTGGGAGGAAAGAGAGAAGAGAGGGGAAGGGTAGGCATTATTTTGAGGCCCCACCTGTCAGTGTTTTCTGTTTGATTCTGGGGGCCGTGTGTGTGTGTGTGTGTGTGTGTGTGTGTGTGTGTGTGTGTGTGTGTGCGCGCAGTGAGGTCTTACAGGGGTTTGTTGGGGCTTTCTGCGTCGTTTGAAGTTATCAAGGTGCATGGTATTCTATAACAGGTCTGCAGTGACTCACACTGCACCCGCTCTCCGTCTCTCCCTGTTTTTCTTTTTCTCCCTCTCTCTCTCTCTGGCTTTCCCTTTTCTCTCTCTCTCCCTCCTTCTTTCTCTTTTTATTACATTTACATACCTGGCAGTGATTGCCTTCTGTGCGTTAGACTCGGTGATCTAAGCTGATCTCTCAGAGCATGCTTCTGCTTCACGTAAAACCCCCATAACTGCAATTTTGGTATTAAAAGTTTACACGGTCCCCTAATTTCATGCCTCTAGGTCCCGTGAAATGGAGAGAACATCATTCTCTCCACAGACTCACTGTTTGGAGCAGTGATGTATAACCCGGTGTATCAGATGGGCAAGTAGACAAAGGACTTCAGCTGTGAACTCTGTCAAGGTCATCAGGGGTCATCGGGCCAGTGTCAAAACACGGGAGGGAAAAGGTCAGGGGCATCGGCCGTAATTTGGTCTCCCCCCGTGGCCGTAACCAGAATCTTTGCCAAAAACAAGGTAGCCTCTTTGTAGTTGACAATTTTGAGTCAAAGATCAGAACTTGAGGTCAGAAAGATCAAAACGTCTCTCTCTTGTTAAACCGATGCCTGTGTTCAGCTCAGTAGGCTAGAAGTTTGTAGCTTTGCACACTGAAATCAAAATGAACTGGGAGGATACATTTCCTGCAAAGGATCACATTTGCAGGATATATAATCTGTCATAAGCCACATAAACTTTCTCTGTAACTTGCATTGTGCATCTGCAATTTTTTTTGGCGCCCTGCAACACAGTAGCAGACAAATATTATTGTTCTGGAAGTATTTGCTTCAAGTCACGTCTGCTGTTAGTGTTGGTTTCCATGTCTCGTCTTGTGCCGCAACGCTTGACAGTTTCATGACACATCCCACTAGCTAATGGGTTTTCTCACACACACAATCAGACGCTGCTGCCAAACGCAGATTCTTGGCAAAAACAGCAGAGAAATGTTGACCGCACTATGACTCTCTCTCATGACATTACACCGATTCTAAAACATGAGGAGCGGGCCTCCTCTTTGCCAACATTTAGCCAAATTGATGAATTATTTAACATTATACATCATGGGATAATGGGAGATAATGCCTGAAAGCAACGCTTCTCTTTGTAAATATTTAGGCGTCTGGGTTATCATAGTTCAGCTGACAGAATTTTGTTTAAAGCCATCTGACAGTCTGACAGTGACCTCATCAACCGACACTATCAAAAAGTCATATATGACCATCTCTGCATGTATTAAATGCAATAAAAAAAAAATGAGGTTGTAGGGGAATTGGCAGGGGAATCAGGTGTAGAAAATAGTTGTTACTACTTTTCCTCCCATTTTCATTACATGTACTATAACACTATGTCATTTTTATATTTTTAGGCATTTAGCTGACACTCTTATCCAGAGGGACTCACAATGAGCAGAGGTTCAGAGTCTTCTGTTGATGGACACATTGGCTATGACAGGGATCACTTTCCTGAATTAGCAAGCATGTGGCTTCAAGAGATACAGTATAGAGCACATACCAAAGCTATACCATGACCAGACCTGTTACCGTTATTCTCTTGCCCTGGGACCCAAGCGTATGGAAGCATTACTGCTCGTGTCATATCGGCACCCACCGAGAGTTTATTCCCATGTCAACAGTGCTGATTGGAATTTATGTCCCTACTACTACTTGTGTTACTATTACCACTACTGCTGAGGCCTGCTGCTGCTGAGCTCGACTGACTCACTCCGCATTTGTGTTTTGTCTGCATAATCAAGGAAACCAGAAGTAAACTGATGGAAAGATACAGGCCCAAATTACTCAGGAGGAAACAGCGAACAATGAGCAATTTATGGCCGCTTCTTGTCTGTGTTCCACCGCAATGCTGGAAGCCATCAAGGCTTATCACTGTCATTTACATCTATCTCTCCTATTGCCCAAGGGAGCAAATTCTAGTTAGCCAAAGAAGTTTGAAGTTCCACTTAGAGATCAAGTTAATGAAGGGATACAACTGGTTACAACAGAGGATGGTTAGTTATTTGTTGTATTTATCCCTATGCCCAAGGGGACAAATGCATCATCAGGTAGTTAGTAAAAGAAGCTAACTAAGAGGTTGGTTTATAGGGATACAGATGGCTAGTTAGTTATTCAGTTAGGTAGTTATTGTTTGTCAAAAGGGAAATTCTGGTGCTATGCGAGTAATAGGCTGACAAAAGGCTTAAATAAACATGTCACCTAGTTACTGAACTCCAACTGTCAGTTTACATGTTGTGCTAATCGAATGTCCTTATTATCCAATTAGCCTGACAGTAGCACAACAATAACACACCTCTCAAGCCACAAAACCAACTGCACGAGCCAAGGAAGGGCAATAGAAATGGTTCGCTATAATAATAATCCTAATAATAATAATAACTTTATTTATACAGCGCTTATCAAAACAAAACAGAAAGTTACAAAGTGCTTCACAAGAGGCTGCAACTAGGCTCATAATGGATTAAAAGCTCTGTAATGTAGCTGGGTTCTAGGCTTGAAGTGCCTTAAAAGTTATTAGTAAAAATCAAATCAATCCTAAAACTAACTGGAAGCCAGCGAAGCTAAAACAGGAGTAATTGTTCTCTCTTTTTGGTGCTCATGAGGTTGTGGCATTCTGGACTAATTGCAGTGTAGTAAGATTCTGCTGGCATAAGCATGTGTACATTGAATTACAGTAGTTGAGGCAAGATGTGATAAAAGCATGAATAACACTTTCCAGGTTCTTGTTTGAAAGAAATGGTCTGATCTTAGAAATGTTCCGTAATTGTAAAAAATCTGAAAAAGATGACACCCAGATTTCTTCAACTTGAGGAAACATTAGAGGACAAAGGGCCAAGATGTTGTGTGATGTGTGCATTTGATGTGTCTGAACCAATAATAATAACTTCAGACATTTCTCCATTTAATTGTAACAAGTTTTGAGACATCCATTTCTCAAATGTTGCTTGGGTTAATGGAGAGATACATCTGAGTGTCATCTGCATAACAGTAGAAACTAATGCTGATATGCCTAGAGGTAGTATATACATGGAGAATAATATTGGGCCCAGGACGGACCCCTGGGGTACTCCACATGTCATGAGTGTGCTAGATGACCTGGAATCGCCAATAGCTATGTTAAAAGTCCTGTCTTGCATGTAAGAGTTAAACCAATTTAAAATAGAACCAGCCATTGTTTAAGACGTTCAATTCAAATCAAATGATTAATGGTGTCAAAAGCAGCTGTGTCAAAAGAACTAAAATACAATTACCCTCATGACTAGCTAAAAGTAGATTGTTCATCACTTTACGAAGCGCAGTCTCTGTGCTATGAAAAGCTTTAAAACCAGACTGAAATTCTCAGAGTCCATTCTCATTCAATTTGTCAGCTACTATGTATTTTAGCTATCACATAACGTCATCATCAATCAAAATTAAAACAAATGTAATTAAATATGGCTTGATGAACATCATCATTAGTCAAGTTTAAAGTTACATTTAAATAAAGTAAAACAAAGTCTGTGTGATCATTACAGGTAGCAGAAATGCAACATTATGTAACACTAACATTACAAAAAATAACTTTCATAATTCCCTCTGTGAGATCAATTTACTTTAGTTAGTTTTTCTAGGGCACATAATAAATTATTAATCCATATATAAAGTCACAAAACTGATAGTTGTTCTGTATTAAGGCAATTCCAACCCTCAAAAAAATTTAGGTATTGAGAATCCCCATTGTGGCCATCTTAACCAAAATGCATACCTCTCTTGGGGCTGCACTGGGAAGAGGGCAAAAGGGCAAAAGCTCCCTCTTAGCTGTTAAGTAGATGAAATTGAGCATGCATAAATTGCCAGCTACAAGATGCTTGATTGGACAAGAGCTATGGCTCCCAGGACAACAACCTTATAATGATGTCAAGCAGTGGTTTTAAAACTTTTTCTCTGTGAATCTACTTTCCAAAACGATTTTTTCATTCAATCTAAACAGATTTTATGACCCTTTGTGCCGGGTAATTGAACAAAAACAATGTACTAACGTAATAGCATAAACGATCAAATTATGAAAAATGATTTGTAATCTGGTTTGGACCCTGGACGATGACGATCTGGTTTTCATGCAGGACAAGGTGATCAATCTATGAAATTACAGCAAATGAATGAAAAATACAATAGCAACCAATGTAGAAAAACCTCACCCTGCATTTATCTTGCATTAGTACTGTGGGATTTTCCACAATTCCACAATTCCTCCACAATTCCTCTTTAACTTGCAATTGTGATGGTTATAAGACAATGTCTTGATTCCCCATTGAAACACACTGTAACAATATCGCTGCGTTAAATATACTGTATGATTCTAACTGTGACATTTGAAATTGCCTTCAAAAACACACGTCTGGTCCTGTTGTTATTTTGTAAGACTTCAACTGTCAAGTAACAGTTATTGCTAACAGCCTGCAGAGCTTAAACAGATCCCCTCAGCACACACACTCATATTTGTTCTCTATTTTGTATGCACACACACACACACACGTACAAACACACACAGGGTGTAATAATGACAGGCCACTATGGACTTAGCCAATAAAATCAGAGGGTGTTGTTCATTGTGATGTGATCACTGGCCCACAGGCCCTGAACCCACCCACTCTCCATCTGCTTTACTGGTAAATCTATTGTAAGATTCCCAACACCCTGCATCCCTTACTACGGCAGAAGAGACATTTCCCCTTCGGAATGGAAGCAACAGTGCAGCAGCAGTGCATCAAGTATGTAAACAAAAGGGACTTCTTATCCAAGTTTTTACTCACTGTACAACTTATATAGGGAGAGTGCCATATTTATAAATTTGCCATATGATATAAATTTATATGATACAGCATACTTTTTCAATTATTTCATAATAGGTTAGAGAGCACATCCACAATAGTTTTAGTCCAAAGAAATTCCACGGCCGAAGTTAATTGAATTGAAAGTGAATCAAAACCAGCCCTTGTGTACATCTATGGGTGGCTAGCAACACAAAGCTTTCACCCTAGCCAAATTTATAAATTGCATTGTCAAAGATAAGTTACTTTTTTTGTGCATGCTATATGACTGCTCATGCACTCACCCCCCCCCGCCCCGCCCCCGCCTACTGCTCTCCCCTCCACACTCACCTGCCTCCCAACTCTATTATTATGCAGCCTCATGCGGGCATGGATGTCCTTGTAGGTCTCGCGGGCGTCCAGGAAGTCCCGCGAGAACTTCTCTCCGAACTCCACGTCGGGGCTGCAGCCGCCCCACTCCCAGGAGTCCTGGGGGCCTGGCAGGTCGGCGGGGAAGTGCTCCATGACGCCGTGCACCATGCCCTTCCCCCGGTGGATGGCTTCTAGCTGCAGGCGGTGCAGCTTGATGCGGAAGGCCTCCTCGTCCCCGCGCCTCTTCTCGTCGCAGCCGCATGCCTTCAGCTTGCCCATGGAGCAGGCGTTGGCCACCGCGTGCACCACACCCGCTGCTGCAATGGCATATGCAAAGGCGCTCTCTCGAAAACCTGAGACGGGAGGGGCGGAAGAGAGGGTGTCTCATGTAAGAAGAATTGTGGTGCAAGTGGTGAGGGAATAGACCTGGAGCTGGGAGTTTGGGAACAGATACAATAGCACTGCATGTCTGAAAAACAGACTTAATTGCTTAATTCATGGCATGTTTTTCACTTTTCACTTGCCAGGAGCAATTTAAGTTGAAATTTCTTATTTACAAAATTGACACAATGCTTCATTGCTATGTCCAAAATGACACAAGCATTACGCAAACACCTTATGAAAGCCGATATGGGATTGTATCAGTATTCAGGAATGTGCCATGTAGATGTTACGAAGCTGTTGTTGAGGCATTGTGAAGGATATAAACCAGAGGTCATATAAAGTGTTATCAATTTTTCAATGACCTGCAGGCATAACATATCACATGTGCATGTGTCATAAAGAGAAATGACAGGTAGATGATTGGGTTGACAAGGTGATGAAATTTGCTAGATAAGACCCGAATCCAGCTCCATCTGCTACGGCTACTGTGCTGTTCCAAAAAGGTTTCGTTGATGACACAGTTCTATTTTTAACCTATTAACATCAGACGTAGCATACAAAACTACTTAACTCTCCTCATTAAAGTTTCCGCTTTAAAACTGCTGGATACGACTTTAAGATGCAGTTAATTTTCATAGCCCTAAACATAGACTCGGTTTAACAACAGTTAAACAGTGACATCTACATCTACTTACCTCTCTGTTATAAACTTGTGCCATAGTGCTCACTGAGTTTGCACTTTAAGGATGTTGCACATGCATTGTGAAGTAATGGTGTGGTAAAAAAAAAAAGGACCTACTAGTTTGAGAAGGGTACAAAACACACACACACGTACACATGTATACACGTGCCAAGTCCCATAAAACCCAGGAGAAACATCTGGGATGTTAGCAATTGAGTGTTCCAAACACTTGCGTACTACATCTCTGTGGACCAGCTGAAAGTGAACAGACCCCCACCACTCCCATCAGAGGTCTCGCTGACAGTGGGCTGTGTCTCCTTATACATGTGGCTGTTTATCTGGATGTCCTACTGCTTACATAATGTGTATCTATGTCAGTAGAACGGTAGCCGACTAGTTCCTGCGTTAGTGCTGCAGGGCTGCACGAACAATTCCTCCTGGATGTTGGTAAGCTGTAAGCTTACAAGTGCTGTAAGCATGTAAAATGTGTCTTCTGTGATGGCTACTTTTGGATGGATGGATGGATGGATGGATGGATGGATGGATGTAATGTAACTCCGAGGTGGGATTTCCAGTGAAAATGCTACCTCACATCCCATTTAGCCCTGAATACAACTCATCCAAGATGGACCAACCTAAAGAGACGTTAGCAAAGCAAGTTAATCAGTACTGGAATCTCTATGACCCATCTTCTAATGAAACAAAAACATTTAACCATGAATTCTGCAGAACTCTGCAGTCCGATACTGAATAAATTCACCAGAAAGTGCAAAAACCAGACAAAAGCAATACTATCAATGACTGGTGCACACACGAGACATCAAGCATAACTCTGTATGCCTCCCTCCCTCTCTCTCCCTACCTTCTTCCATTCATGTGTCCCTTTCTCCATCAATTTCAACCTCCTTCCCTTCCATAAGTGCTGCTCCAAATCCCTCCTTTAAAGTCTTCCTGAGCTCTTTCATCCAACCTGCAAACCATTAACTTGGGCTATTCCTGGGTGACCTGCAGACTCGGTGGCTGAGTGACTGTCGGGCTGACGGACCAGCATCAAACGGCAGGAGTTTGATCTGTAATGTAATCCCGTGCGGGGCTGACCTGCTTCCCCATACTCGTCATGCCGCTGCTTTGCGATGGAGGATCGGGAGCGGTGTACGTGTAAAGTACATGTGTTTAGCTTCAAGAGGCTAATTATGTTCAGGGCTAGCCCACCCACCCCACCCCGACCTCTGGCTTGTAATCACCCCAATATGGCCTCAGACTACTGCATGTAATGACTCTATGTGACTTGTGGCTTTTGAATTGGAGGAAAATTCCACCCTTACGTTGTTATACGTCCTCAATCTGTGATGTTCAACGCATTCCAGGAGTTACTTTGCGATGAAGCGTTGTAATTTATCTTTTTTTGGTGTACCCACTTTCCCTCAACCTGCCTCGTCTACTTCTACTCCAGTTAGTGCTTTCATACATTTCCCAGAATGCCTTTCAACATAAAAAAAAATCAAAGTCATTTAGCAGATGCTTTTATCCAAAGCGACTTACAAGTAACAGGTGACACTACGTGGGAATCAAACCCACTACCCCGAAACTGAGAGTCTCATTCTCTACTGACTGGGCTGTTCGGGCCAGACAACATGTACCATGTTGTTAGCTTGTTCCAGTTAGAGTATGTGTATAAAGTTTGTTTGATATTGGATATTCTGTTGATATTTGTTTTTCCAGCTTCAATAACCTTACTGAAAGAGAAAAAAACAATTTACAACCACTCTTTTTATAAAATAATAACCTCTAGTTCATATGGGAAACAAGCTACTGAAATGTGAATATGTGACGTCACATTGTCTACGTTTGGCTAGTTGTCCACAAGAATAAGAAAAAATAAAATGGGTCCAAGAATGCAAGGTACATCACCAATAGCTGGTTTTATACAGTGTTAAAGTAATTTGTCCTTTTAATAATTGCATTCCTTTCTGCTCTCCAATCAGTCTAACTTGCACATGAGTAAAGAGTACAACCCTACAACCCTACTAGGACCTATCTTTAATTCAGAAGAATCACGCTGCTTCATTCTCTTTGTCTCTCTCTCTCTCTCTCTCTCTCTCTCTCTCTCTCTCACACACACACACACACACACACACTCTATCCACATCTATATATTTCTCTGACCAAAAAAAAAACATTGTGAAAGCCCCACATACTGAACAATGTGGCACTTACACTCTGTAGCCTCTGTGTTTGTTGTTGGAGCTCATCTTACTGCCTGTAAGCATGGTACCCTCAGGTTAAAAAAATAAATAAAAAGCAGCCCTACTGCCAATCGCTTACTGGTGTAGCGAATACTGAAGATTATAATGGAAACTTGTAAAGAATACATGAAAAGAAACCACTTAAGACTTTATAGCACACTGCTTGCAGGGGAAATGATTCAGGCTGCTCGTTGGAAGTCAAATAAAAAGACTTTAACTGCTATTGCTCCTTTTAGCGATGCCTGGTGTTATTTCCTTGTTTATATTTTAATATAAGCTTTATATTATTTGGTTTTTCTGAGGTATGGTATAAAGTATTACATATGAGATGTTGTATACTTCCACATTGGAAAAATAAAAAGTTGCAGGCAGTGGAATCCAGATGCAACAGTATTGCATCTGTCCTTCGCTAGTAGTGATGCTGCCACCATAAAACTGAGTAGGCACACTGAAGCACAAAACTTTCAGACTGGCTGCCAGACCATGCAGACCCTCTGATGTCTAAAAACAAATCCGAAATGTAGTTTTTTTCGCAACGATTCCTCTTTGGGGCAGAGCGTGCGGTTAAATACTCAGAGTATCAATTGAGCGTGTAGTTTAAATGAAGAGTCAATGACGTGTTCCTGTTGTCTGCCATCTAAACGTCCCCGTTCTAAACTAGATTGTCCTGCTGCGAGTAGCTTTCACTAAAGAGGCAAGAGGCAAGATGTCTTGAACTCGAGCCCCGCTTGCTCTTTGTTCCCGATTGAATTATACCGAATGCTTTTAAGAGGGAAACAACATGGCAGCGGCGGAATCACTGCAGATGTTAGCTGTGACATCAACTGCAGAGATTGAACGCTAAAGTTGCTTGTCTTAGTGAAATTCATGACTTGGCATTTCACCACTATATTGCAAAACTCTCCTCTCTGTAAGTCCCTGAATGCCACAAACATTTGATGCTCTTTGCAAATTGCTCCTAATGTCCGAAGCACCTCTTTACGTGCAAAATAAACAATTGTCAAACATGGGGTCAATGCCATTGCAATTGACCAACACAAATATGTACAATGTATGAACACACACACACACACACACACACACAAACTCTCAAATTGTAGCCTATAATTTATTTCACTCCCTCACTCCCTCACTCACTCACTCCCTCCCTCCCTCCCTCCCTCCCTCCCTCACTCACTCACTCACTCACTCACTCACTCACTCACTCACTCACTCACTCATTCTGTCTCTCGCTCTCGTATGTGAGAGAGGGATGGCACTTAGGTACAGCCTCATACATGGAAAGGCTGTTTTAGCTCTTGCCCTGCTCTGTGCCAGGCTCCGCAGCGCAGGCCGGCCGGAAGACTGGGAACAAATCAATCTAACAAATAATTTACCGGCCGCGGCACGCCCGGCTGAACTGATGGCAGAGGAAGTGGCAAAATGAATTAAAGATTCAAAGGAAACTGTCACTTTGTGTTACAGAAACCGACTAAACAGGTTTATGCTTTTGCCGCTGAGAGTTGGGAAAGTGCTGAGAGCAAATTCACAAGCACTTGCACTGGCAAGGGGAGTAAAAGCATTAGGAGCAGCGAGAGAGAGAGAGATAGAGAGAGAGAGAGACTCTCCAGTGCCTGTCTTACCACGTCTTGCCTGACTGCCTTTTTAGCCTAGTTTTTAATCCAGGCTAAACGGGAACGAACATGGACCCATGAAAGTTATCAGAATGCATCAGCGGACAGATAAGTGGTTGAGCCAGAGAGGATCCAACCAGTCTGCTGTAGTAAAATTAGATACCCAAACAAACATCGACGTCAAGAGTACCTGATATCCTCCTCAAAGGCTATTCATAGATGTGCGATAGAAGACTTGAGATAACTTTGGCTGATTTCCAATCATCTATCACAATTTAAAGCCATTGAAGGGTGTCATTTCGTTTGTATCAGGTTCAGTGGAAAGGTGTTTGTGTCATGAAGTCTAATTGCTGCTTCACAGGTCTTCCCACATATTTCTTGGGATGACTGTAATATAAAGAAATCATAAAAGCGCAGTGCACAGATTAAGCCTGCAAAGCTTCTATGGCGATCTACACCGAAACCTTGTGTTAATTTCTATGGCGATGCTTAATCCATGTGTGTGAATCTGCCCCACTGAATAGCAAAATACCGCCTGATTGCAGTAGCTGCACGCAATAGTTGTGGCAGCACATTGATTTGTATCAATTTTTTCGCTTCTGTGGAGCATAACGTGTCAACATGTAACAAATGAATCATCCAATTTAAAGACGTTGTTTATATCAGTGGTTTGGAGTTTCTGCACCCGGGGCAAAACGGGGATGCCAGACAACCAGCAACTGCCTCGGCTAATAATGACAAACAGCCTCTCAATGAGTCAGTGAGGAGTGAAAGTTGGACCAGAGGTGCGTAGGCACAAACATAGTAGAGTTGTGGGAGTTGTTTTAAGTTATCCTTGAAGTCTTCAAAGAAGGTCACAAAACTAAAATGTCAGGAATTTCTTTTGCACATTGACTGACTGGATAGAGGATGTTTATGGCAACATCCCCGAAATCAAGGTCTGACGCATTTAATCAGTCAGTTATCTTCACTAAGGGGAATTCCATCCTCAATTCAGTGTCGCTACAATGACGCCTAGCCCTTTTTGAACACAAAAAAGAGGTGAGCCATGAACATATCAAAAACCCTCAAAGTCAAAGCAATGCTTGTGTTAATAGCATTGTATCACATCACCAAGTGGATATCTTAGTAGCAAAGCAATTGGCAATCGAATCAAAAGTAGCTATAATCTAATGGCCTACCTGCAACCAATGCATTGCAATGCAATGTACAGGTAGGAAATGCATGAATCATCATCAGAGTACTATGATGTAGTGTGGCCCAAAGCACCAGGGTTGATTCAGCCAATTCAAAATTGAAACTGAAACTAAAGTAATTTGCTCATGACATTCAAGAGCATTCTTTCTCAATTTTTTTCAAAAGTCTTTAGATAATTCTGAGGAGTTTCCACTTCCTAGTTTGGATGAACCGAAAGTGAACTGAACCCAGGACCCAAGGTAACGACCACATTGTGCGCTGCACATCTATCCAGGTGCTCAGGCTACTAAGAACAGATGTCTTTCACAGTAAATAACCTGAGATGAGTCCATCTGAGAGCTTCACAGCACCGAAGATCCTCTTTCATCCATTGTGGCCGACTTGTGAAGATCCAAGCACTACAAAGCTTCAGAGGAAACTGATCTGCATTAGGTTTGGTAATCTCGAGGTGACTAACCGCTTTTGAAGTGAGCTGCTCTTTTGTACAGGCTACCGTGGGTTGGAAAATAATGTACTGTACACAGTGGCCTACTGTCCCTGGAGATAACCTAACCATTGGGATAACTTCACCATTATCAGGGAACCTTCAGAATATGTGAGGAAACTGACTTCTTTTGATACCCTCTCAATTACATTTGGAGAATTTTATACCAGCATGGCTTCTTTAGGATATACTGTATATCTATCTGGCAACTAACCTTTTGATAGCCTCTTTCCTTGTGTTTTATCGTTGACTAGCGAGATCTAGGTAGGGTCATCTCTGTGAAGTCCTTTGAGACATGTTTTGTAATTAATACAAAACATGTCTAGAAATAAACTTGAAACTTGACTTTCCTTTCAAGGTATATCGTTCAAGTAAAAGCATTTTAAGGCATTGCACTGCATACCCATACTGCGTATTGTGCAAAGGGTGATCTGTAGTGTTAGAAAAGTTGATATTGTGTAGAATGACCATAGCCAACATCTTTAAAAGACCACATTATCATATAGTTATTGTCTTGTGTGCAGCCCTGCTGTATTTAGGCTGGAACTCACATTCTTTTGCGTAGAGTGGCCATGAAACTGACCTTTGAAGACCATAAAACATATGACAACTCAGAACATTTTGCATCCTCCAATGCAACCATAGACGAGATGCAAAATGGCCACAACAAGGGAGGCAAATGGGATGTGTGAGTTCAAATGAAACAATGGCTTATTGCCCAGAGTGACTGTGCAACTGACCTCTTTTAAAGACCACGCTGTCGTAGGGTATTTTGTTTCTCGTCTCCAGGCTGGAGCAGTTCCAGCGGTGCCCTCTGAACTGATGCTGGCACTCGTGGATGGCGATCTGGATTCCCTGGATGGCTGAGGCTGTCACGTCTGGGTTCCGCATGCACACCTCCAGCTGGCGCCGCGTCAGCCCCGGCAGCGTCAGGCACACTGTGTTGGCGTTCAGGATCGGGTCAATGTTGGGGATCTTCAGGCCCAAGATCTCGTTCGAGTCTACCCTGCATGGAGCACACAAGTCCGGTTGTTGAAAGGAAAAAGATATCCAGAGAGTATAGAAAAGTATAACTGCTGCTCATTCAGTTTGAAAGGGTTCCCCCAAAAGTCTGGACTAGTAGGATTTTCTTGTGATTGTACGGTCTTATGTGTCTTGGCTGTCACACCAAGACTCTAAGGGGGCCCACAGTACCAAGCAGAGGCCCTGACTTGAAGGTCCCCGCTGTCGTTGTCTACTTCCGTAAAACCTCAATGATACACATAGTGTGGGTTAACTGTTGCAAAACCATCTCCAGATCGCCGTCTGCGAGAGGAAAATCCAACCTGAAACCCACTTTTTTCACATCAATTAAATTTATGACCACACAAAGTCATCCCAAAGCTAAAAACGTGACATAAAACTCTTAAGTGCGATACCCTCAGGCAACAAAAGCTACACCCTTTCTATTGAAGCTGAATGGAAGTCTGACTTTGAAGACAGTCAGGCTACCCAGGGTGATTTTACAGGGACATGCGCTCCGAGCTAAAACATTGCACTAGTACATAAAGTAGTCTCAGCTTCGGTGTTAATTAGGCCAATCCAGGTTTGGTCTTCGGATGACATCCCATATTTAGGTTTCACTTTGGGAGAGAGCTGTTCATTTAACTAGATTTGAGGGAATGGCATCCCATTTGTTTAGCGCAAGCCATTCAATATGTCCTTTTGTCAATAGTATATATTATGGGAAATGGCGGGAAAGCAGCAACTCCTATGTAAATTCCGTTCTAGTTGGACGTTTTCTGCCTTGAGGTGTGTCCCGATACTGTAGCTGACTGCTGCCTCTGTTGTAGATCAATCATGTGAACAACAGTTATTCAGCTGACAGTTCTTTCATACTTCAGAGAGAAACAGTAACAAGGAAAACACAGGCTACTAGCATTTGAGCCGAAAGGTTCCCCTGTGCTTTTCTTTTCATTGTGATTACGACGGAAAACACAGGTTTGCCGGGACTGTAGTGTTTGTATCACCGAGACAAACAAATGTACATGCACTCAGTAGCGTATGACTGTGAGCACACACAGGCACATGCCCGAATACACACACATGCACACAGAATCACACACACAAATGCACACACACACACACAAACTCTAACATGTGCCTGTGTGACTTTTACATGCAGCAAGTCTCTGTATCAAAGAAACCATACTTCAAAATTCACTGACCACCTTGTACTATTTCTGAAAAGCCAATCGCCAAAACATCCCGAGCAGTAACTACGGTACATTTATCTCATGTGGTCGATCAAAATATAGCCCGCAATGACGTAACATCACATTCACTGGCATAGTTGTGCACCACTTTGTGGATGGCATTCAATTTTAACCGCGTTCCTTTTTGTAATTCCAATAAGGCTGTTCCTACCTGTTGTGTTCCCTGCTTTGAGGGAAGACCTGTTCCAACAGCTATCTCTCTATAAGGGCAACGATTTGAGGTACTAAAGATGGGACACATTATTTGGGGGTGGTGATGGGTGGTGTTGGCAACAGATAATAAATAATAAATATGGTTTACAAAGTGAGCAACAAGGAGCAAATGTTTAATAGGTTTTCTTTCTTTCTTTGATGTTTTTTTTTATCATTCTTCTTTTGATGATTTTTTTAAATAACACCCATCAGCCAATTTGGCCATAATACCAAAATGCACAAATAAAAGTTTACTATATCTTGCTAAAGTGGACAATCATATATATATATATATAATATCGATTATTTTTTTAAACATATATTTATAAACATAAAACATAAAATATATAATATTTATCTATCTCTAAATTATAAGGGTAGGACATGATTATGACACATAATGAAGTTCACACTAGGCTAATAATCATAAGTCAGTGTCAGGTTCTTCATTACCTGACACTGATTTATGATTATTAGACTTTACAGGTGTGTAAAACAAACTTGACACCCACATGAACATTAATGGATGGACATTAATTGATTTATTCATTATAATCTCGAGAGCGTGGATAGCCTACGTTTTTTTTTGGGGGGGGGACTGTTTATTTCACTTTCCTAACAGCTTGAATATAGGTATCCCACATTAAACTGAATTCATCAATCAACTCACCTTTTATCCAGTAGACAAATTACTAGCAAGGCGCACGTCAGTCTGAGAAATGAGAGCTCCATTGTGTGATTTGTAATTTTGTTAACAAATAGGTAAAAAAAAAAAAAAAGAAGAAAAATAAATGAGAGACACAGAGATAATTATAATCAAATGAAGTCCAATATTCCGTCTCAAGCGTTATTTTCAACAGGATCAAGAAAAAGCGGGGGTCAGGTCAGGTTCCGGCTGAAAGTTGGCGCTGGGGCAGACAGCTCTTGACGACCCCCGAGTCCAGATGTGGCAGTGCAGCGGGACAGTCATTCAAGAAAAAAAAAAAAGTTTCATCCACCTCTCAACTTATTTGAATGGAAGGTAGCGTGAAGGTTGCAAGTTAACAAGACGCGTCTGTGTTATCTCTCTCGCGCGCATCCGTACACATCCCGGTGTCTCCGCCGAGATAGTTGCACTGCAATAAACATCCGAGAGAGACGGGTAGTACCAACATAGGCGCTCTGTGTGAAGCCTGAGTGACTAGTGGTGTGCCGGTGAGCGCAGATAGTCCTCTAAACTACTGCACTTAGCGCTTGCGCCAGCCCACTTTTTTTTCTCTTTTTTTTTTTTTTTTGCGTCACTCGGGGAGTACTGGAGAGCGCCAGGGAAGGTCAAGTGCCTCGTTAACGCAGAATAGAGATGCTTTCAGATAAGGAAACTAGAAACGCTTAGCCCTGCGCCCCCCGTGCTGGACAGGGTGAGACTTTTATTCACTGGAGGAATGTTGGTGAGGATGAGGAGGATGATGATGAGGATGACGAGAATGAGAAAGAGGAGGTAGAGAATGATATATTGCCTGTATTGTGTGAGGGAGAAAAACTTTTTTGTTAAGTATTTTAGGGTTTTAGGGATTGGTGATTTGGTTTTGATGGTGATGATGATGACGATGAGGAGGATGAGGTGGAAGATGATATAGCCTGTATTGTGTGGGGGAGAATTACTTTTTTGTTTTATTTTAAGGATTGGTGATTTGGTGGTGATGATGATGATGATGAGGAGGAGGAGGAGGAGGAGGAGGAGGATGATAATGTGGAGGAAGAGGATGACGAAGATGATGATCATTGATAGCTAGGTTATCTTATCTCTGTTTTGTCTTCAAATAATGTTTCCCAACTATAGCCTATAACTAGCTATGTGTGTTTGTGTGTGTGTGTGTGTGTGTGTGTGTGTGTGTGTGTGCACATCCCCAAACAGATCCATCGCACACAATTGTGACATAAAGAGGTCACGGACATGTTTGAAGACTTTCTGAGCTGTTTAAGAGCCTGAAGAGACAAATCAAGCACTCGTTAACTAAATGAAAAACTCTGAAACTGTACAATCGTATTTATGCCCAGTTCTGATTTATAGTAATACATCTGGATCTTTTGTTTCCACTGCCAGCATGTGAAACAATGGAGATGACAAACGTTACCATGACGAGGAGGAATTTACAAATAGGACAACATCAATGTGGGTAGAAGAAAAAAAAGGCTAGTCCTAATTGCTGGCAGAATTTCCTACC
>JAXDDX010000030.1:210000-337500 GCA_034670405.1 Hoplostethus atlanticus
CAAGGTAGCAGACACCGTCAATCCAAGAATGTGTTTACGAGCCCTCATCGCTGTTCTAGAGCAAATATGTTAAGAATTGCACTATGAAGTATAGTTGGATAATGATGTGGGTTACGCAACTATAAAAGAGCCAATAAAAAAACTCTCTGTCTCTTCCTGAGATGCAAAAAAACAATGCACTCTCACACACACACACTCATCGGCTGAAAGGTTAAATTGACTGAAACAGAACTGAGAATGGATTGAGCCACACAGTGAAGGATGGCTCTCCTTAAATGAAGAACACTGACATCACCGATCCAAATCTGATCCCAAGTCCTATCTAGGCTCGACAGTATTTCACCACTTGTTTATATTGATCTGAACCTGACCTAACTCGAAGTAATCACCAGAACTCGGGACAGATGTTGTTGACTGGATTTTTTATCAGGGGCTACTCCATAATCCAAATCCAAATTCAACCCTCACTGAACCAAGTGTCTTACAAATTGACCCTGAAGCTGCCAAACTTGCAGCTAAACCTCTAATTCAACCTGTATAGTCCTCGACCGCCCGCATATCATTTAGACTGGACTCGGGTGTAGCAGGCCAGGAGTCACTCAACAAACTTAACAAGCTCAAGAAAGCACTCACCATTATATATTGCTGATGGCTTGGTAAAAAATGTTATGAGTAATGTAATTTGTTGGATAAATCCTAAAAAAAAAACATAATCCTATAGCTTTTATTTAAAAAAAGACTAATATTTACTGGGTCTATAATCTGAAAATGCCTTCTTTCTTCTTTCTCTATTTTCATTATTTAATTTTTAAGTCACGTAAAACTAGTTAAATTTGTTTTCTGTATTTTTTGTGTAATGATTTGTTGTTCCATATTTTATTTTATTTTATTTTATTTTATTTTATTTTATCATATTTTATATTTTATTTTATTTTATCATATTTTTTTATTTTATGTTTTATATTTTATATTTTATATTTTATATTATAACCCCATTCAGTCCCTTGCTTCACAGCTTAATTCACCAGTGCAGCAGAGTGGAAGTAGGTAGCATTAAAACGACACTCTGTGCCAAGGGCGCCATCTACTGTTCAAAAACCAAAATGAGTGGATTTACTGTAACTGTCTGCTGAAGCCATGCTGTGCAAAAGGGAGACAATGGATGCAGTTTTATAAACACTGAGCTACTTAAAGCCCTAATGTGTTAGCAGCTCTACCCACTGACCTACACATGGCCACGCAGAGTTGAAACCTGTTGAAACACTGTCGCAGCTCCACTGGAGTGACCATGGGGCTTCAGGTACGTTGCTCAAGGGCACCTCAACAGTACTTGTTAAGGGAGGGGCGAGAGTTGCTCATTCACTTTCCTCCTATAGGGAGACATGCCCCAAGGGAAGATGCTTTATAGGGAGAGAAGCAGCACCCAAATGCATGGACATTAGAAAGCTGGTTGTCTGCTTCCCATCAGGGATTTCCATGGTCGAGTGTTGTACAAACAGCCTTGTTTATTGTATCTGTCCTAGAGAGAGGGAGAGGGGTGGAGGGTGGGATGGGGGGATAGAGGACCTGCCCTGTTTTCTCACTGGGAACAGACACTGAGCCAAAGCAGCCTCAGAAGACAGCAGGCCCCCTCTGCCTCCCACCAAACCCTGGCAGCCATGTTTTCACAACCCAAGATAACAGAGAGAGATGTGGGTGGGGGGGCAGAGAGATGGTTACAGAGTTAGATAAATGTGAGAATTGCAAGGAAGACTGTGTGTGTGTGTGACAGAGAGAGAGAGAGAGAGAGAGAGAGAGGAGGGAGAGATGAGAGGGTGGGTTAGGGATGAGGCGGGGTGAGAGAGTGAAAGAGAGAGAGAGAGAGACACTGAGAGGTCATTGCACTGTTTATCCACCCTCAACAATGATGTGGGTCAGTAAGTGTTTCTCAACCTCCAGCCAATGGACAAGTGTTGTTTCAGGATGTTGCAATGAAGACAGGTTCCCTGAGACTACAGGCTCCCATGCAAACCCATACACAAGGTACAGTGGAGATCCTGCCAAAAAAAGACGGTTTGAACTGTTTAATCGGTATGAATGTGTTCGAGCTGTGTTAAGACATCGGCTTCGGATGTTTGAACCACCCCAGATGTGCTTTATCTGCACATCGATTTATCTGGCTTTATACCTAAATCACCTCATATGTGTGTGTGTGTGGGGGGGGGGAGGCGCTCGCGCAAGATAAGCCAAGTCATGCAATCCCGATGTGTTGTATTGTTTTAAACGTCATGCAAAAGGTGCAGGTTCTGCTCCATGTGTTGCATTGCATTATCTCTCTCTCTCTCGCTCGTAACCTTTGGTCCTGAGGCCTAAAAGGAGGAGATGCAATGTTGTACGCAAAAAAAAGCGGGACTAGCGCTATTAAATCTCTTACCACGAGCAGCCTAGTTGGGTGGGCCGTGGAACCGAGGCAGCAGCTGAGCCGTCACCTCCAGGGCCTGCATTAACTCATAAAGATCACCGTCTCTTCCAAACGCGCCGAGCCAAAGTGAAGGTCACGTGTGTATGTGTGTCTTCCTGTACACGCGCGCGCGCCAGGGTCTCTATCTTGAAAGCATGATGAATTCTATTTTTTAGAGCATATTTCATTCGTTAAAAGTAACATTGCTTCACTTCGGGCTTGGATTAAACATGTTTCTGCCCCCCCCAGCGCCCTCCCTCACGTCCTCCCGCCTCCCCCACCCCATCCTCTCCCACTCCTATAATTAGAGTCAATGGTATCAGATGAAACCCCACACAGAGTTGATCTCGAGATGCGCCCTTAAGTGTAAGCAACGTCTCGCCGTTAGATTGATAGAGCATCGGAGGAAAGTTCACGCAAATGGAGGGGCATTATAGTGTCGGGTTACCTCGAGGTTCTCCTCGATCTCTCTCTCTCTCTCTTCTTATCTTTCTCTCAGTCTTTCTCTATCTATCTATTTCTATTCATTAATTTATCCCTCCCCATTGTCCTTCGTTTCCCCTCACCGGCTCCCTCTTTTCCCACTACGTCTGTCTCTCTCTCTCTCCAATTAAACACGCACATAATAAATACGTGGTAAGTAAAAGCAGCGGGCCGCCGAGACGCCACTGTAGTAGATAGGAAATTGCGGGACTCTTATTTGTCTGACTGAGCTACGGAAATGACTGTCTGCACCATGACACTATAGATCCATTTACAGTGGCAACCGCTCATTAATGCTTTGTGTGTTTGTGTGTGTGTGCGCGCGCGCACTTAACAATCAGTGCAGGCAGAGACAGACTCATCTCCAGTAGGGACGGTGTTGCATTCCTCAGGCGCTGTTCTCTACTCAAGAGGGACACATGGAAAAATACACCCATTCTAACCTGGCCCCACACACCCCACACACACACACACACACACCTGCGCATGCACTCACATATGGATCCACGTGCACACACGCACACAGAGACAGACACATGCAGACACTTGCGCACCCAAACAGATGTCGACAGGCAACTATATTTATACCAATGCTTCAATAAATCTATCTGGTCTCTTGTCTATTTTCTCTGGCTTTGCCCACGCGGCGCAGAGGAGAGGAGAGGAGACGAGACGAGAGGAGAGGAGACGAGAGGAGGAAGGAGGAAATTTTAGATGAAGGGGGAGCATAGAATAAAGATAGTGAGGGAAGAGCTAAGTAGCTATAAGTGAAGGAAAGATAAGATGGGGGAGGAGGAGGGGACAGGAGAGGAGAGGAGAGGAGAGGAGAGGAGAGGAGTAAAGAGAAGGACGAGAGGAGAGGAGAGGACTCTGCTAGAACACCACTGTGCAACAAATTCCTGGAAAATATGAACTTGTGTCGACTTGCACGGCTCAAACTAATACAGGCCGGGCTTTTTCTTTTTTTTCTTCTCTCCTTCTTTTCTTTTCAACGGCATAAATAACTCGAAACAACACCTCTTCTACGAAATCGAGGCACGGAGGCGTAGAGGGGATCTAGTCAGGTGGAAATCGTCATTGAGGCGAAAGACTCGCTCTGCCCGGAGCCTGGTGTGAAAACAGGCACGCAGAACAACGCTCGAGCCTGCCTGGAAGGGCGCGGGAAGGAAAAAGTGATATAAGGTGTTATTAAATGAGACTGTAAACATTTAAAGTTTATATAAAGTTTGGCATGTTGAAATATCTGCTTTGGGCTTCTCCTCCTTGGAGGATATAGACAGTATTTTGTAGACAGTCTCACAAAGGAAGTAGATGTTGTTTTTAAAGTGTGACCCCCACAAAATAAAATGTCATCTAGATTTAAATACACATAAAAGACGTGAAACGTGAAAACGTGCTGATATTCCTGAACCACCTGTACCTTTTTCTGCATGGGGATCTCGATACTATGCTTCCTGGTTCGTTCTCCATGGCTCAGCTGTTTTATATATAGTGTTTTAGATTAACAAGAGAATGTGGGCAGGTGGTTTTTACCTGACGTTTTCCCTACAACATCAATCAAATCAAAATGATCAAAACACACTCTGGTTGCTCTTTTCACAGTCTAATCACTGTAATTTATCAAAAAATCTCACACTAGGATTGAAGATTGTGGATTTCCCTTGGTCTTTCAGGGTTGTCCAAGAGGAGATTTCCTGCACATCCCTTGTTAAGCAGATCCATTTTTTTTATTGTACAGCAGATTTTCTAGATCTGGGCACTGCAGCACAACGCCCAGGGGGAAAAAAGGATGTGGGATTTTAACCCATATCTTCTAAATTTTTCACATTAATAAACAAACAGACAGACAGACAGACAGACAGACAGATACAGATAGATAGATAGATATATAGATAGATAGATAGATAGATAGATACATAGACAGATAGATAGATAGATAGATAGATAGATAGATAGATAGATAGATAGATAGATAGATTTACAATTTATTTTTTATTTAAACAGTTTTTGAAGTGAGACACAAACTGTAGTCCGTTTATACATGTATGAATAATGAACTTGCAGCATCACATCCAGATATGAAATGAGTTCTGTAAAATACAAAAACTGGAGAACACGAGTGTCGGACAAATGAGGAACTTTTCCACTGTGAACGGGCGGTTGTTTGAAGAGAAATGTAACATAGCTGAGACTGGCCAAAGGCTGGCTGGTATATAACAACCGTCACAGCGATGTTTTAAACAGTCAGTCTACCGTGATATACTGCCATAGTGCCATTTTGGCGATAAAACAGATTCATGCCTTCCCTCTTCCTTGCTCCCTCTGTCTAGTGCGTTGCAATGCTTGAAAACTTGAACTTGATGGATTTAACTTGCCAGACACATGAACAGTTTCAGGTTTACATCACTTGACAGGTCAATGAACAATAGGGGACACATGGATGTAAAGATGTAACATTAGCCCAAAACCTCATATTAAAGGGCTTCAACATAGTATGGGAGTAGTTTCATTCATTTTGATAGATTATCACCATGAGGCCTTTCACTGTGATCGTTATTGCAGCAACAACAACAACAAACTGAAAAGCAGCACTACAGACGTTATGCCCCACATATGTCATCTGACTGAGCAGTGATGAATCACAGCTAGACATTTATTGATAGAAGATACAAGTTGTGTGAGACTTCTGATCAGGCTTCCATTGGTAGATTTGTTCTTTTGCTGGAACACAATCCTGGACACCCCCCACCCCCCACACCCCACTGCCACATCTTGATGAGGTGTGCCCATTTCATCATCAGTGTGAGAGTGGGCTGGTCTGAATGGAGAACGTTAATCCAGCGTATGTTGCTCATAGCAATACTTGCTTTTCAGTGATCAGTGCTGAAATAATGATCAGGATAGTGAACAGCATCACATTAGCCCTCATTGCAAAATACAAACACTTTGGGCTTCATTCATATAAATGGACTTAGGTGTCAATTTGTTTTCATTTTTTATTTCTGATCGTTCACCCGAAGGGTCGCCTGATTGGGCAATTCCAATTGATCAAAGCTGCACACACACAACTTTCACCTATAACATTACAGGTGCCTCAGGAGTTTGAACACCAGCTAACCACCTCTAGGCTATCTAAAAAGATGCATGTGAACTTTGATCATTTCAATGCATATTTAGCTTTACGTTCAAGCAGGGATCTGAAACTATAATGCTATTCCTTTATTAACCAATGCACATGTGGATGACCTAAAGTAAAATGATTATTGAAAAATGAAAAGTCGGCCCAGCTCTCTGACGCATAAACACCCCACCGACTGGGTCTACGGAGAGGGTCGAAGGGAGATGAGTCCCAAAGCCAAAAGGGGAAAGACGCAGACAACGGGCTAAACGGAGCAAGTTGAAGCGGTATAGGTACATCGTTTTGGTTGATGGGAAACAATCTGTCAGACTGGAGGGATATCAATGCTTCTTCCTCTCAAAACAAGCAACAAACAGGAGATCTGATCCGCCAAAGACAGAGAGTCAAAGTTGAAGAGCAGTGTGCTTTCAATAACCAACATAATGCAGTTTAACATCTGACATACAAATCAAAGATATATAGAAGTCTGCAGTTACTGTCAGCTGGATCATATGGTGATAACTGGCCAACTTGCACACATACATACCCCGCCCACCCAACAACACACACACACACACACACACACGCACGCTCGTACAGACAACACACCCACACACACATGCACATATAAAACAAAAGCTAACAATGAAAGTGCATTATTACATCAGCCCTGTATATCATACGAGACAAACAAAATACATCATACTTATTTTTCTTGATACCAAACAATGTCATGTAAAAAAAAAAAAAAGTTCTCTTTTTTTATTTTTTTTATTTTTTAGAATCAACAGCCAATAAAATGCCGAGCCACTGGAAAAGTCCATGGCGGCCATATTCAAAGTGCTTTTGAGAGAGATGGAAGTGAGTAGTCTTTGTCATCATAACTTTATATAAATAACAGTCTTTGTTGGCAGGTCAACTCCACACGCGCCGACATGGTGTTGATAGCATCCTCCAAAAGCGATAAATGTGGCAAAAAGTTCCCTTTTTCTTTCATTTTTGACACAGCAGTAAGTAAAAAAACAGCATTTTTTGGGACTTTTTTGCCAGTTCTGTGAAAAATATGGCTAGACTACTGCATCCTGTGCCATGTGGCCATGCTGTAATTTTAGTTATCAAGCTAAAGAAACATTTGCTTCTGATAAATGGGGTATGACATTTTCAGTTACCTTTTAGCGTATTTAGAGCCTCAGAACTTTGGGGTGTGTATGAAAACCTCCTTTGAGGCCAAGTGAGAACGATTAGGTCTGTACTGTAATGAAATTACTGGCCACATTTCTGTCAGCAAGCTGGCCCATACTGTTCTGGGGGCTGAAAGAGAACATGTATCTTTAATGCATCTACCTGCATCTATAATGGGTTTATAATCCTTTTCTTCATGTTGCAGCTGCTACAATCACATGGCCTTTTCCTATCTTTTCTACCAGGCAATCACTTTAATTAAATTGGGGATGCAAAATGGCACACTTGTACACTCAATGTCTGCACGGCTCTCTGCTCTAGTAAAAAAGTATAGAACCCGAAGGTTTTCTTAAACTTTCATTTGGTCGTCCAAGGCAACCATTCCAGCATCGAGCACATAGACAGGTGCTGCAGCCGTTGGGCGGAGACAGACTGCATGAGTAGACACTCTGCTATCATCATTGATCATCAAAAGGTGATTTGGAAGACCAGAGCAGCTCTCACAATCCCAAGTTACACTGCAGTGCACCGTTTGGCGATAGTCGTCCACACATGAACACAGATGTCTTTTAGAAGTCAAAGTAATGGAATAGGGGCCAGAATTATAAGTCTATAATCCATTTTAGATACAGCATACCGTAGATATGGAACTTTATTGTTCCGCCACCAATGTAAAACTAATTTTAGTTCCAGGAAGAAAAAAAATGAATCATCAGAGGTGTGAAAAAGTTTCATGACCATTAGCGTTGCATCCAAGCATCCAGCATCAGCACAGGCTAACAACCTGAAACTCAGCTTTGGTTTCAGAAGTCCAGATGAAGCTCTGCTATTGAACTGGTAGAACGAGGGGTCAGTGACACTCTCTTTTTTAGAAACTTCAAGCTTAGGTCCTTCTCATTCACTGAGATGGAAGATACACATAGGTTTTAAATGAATCAACTCCTTTTTTCGCTTTCTTTGGTCCTTTTTTTTGTTGCAAAAATTCTATTTGAAAGTTGTTAATTTGGAAATGCACCAACACGTCTCCATGTTCTTTTAGTCCCGCTTTTAAAGTAGGAATGCCTGTTGCCATGTGGTTTCGGGTTTTTTTTTGTCTTTTTTAACCATTGCCCAGCTCCTCTTATGTTTTTTTTTCCCTGTCCAAATCTCTAGGGAGCCAAATAACCAGACTTGGGATCAAACGAGTTTAAATAAGTTCAGTTTTTTTTTGGGGGTAGGGGAAAATCTGATCTTGTCTGGTGCAAAAAAAAAAAAAAAAAAAAATCAAACCAACTGGATCTCCATCCCGCCAAACTGGAGCAAACCCTCAAAAAGTAACTGAAGTAATTTGAACTAACCGATGAGTTGAACTGCTCTCCACCGCGGCTAATCAGTGGCAGAGACTGAGCTCTTTTCGGACCGAGCACTTCTTGCACTGCACCACGCAACACCAGTGGAAGCGACACAAACAATTCTCCTCGAACACCACGGTTTCCTCCCGGTATCCCCGCTCGCAGCAGAGCAGATCGCAGCCGCTGACGTCCATGGCCGTGCTGTTGCACATGCGCCCCCCGCGTCCCCAGCGAACCGGTCTTCCGATTGGCCAGACAGAAGTCGGGCGACTCGGCCGAGTAGATCAGGTCCTGCTTATCCGGCGGTTTGATGTTCTGGCCCACGGGGATCAGCGTCTTGCCGTCGTTGCCGCCCATCACCTTGGACGCGCCGTTGAAGCGCTCCAGCAGGCGGTCGCCCACCTCGCGGAAGTGAGGCATCTTCTTCCAACACGTGCGCAGCGTGCACGAGCCCGACAGCCCGTGGCACTTGCACTCTGTCCGCATGTAGAGCTTCACCGCCTGGGGAGGGGTGGAGGGGGGTGGGGTAGGGGGACGGAGGGGTGATGGAGGGCAAGTGGGGTGAGGGAGAATGAAAAAGGAAAGAAAAAAGAGGAGGGGAAGGAAAGAGGAAAGGAAAAAGAGAGCCGTGTTTAATTTATACCCTTAAAGTAAAGAAATGCTGCTTCTGACAAATGAAGAGTGCCCTTAAGATGTAATTTATTATTATGTCTTAACGATATATCACAAAGACACTGATGCACCACCTACACACACACACACACACACACAGATAGATAGGTGAGATAAAAGCCGACGCTATTCAGAAGGAATTCAGCTCCCCAACCCCCCTCTCCTTCCATGTTGCCTCTGGCCTTCCTACATCTAACAAGCCTTGACAACAGATCATTCAATTATATACTGCACATGATTAACCCATCACACACACACACACACGCACGCATACACATGCGCAGATGTTTGCACGCACCGCAGCCGCGCTTATTGCTCAACCTCTCTAACATGTGTGTGTGTGCATTTGTATGGAGACCTTGTTCAAAATGCTGTTTGCTAATGCTATAATTGGACTATCCTCCACTTCTGCCTCTCCCCCCATCTACCTGTCTTTGACCCCAGGTGAGGAGTGTGTCAAAACCATGCAACTGTGTGTGTGTGTGTGTGTGTGTGTGTGTGTGTAAGCATTTCTACAAGTGGGACCAACCAAGACTGACAGCACTGATAGGAGACTAGATAGGAGACAGAGCTATAACGTATTATTAACCTCTCCCGAAAAGAGAGCAACAAAGCTATCTCCACTTTTTCAATAGTCGACTTGGCCATAATTCACCAGATCTACACAGATGAGACTAAAGCCAGCGAGAGAGAGAAAAAAAAAGGAGCTAGGCACCTCTACAAGGGGCTGGGAGCCGACTGCCTCGGAGGCTCGAAAAAACAAAATGTGTGGCACGCTCTTGTTTTTGTGTTTCAGAAACTCGATTCTTGTTAGAATATCAGCTTACGGTGCTACACAAATATGGCCGGGGGCGATGTCTTTCTCCGTTGCATGTTGGTGGAATGATGGAACATTCCACGAGACAGGCAACGCTTTTGTTCCTTAAAATCCTATAAGTATAACGTGAAACATCAGACGTTTTCACCGAGCACAGCAGGGGTTGATATTCGCTCTTTCTTGAACGGCAACCCGGGGGGGGGGGGGGCTGGGGTCGATTCATTTTCAATTAAAAACGTGAAGAGAAATGGAGTACTCGTTCTAAATGGTTTCTTGCTTTTCTATTTCTTTTCACCTCTCGTTCTCGCACAGGTAAAGATTTCTGGATTGGTTTGGAGCTTATATCCACAATTGGTTCTAAAAACCCTAAAAACTCAGATTTGAGTTGAATCAAAGAGTTGAGTTGGTGTGACAAAAAAATATGAACAACTATATGAACAATGTTTAAAGATACTACTGATGTTTCTTTTTCTTAAGTATATATGTAATATTTTGGTTATGCCTTTGAAAAAAATGAAAAAAACCACCATCCTTACCAGGCGCCCAGCTTCATTGTTGTGCAGGTCAATCAGCGCCCTGATGTCGCTCTTGCCCCGCCTCCTCTTGGCGTCCATGAACTGTTTCGACTTTTCGTAACCGAACTCCACATCGTCTCCGCAGCCCCCCCACTCCCACTTTACCCCCTCCCCGGACGAGGAGGAGGAGGACGAGGAGGAGGACGAGGACGAGGACGAGGACGAGGACGAGGACGAGGACGAGGACGAGGACGACGAAGACGGGGGCCTCGGAGGCGCTCTGCTCCTGGTCGCCTCGCAGCCACACTGGAGCAGGTCGCCCATGCTGCAGGCCTGGGTCACGGCGTGCGTCACGCCCGCCGCCGTGACGGCGTAGACGAACGCCGTCTCCCGGATATCTGCGCGGGACTGAGAGAGAGCGTGGCTTCGGTTAGGGAACAGCGGCGTTGCAGAGCAGCAGAACAGAGTGAAAATGCAATCTGGAAATGTTGCAGATTATTACATTACAAATCAATGACCCACTCCAGATCCAGAAGCAGTTTAGCAAACCGCCGGGCTAATTTCAACCGACGGCACAGGCAGTCTGAAACTGTTGATCCAAACAACTTGATCCAAAAAAAAATCAGTAACAGTTACAACTTGATCCTGAATCCGTTACAGTTAGTGCATGTGTTTGGGGTGGGGACACAATATGAGCAATCCAGACCTAAGAATGCACGCAGGCAGACAGAGAGGCAATGTGCAGACGTGGATGCTCATCCATCCATCCATCCATCCATCCATCCATCCAGCCATCCAGCCATCCATCCATCCATCCATCCATCCATCCATCCATCCATCCATCCATCCACCCAGCCGGCCAAGCTGTCTGTCAATCCGTCCTGTCAGTCGGTAACTCAACTACATGCAGGAAGATCAAAGTAGCTCTCTCTCAATCCAGCTCCATTACCCAGCTCTCACTGCGTTTGTAGTGCTGATAGAGGTGGTATTTCTCACATACACACACACACACACACACACACACACACACACACACACACACGCGCGTGCCACAGCTGCAGGTTTATTTCTGGTGCGGGGCTTTGCACTCCTGGCCGAAGGCACGTCCAACCACAACTGCAAATTGATCCTCTGTCCTCGCCTAAGGCTCCGGCATCATTCTCCCCCTCGGCTCATCACGCTCAGCTATCGTTATTTGCCTCTCTCGAAAAGAAAAGAGGATCGATTCGAGAGACCTCAGAGTTGAAATATGTCATTCATCCTTTTCTGTACTACTCTACGACTTGGAGAAAATGAGCTTGAATTAGTCTTGTTGTTATGAAAAGACCTGCAATCAAAGCTTGACTGTTCTTGTTCTTTTTACCCCTTTTTGATGTGAAATCCATATTACAGTTTTAGACAGGACAGCAGCGAGAACTGGCAAACATAACATCCTGAAACGGCAGGGGTCTCGACCAGTTTTTTTACTTTCTGGAATTTAATGAAATATTGGTCATAAGGCAATAAGAGCCAAGCTTGGTGGCTTGAACTATATCTACAGCCTGGAAACATTCGCTGTTTTAATGTTTTATCAGCAAGCAAGCAGTGGGAACATTTGGGGCTTTCAATGATTTCAATGGCAGAACTCTGTCTAGATAGACTGCCCTGGGGGACTAGGGACTGTGTGTGTGTGTGTGTGTGTGTGCGTGCGTGCGCGAGCAGGCACTTAGCGGGCTATTGTGTGTATGGAGCCTAAGTGAATGACTTTTATTTCTGCGAGCTGGAAGGCGGTGAGCGTGCAGTCACCGCCGCCAACACTGCCAACTCCATATCGCATGATTCAGTGAATGGGATTCATTAGGAATGGTCACACACACACACACACACACACACACACACACGCACGCACACACGCACACACACACACACACACAGGGAATGGGTGGCGTGCGACGAGACCTGCACACACCAGACCCACCATGATATCAATACCAGCTGTACACCCCGACACCCAGAGATGTCTCCAATACTGGCAAAATTGTGCAAGAGTGCATGCATGTGTGTGTCCATGCATGCGTGTGTGTGTGTGTGTGTGTGTGTGAGAAGCACTGCTTTATGTAAGCCCGGAGCATTTATTACATTTCACCAAGAGACAGCTCGCCTATTGTTTTGCGTGTCTTAATTCCTGTTAAACGCGTGCATGTGATTGACAAGCCCTCGGTATTATTCATCTTTGTGGTTTATTTGTTTGGCTGCGATGGATACGGGATTAAATAAATCATTCCACCGTCTGCTGTGTGTGTGTGTGTGTGAGTTTGCATGTGCACGGCTGTACGTTTGGTGCATTTGTGCAACCTATGGGTATGCATGTGTGTGTGTGTGCGTGTGTGTGTGTGCGCATGCCGTACCACCCTCCCTTGCAGCTCAGATAAGACCACACCTTATACTGTTTCCCAGCGTGAGTTCCCCAGGAGCGGTAAGACACTGAGATCACTCAACACTATTCAGGGACACGTGTTGTGTTACTTTTCAACGCGCGACCCCGTTATTAGCAACATATGACGCTAATAACACAAGCTGCGTCCCGAATGGGCGGATCCCCGCTGACTTTAAAAGATGTCCAGATATCCCTCGCTGCAGCAGTTGCACCGATGATGCATTCTTTAGGAGAAAATGTAGGAGGGGCCGAGTGCTTTAAAGACCATGTTCATGCACATGTTCATAACACCTAACCCCAACTGACAACTGAGGATGAAAATGAAAAGAGAACGCTGAGAGAAACACACAGAGACAAAGCAACAAAAACAAGACAGAGAGATGGAGAAAATAGGATGGGGTCGCAAAAGGAGGTATCAGAAATCATAGGATTTGAGGCAACCTCTTTCATATTTTCCTCGGAGACACGAAATTCCAAATAAATTCTCCGCCACGGCGGGTGCCTGGGCCTGCCTGGGTCTGCGTCTAACGCCAGAAGGCCCTTCTGCAGGAATTAGCAAATATTTTTTTTAATGCTCAATCTTTCAGGCAATGGTGCAAGGGGGGGGGGGCGGGGGGGGGGGGGGTCTGGGGATTGAAATAAGATGTCTGGAAAACCTGAGAAACATTTATTTTATGTTTGAGAAGAGAAGAAGAGGTCTCCAACTGTCCAAAACTGTTGTCATCAGCCAAACCAACCGGTCTACCAAGCATCATGTAAAAATGCAAGAAAACAAAGTAAATGATGTAATTACGTGGCTTTGGTGAGAATCCCCCAGAACACACACACACATACACACAACCACAAGAACACACAAACACACACAATCACACACTTTCACTTGTGAGCTCTCTTATCGAGGCCTTTACAATCGAATCACACTACCGCGCCGCGTGCAACCTAAACACCGTACTTCATGATAAAACATGTCACATTCTCAGCGGTGCATTGCAGACAGAGGTAATCCTTTGCAAATACTACACACTATGAAAATATAGCGTCGGTTGTCGTGTCATTTGAGGTTAAAATGAAAAAAAAAAAAATCATTCTGGCATATACAAAAAACACGTCTGTCAGTGCCCACCGCAGCGCTGTCAGATGGGCTCTGAATGAGTTGTTGTTTTAAAGCAAAGTAAACCACAAGCCACACCGTTTGAAACGCGGCCGGATACGTCCCGGTGCGACACGTTGTGAGCGAGGCAGCCGCGCAAACAAGCAGCTGCAGAGACGAGCGCGTCGCGTCGTCTGTTCATTTTTAGAGCCAATCGTATTGCGTGCGCCAGATCATCGGTGCAGCAGCTATAGCGATCAGTTAGCTGAAATCAGCGGCGTGACCCTCACGACCCCAAAAACACCAGACCAGCCGATGAGGTTGCAGGTTTCCCAGAATCATCAGGATTTTCCGCCGTGCCAATGGACTCAGATGAAGCAGAGTGAAACCCGACATGAGCGTTTTGTTTCTCATTCGGCGCCAAACGTTAACACCAAACTGGAAAACTCAACCGCCTGGGAATATGCCTGACAGTTTGGGGGCGACCAATCGGGCTTGTGACGTGCGACCTACATTGTGAACTTTGCCCTCGCGTTTACAAGCATGCAAATCAATCAAACTCGATCGAGCAAATACGCGATCGTTGCTCAATTATCACCCTCTCTGTCAAACGTAAGCTCTCACTTTAATCAATTACATACCTGCCAGGAGATGTGTGCATTCATGTACAGTATACCTGCGTGTGTGTGTGTGTGTGTGTGTATGTGCATGCAGGCCTGGATGTGTGTGTGTGTCTGTGTGAGATAGGATCATATAGGAGGAACAAGATAAAGTCCTCCTTTATGTTTTTGACACGGGTGATGACTATCTTAATTACTCAGAAACCACTGTACACCCCAGGGGAAGAGTCAGTGTTTATTCTACAGCAGTATTGTGTTACACACACACAAGCACGCTTTTTTTAGTATTGAACGGAGCAGAGCACCAACACCCTCACTTTGAAATCCATCAGCATCTTTCTTTAAGCTGGCCCGCGACCGCTCCGGGGGGGGGGGGGGTTCGCGCGTTATCCGAACACAGCCGAGATCAAGGGAACGATGGTAATAACTACCAATTAATGGCACGAAAAACCAGAAACCTCCTTTCGCAGCAGAGGCTTTAATTGCAGAGGGGAGAGAGAGAGAGAGAGAGAGAGAGAGAGAGAGAGAGAGCGCACGGATCCCGACGCGGAATAAGATGTCATCCCGTGTGTCGACATGTCCGTTCATTTAGCAACTCGGTAATGGCATGAAATGGCAGCGTTTCAGTGATGTTGTGAAATCGACTTGAACAAAAACCTCCGCGTTCGGCCCGTGAACGCACACATGTACGCACACATCCTGCGTCTCTCCCCGAGCCTCGCTTTTCTCATTCTTTTCTGGTGGCTCCGTGCACCGACGTTCAACCCCAGCCCAAGAGGAATGCATGTCAAACAAGCAAGTCATATTCATTACAAAACTGTGTGTGTGTGTGTGAGGGTGTGTGTGTGTGTTGTTTCAGCCATATTGGAAGAGAGTGCCTGCCATCCATCATCGTCTTCGTCATCACGAACATCGTCATGATGAATAAAATGATGATGAAGGTGAGGACATTTCTATAAAAAGCATTTTAAATTGCCCGGTTACAACTTTGAGAACAAATTCTCTCTCTCACACACACACACACACACACACACACACACACACACAGTCTGAGTGTACAGTCTGAACCATCATCAGCACTCTATTATAACAGATCTTATCTAATCTGATCCACTCACTACTTTACATGCTACGGAGCAAAGCCCGTTTCTAAGCAGAGTCAGCCAGCGGACACAACGACTACAGGAACCCAGGGAGGTTCACGCGTTGAGGAAATTGCCCGGAGATATTTTTGCAAAGCAGGGGGACGGAGGAGGATGTTTCAGCCGGCCAGCTTGTGCCGCAGAAGATGGCTGTGGGACCACTATCCCATTTGCAACTGTTGCAAAACAAATTTGAGGGTTCGGTTATGAAAAAAATACCTTCATATATGGAATTTGTTGCAGTTATTATACTGTACGACCAATATTAAGGAAACACCGGCACAAATGAGAGATGTAAAATAAATTGAATTTAGTGGCATCGCTCAGAGAGAAATGGCATTAAATACAAAGCTGCCCTGAGAGATTATCTTCATCATCTGCTGAAGCCTCTCTAAGCCCTATTAAGGGACTTTTATTTTGGCATTTACTGGTACTAGTCAATGACAAACGACCATTAAGTGAGGGATCCAGGTAATTGAGGGCGAAGGCTTCAAAACAGAAGAGCACTTTGGCCCCACTTATAGACAGGCAGGAATTTATGATTAATCGCTCGTCGGTCTTCTGCTAGCAGATTCTTGCCCTCCCTCTCTCTTAATCTACCTTTCATGTCTTTCTCTTTT
Organism: Hoplostethus atlanticus; assembly: GCA_034670405.1. Taxonomy (NCBI): domain Eukaryota; kingdom Metazoa; phylum Chordata; class Actinopteri; order Trachichthyiformes; family Trachichthyidae; genus Hoplostethus; species Hoplostethus atlanticus. Next base: position 226,447 of record JAXDDX010000030.1, read on the forward strand.
TTCCTTCTCTCCCCCCTATCTCTGTCGGAGGAACACCGTCGGTCTCGCAATCTCCAATGAAATAAGGACGGGGGATAAAAACCTGCTCTCTACTCAGAGCCACGTTCAGCTACGCGAGGCATCGATCGCTAGCGTTCTAGGAGTGTGAAGCCGGATGATGCCACCAGCGGCCGGCCGGCCAGCCAACCAACCAACCGACCGCATATTCCATTATGAAAACCAACCCACGCTCGAGAGAGAATCTGCAGTAGAAAGTATCGAGTGGCCTCGTGTTCATTAGCTTAAAAAGTGATTGGCAACTTCAGCGGAACAAGTCGTCTTCTGTGACTCGAGTTACTGAATGAAGTTCCCCTACTTCTACTTTCAGAGAGCGTATCAGCTGCACATTCACTGATCTGAGCTGAGCGATTGCCGGCTATGGCGCTATTGCTGCAGCGGCAGAAGGGAGATGAGTGGTGATGGGCAATGGATGCATGAAAATTCAGCTGCACCCCGCTTCTCGTGTTAAGATCTACAAGGGACCAATAGCGATCCACGGAAAACCACCAGCCGACTCATGTATAAGGGACGGGTTTCCAGGTGCTTGAGCGGTTATGGTATATATATATGGTACAACATAATCCTAAGATCTGTTTCGCAGCAACAGGACAGAGAACGGACTGATGCTTTATAATAGCGTGCAAACCTTCCAGTCCTTTCCCAAGGTTTTGGTCCTCTGGTCCATCAGCCAGGCCTGGGACGTCCCACGCAATACTTTAAGCTTTACCACAAAGGACCACATCTCTCGCCTGGTACGAGTTCAAGGCCCCGACTGTGGCAGCGCTTAAACCCTAATTCACTCTCTCCATGTATTTTGTCTTGACTGCCAACGTAGATAATCATCCGAATGACTACTCGATAACATCCCGAGGTCTGGCACTCGAGTTTGAAACCGATCCTGAGTTCGTAATATTAGTCAGATGGCCTTTTGCAGTTGAAGGAAGATGTGGAAAAAACATCCAAACACACACACACAGAAATTATATTTTCTCTGTTGCCTCTGTTTTTCACACTCGAGAAGCCGATAAAAAAGTGAATGAAAGCTGAGCGCGATACGTCCGTACGCCAACAATGAGACCCAAAGCATGCCTGCGTTCCATATTAGATTTTCACTGTGCATTCATATTGGAGCTTCGCTGTTTGTTGACGAAACGCAGCACTGTCAGCGCACAGATAAAGGTCCTCTGTATTACCACAGAACAGACAGACAGCTCTCTATGAACCCAATCATGCAACAGAAAAACCAACACAGTAATTGCAAAGGACCCGGCGGTGACCCAACATTAGCTATATTACAGACTTCAAAGAGCTGGAGGAAGATGTTACAGAGATCTCGAGCGAGATGTTAAAGAGAAAAAGGCAATTTGAGAAGATCATTTAGAGAGTCTTATGAAGAAGAGAGAGTCAGTCGAGTGTGAATACGTCTGGTCTGAAACACAACAGCTGCCCTTGTCTGCTTGGACGGCCATCAGACAGAGATCTGACCCCGGGGTTGACGTAAGGCCGCCGGCTGCGGTCGCGAGGTCGCGGGTTCGGGGGCATAAGCCGCTGGCGGGTGAGGAATGGGAGATGGCACTCTTTCAAAAGTGTGGACGTTTTTTTCCTAAAAGCCGCTACCAAACTTTTGGAAGGAGCGCTGAAGGCACACTCTCTCTTCCATCACACAGTTCTAGGTCGAAGGGTTACTTCATTCGTTATGAGTCCATTTGACAAAGTCATACGCAGATGCTTTTTTTATTTGTATGGGACAAGAGCTGCTTTGGAGTCAGTTTGGTTGGTTCCAATTGTTATTTTGGACATATTCTATATTTTACCACTGGAGGCAAAACTCCTCTTATCTGACAGTGACGAAGGCTCAGATAAGCACTTTTGGTATTGAGAAAAATTTCAATAAATACTTCAAATTTTAACTATTACCTACGTTATTATGGCGGATGGAAATTCTTGAACTACTGTACACAAAAAAAAGTCAAATTGGTTGCTACACAATCATCTCGGTCAGCAAACAACAGATAATCGTTACCAAACTACAGTCAAATTGCAGGTGTATACTACATATGACAGAAAATAGAAAAAAGGAACAATATAAAAGTCGTTTCCTCCCTCACTCACCTTGCTGCAGTATTTTGCCAAAATACTTGCTGTGGCTGGTGCAGTTCCACCGGCGATACCTGAACTGGTACTGGCACTCGCGAACCCCCAGCCTGGCCCCTTTGGCCACCTCGCTGACGATCTCTGGCTGGGTCTGGCACAGCTCGGCCTGCTTCCCCGCCAGGCGCTTTGTCTTCCTGCAAATGCTGTTGGGGTCCATGACCAGCGGGCTGCCCACCGCCCTGGAAGAAGAGTAGGGAGAATATTAGAGTAGAATAGAATAGAATAGAATAGAATAGAATAGAATAAAATGGAACAGATGGACCTCCTACATCACTCAGTAACTTGATAACAATGAAAGCGTCATCAATCACCGGCACTGCAAAGCTCTTCTCACTGAACACCTGTTAGACTTCAGCGCATAGTAAACAATGTGGCGGCGCTCATCACGCTGGGAAATTAGCACCAGCCACAAACCAAATGTGAGTATAATTTTGTCTGTGGCCGGTACCAAACGCTTTCTCAGCCACGGCGAAACCGCGTGTGTGTTCAAACACCCGGGAGACGACAGGAGGACCGCGTTTCCCAGAAGCATCTCGGTTTGAGCTGGTCTGTACTCAGTCTGGTTCTCACAGTAGGATGGAGGTGGAAGAACGCGTTAACAGACAGGCAGGTCAAAGTTGATGTTTTTGTTTTTTTTGGGTTGCTTTTGGTAAACCAGATAACTGAGCTCCTAGATGACAAGGCCTTTCTCAAATAGTCAGACATTTAGAATAAAAAAAAGAAAGAATGAATGCCATTTCTAGACCTCTTAAAGTGTGTGACAAAACAAATCAAGCACAAATATTTGAAACCCCATTAAATATATATATATATTTCTCATATTTGATGAATGAACGGACCCTGGACCTCCTCAACAGCTCTGACAGATGAGTGTATATAATAGGGATAAATAGTTTATTCCAACTCTTAATGGGAAAGAGGGGCCTGGCTCTACCACTGGAAAAGTCTGCGGCCACTTCAATGGCTCCTCTCTTCTCTTTCATTTTCTTGCTCTCTTTTCTTGATAGCAGAAGCGACGGTGACGACTTTATAAGTTGACTTTATTTCTTTTCGCTCCGCTCATCTCTTCCATCCCGCTCGTTTTTTTTCTACTATGAGGGGGAAGAGAGAAAATGAGAGAATAAGCAAAGGAGAAAAAAAGGGACAAAGCTAGAGCGACAGGAGAAGAAATGAGAGGTAAAAGAGGCAGGAAGGGCTAAAAAAGAAAGCAGGAGAATGAGAAAACGAGAGGGACTACCTCATAGGTTCTCATTCAGCCCTGTCGCTGTTAATCGCACTTGCCCGATATCATTCATCTGCCTCGCGAGTTTGTTTTAAGAAGCCAAACAAGCACTCTTGCCAATCCCCTCTCCTGGCGGTCTGATACAGAGTAAGACATTTGCACACACACACACACACACACACTCGCACATGCAAGCACAGATGCATGCACCCGACCCCTTTATCCGGAAAGCGAGCGCAGACATCCCCAGCCCCCAACTTAACAAACACACACACACACACACATGCACACACACACTAGTTTATAAAAACCTATGCTTTCTCAGTAAGTCAATTACTTTAACAAAGCTTCAGCCATTTATATGGCGGACTAACATGTCGACACATATCTCTGATTGAATCAAAACACCATTTATTGGGGACCTGATGTCAGCCTCTATCAGCCAATTACGTCATGGAGAGCCGGATCTAGAGGCAAGCTGCCCAAATACTGTTATCCACCAGGACTTAAACATACGATAATGGCAGGCAGCGTGGATTACAGTTATGGATTTCTTGTAATCCATTCTAATAATTCAACTTGTCTGGAGATTAGCGGGAGTGAATGTAACTAATCCCGCAACATGAGCTATGATAGCTGGTGTATAATGTGAGAAACCTGGATGTTATAGTAAATGGCTACGCGCGCACTGGCACGTAAACACACATGCACAATGCGTGCACACACACATTCACAATGCGTGCACACACACACACATTCACAATATGTGCACACATGCACGCTCCCACTGCCGGCTTCCTTCTACGGTTATTGACAGTGTATTGACAACATCTCCATAGCAACAATGCCGTAAGTTACATGCAGTGGGTGTTCTGTGTGTGTGTGTGTGTGTGTGTGTGTGTGTGTGGCAGACAGACAGTCTGCACGTCTTAGATGCGATTCCAGCTCCTACCTATCCCTAGTTAATTAGCAGGTACAGGTACAATACTTAGCAACACGCACTCCCTCTCGACAACCCCTGATTATCTACACACTGTCATCAGGATATGTGCGTGCATGTGCGCGTGTGTGTGAGATGGGAAAAAAACTGGGATTTTCATGCATGCAAGTGTATGTGCATGCTTCTGTGTGTGTATGTGTGTCTGTGTGAGTGTGAGAGAAAAAGAGCACGTCTACATGCACTTTTGGTTTTGTGCGTGTGCATGTACTTGTAAGTGTGCCTGCATGTGTGCAAGGTGTGTGACAGAGAGAGAGGAAATTGAAATGTGTGTGAGATTGCATGACTATCTGTGAGTGCATGAGACAAAGAGACTATTTGTGTATGCAGTGTGTGTGTGTGTGTGTGTGTGTGTGTGTGTGTGTGTGTGTGTGTGTGTGTGTGTGCACGTGTGTGCCAGGAGCAAGGCTGGGAAGCCAGCTCCGTCAGCAGCTCACAAAGTCCAGACTGGTTTTTACAATGGGAGGTGTAGAGTTGTAAAACTAGCGGAGGGAGGGAGGGAGTTTTGTTCTCCGAGTCCCATGTCACTGTCGGGGAAAGAGAGAGTTGGATGCGAGAGAGAGAGAGTGTGTGTGTGTGTGTGTTAGAGGGTTGAGAGAAAAAAAGAGAGAGAAGTTTCCAGAAGATATCCCTTTAACACAAAGAGAAATAGAGCGGGAGGGTGAGAGAGAAGGATGGATGGATGGAAGTAACTGATTATATTTACTCCTGTTACTGTAACTGCTTTTTTTGTGTTCTCATTTTGAAGCCAGTAATTTAAAGCCTTTTATTTTGAAGTACCAAATGTGGAGAAAATGTTAACTAACTGTAAAAATGAAATGGTCAAACGTATCCATGATAGCAGCTTAGCCATCAGCCATCCATCCATCTAGTATCAGGAGTTTGTTTGCCTCATTGTTGCGTAGCTAGTTTGCTAGCCTTATTAGCTAGCAATAGAAACACACTGATTACATTTTAATCACAAAGAGAACTAGGAGGCACTCAGAGAACGCAGACCTCCGCCAATGCTGAACAATCCTCCAGCTTGCCGTTACACCCAAAGACATCATTCCTGTCACTTAATTTCTCAGCTAAACTGATTCGTTGATCCTGCCAACATTCCCTTAGGTTTTGGAATCAGGTCTCTATCTCCGTTAGCTCCGTTAGTTCTGACTAAAAAGTGATAATTATCTAATGGCCGAAATCCCAGATCCGGAGGACCACCAAAATCTAATCAACTGTTCCTTGGACCTGGGCCTATGTGTCCACCAAATATCATGGAAATCCATTCTTAGGTTTTTGAGATATGCTGCTGACAGGCAGACAGGAGAGAAAATATGACCTCCTTGGTGGAGGTAATAATGACACATTTCATATATTTTTTATAATGCAAGGCAAAATCTATAAAAATGTGCAATGCAACAGTGTATTTATTTAGTAAATAAATAAATAATCCCTGTCGATGATGTAGCTATAGACATAGCACAGCGCATAACCATGAAAACCTTGTTCTGTTGACTCTTTCTTTGTTCATGCACTTTATTTTGTAAAGCGTTTTTCAAACTAAAAGAGCCTAGTTTGAACTCTTTGTCTTCTCATCTTTTTTGCATTGCATGGGAAAGATCATACGTAACTTTTACTACATTTTAAATTACTTTTACACCAGTATTTTTACTCCTACTCAAGTAAAATCTCAGCAAAGTAGTGATAGTCCTTCTACTTGAGCAGGATATTTTGACACTCCTTTATCCAAAGTGCCTCAGAGTACCATGAGGCAGGCAGACGTTTTTAGCATGGGTGGCCCCAGTGGGAATAATACTGTGGATAATTGTTGGATCAACTTCAATATATGAAGTATTTTCCTTGCCTTATCGGTTGCACAAGAGTTGCAATGGGCTAGTGGAAACAGTGGAGAAAGACATAGGGTAATAGAGTTGGGAAACTTTGCAAGGGCAGGAGTTGAACTTATGCCCCCAGATGTCAAGCTTAATAGTAAGCTTTGTTAAAGAGGGAAATAAGAAATAACAAAAAACATAGGTGCAGAGAAATGGAATGCTTGTGCACCTTCTTTGGCTGACACAGCAGAGTGAAGTCAGTCCTCAAACACGGTTCAAGGTTGTGCTGAAACACCCCCGCCGGACTGAATTTGATAGAACTGAAGGAGAATGGAGGAAAACTGATGTGACTCTGGAGGAGAATGGGAAGGTGATAGGATGCTAAAGGGGAGTGAACTGAGATGACAATGTGTGTCTGTTGGTACTGCTGGTACTGCACATCCCTTTTAGGTACTTTTGTAGAATATGAGAATATGTCCTCTACAACTTTTGTCACTTTTGTCCATCAAACCTACTTAATTCCCTCTATTTATATACACATGGTCGGTTTAATGAAGACATTGTTAAAATGTATTTTGTTTGATTGGCTTCATTGGCTCCCCTCACTAAAGAATTCCTGAAATCTGTCCAATCAGGCCAGCTTGCGGCATTTTTACCTCAGCAGGTTTACTTCATTTTATTCAGAGGGGCTGGTGTTGTCAGCCAATCGGGGTCCAGTATTGTGACCACTTTGCCTGTGAGGATGTCTTCTTCGTGAACCCTTGGCCGGCTTAATTAATGCAACTGTGCCTTGACGCCAAAATAAAATCTGTATTTCCATTTATTCTCAATAAAACTTTTCTCAATACCTGAGTTGTTTGACTGAACTGAATAATGCGGGGCTGGGAATTTATGCCACTGGCTGGAGTTCAAATCCTACCGGAGCCTGTTCTCCTGTTTCTCCCCAACTCTGTGGCCTTCCTCGCCTGCTGTCTCAATGAAGACAAAAACACTAAGGGGACTACTCATCCTCTTTAACATTTAAAATGAAGCAGGTGCTCTTCAAGCTCAGAGCAGCTAGAGAATCATAACGGTACGGCATCAAGCGCACATGTGGACACGTATACAATCTTGGGTATACACACACACACACACACATTCACCACGCGTACATGCACACGGATCCAAAAGCATGCGCGCTCATTAGAAGGAAAAGTTAGATATTAATCGGTGCTTCTTCCTATCCATGCAAAATGCAGCCATTGCTCCGTCTTTCATTTAGGATAAAGCTCCCGAACAGATAACTCCGATCAAACGGACAAAAAAAAAACAACAACAGGGATGTGCAGCCATCGATATTATCAAGGTCCTTAAGAAAACACCGCCCTGCATGAACTATCGCTGATGATAAAAAAAGTCCCAAAATAGAGACAGAGAGTGAGATAGGGAGAGATAAAACAAGACAAAGGACCAACGATGATGTTGTCGATTTGCTTTTGTCATTTTATAGCACTGTACAAATACATATTACTATTATTATTAATAGTAGTAGTAGCAGTAATAGTAGTTAGTAGTACTTTTTCTTTCATTTTTCTTAAGAAATAGAAGATTTTAAGACTCAATGGCTTGTTAAAACTGATATTTGTTAACAGTGTAGCTGCAAACTGGTGAAACGAGCTCGCTAATGAACACATTTAGATATTTTATACAGTATTTCTCTATAATTGCTCCCGGTCTCAAAGGTTGGGTCGCCGAGAGATTAAAACATCGGTTGCCCAGAGCGACCTCAGGTTTCATTAGGGAATCTCACGGCACCATAGATAAAGTGCTGTACTGTATGAGGGCCCTTCTTTTTTTTCACTCCGCCCACGAGTGAATTTCATCCCTCCTTAATCCCTCAAGTATGCCGGCGATGAAGACAGTCACGACAAGCGCTACAGTCTGGGATGCCAGAGAGAGAGAGAGAGAGAGAGAGAGAGAGGAAAAGAAAGGGAGGGAAAGAGCGACACATCACTTACACGTATCACCTATCACTAGGGCTACAGTCGATTCCTGACATCGATCGCAGGCAACGCCGCACTCCGTTAAAGCTGCATGTAGTCCCCCCCCCCCAACAATTTATCTAATAGGAAGCGATGAAGAATCAAAGAGATAAGGAGTATCGAAAACCGCATCGGAATCGATCAAATCCGAACGATACCCAGCTCTACCTCTGCCACAGACGCACTCATCCCCTAATCCTCTCAACCACATGCTTATCCTTAAACCTAACCCTCATTTTACCCCCTAACCCCTAAACCCAGGTCCTAACCCTAAAAAAGCCCCCCTTGAAAAAAGTCTTCTGGAGGATTTTCTAGTCTTCGGTCCACACAAGTATAGAAATCCAAGCGCACACGCACAAACACTTTTAATTCAGTCCTCTAGCTGGTGCCAAACCCACATCGTCATTTAATCTTTATCTGTTCCCATCTCCCTGGTCCTGATTAGACATCGAGCTTTTTTTTCAGACCGTGAGTGGAGCAGACTAGATAAGATCTGTTACAATGAAGTTCTCCTCCACTGGTGATGATGGTGGCTCTGACTGCGGGGGCCCGTGTGTGTGTGTGTGTGTGTGTGTGTGTGTGTGTGTGTGTGCGTCGCGGGTGCACGTTGATGAGATTAACCCGGGATCCATTCCCTGCGAGATGAATTTGGACTGACACGCACATAAACACACGTTCGCGGCAAGAGCTTGAACGCACACACACACACACACAAATGCAGTGTGTGTGTGTGTGCACCTGAGGGCCGGTGGGCACACTCCGGGCGGGCTGCCCGCCAAACTGGGGCTGTGACAGACGCACACACACACACACACACACACACACACACACACACACAGAGCAGCGATGGCCCTACTGAGTGCTGTGGTGAAAAACAGTGTAAGAGAGCAAAGGCATTCCTCACTCCCCTGAGTCCCTGAGCTGTGCTCTCTGCTCTCAGGCCAAATGATTAGAGCTCTCTAATCAGCAGAGGCTCTGAAAGGACAGCTATCTCCCAGCGTTTCATCTCTCATGCTCTGCCTCTGTCTCTCGCTCTCTATTCTCTCAAGCCTCTCTCAAGCGCTTGTTCTCTCTCTCTCTCTCTCTCTCTCTCCTCGGCGATAATGTATCTATATATAAGTATTTTCTTTCAAAAGACAAGTATGGCCAGAGAGAGCGTTAGAGAGGTTTTGAAAAGAGTGTGTGAGAGACAGACAGAGAGAGAGAGAGAGAGAGAGAGACAGAAGGAGATGCATGATGGTATGTCCAGCAGCTTTCAACAGAGAGCATCATTGTCCTGGCAGACCGGGGAGCAACCTACAGGTGTGGCTTCACCCCAGCTGCACCACAGTCGACCACTCTGTGTGTGTGTGTGTGTGTCAGTTTGAGAGAAAGAAAAAGACAGTTTTCATGTGTGTGTGTGTGTGTGTGTGTCTGTGTCTGTGTGAGCAAGTGAGTGTGTGACCGAGCGAGAGAGCAAATGAAAACGACAATGTGCGTCAGCGGGGATGAAGAGGAAGCAGCCGGTTCGTTAGCGACGACGCCCACGATCCAATACAGCTTTATTTAAACTAGAAAAAGCAACGTGCACGGTGGAATGCGTTGCTAACGGAGCGCCGCTCTAGGAATAACTCTGACTCTGATTTACTGGAGGTAGACCCGTTCCTGTAATGCTCGCCACTTGCAAACATTTACAAGAAACTGCAATTAATTTGTTAGTAATGGTGCAACGATGCGTAATGGTGCGTATTATTTCTTCCCGTGTCAAATTGTTTTGAATGAAAATTCTCATTGGGAGTTGAAACCATGCTCTGGTGCAACAATAGGATTTAGACAGATTTAGTGCTTGAAGTGCTCGAAGGTGGCGTGATGCTTTATTGATCGAGGAGGTAGGCTGTGTTTTTGCTCAAGGGCCAGACTCAGCCATGATGGGCTCGAACCCGGGCCCTCCGAATCAAGGGGGCTTTTACTTTGACATCATTCCGTCCGTCCCGCTGGCCCCACACAAAAATGACTTACTGGCCTCAAATAACTCAATCGAATGAATCGAAGGAGACCGATCGCTGTCGCCGACAACTGGCGGGTGTCTGCGGGTTATTTCATCTATCATCTTCATCAACACTTCATCACACAATACAGGAAGGTAGAAATGCAGTGTACCCTTCTCAACAACCACAGCACTGAAGCCAAAAGTGAACAGAACAATGGGAGAATTTAGACAAATCACCCCTGGGAGACACATACTCAGTACCACTACAGTAGACTTACACAGCTTCCAGTGACACTACAACCCTCCCCCTCTCCCCATTGACCTTGACTGGGCTGTGAATGAACAGTGGGAGGATTTGCTACAAAAAAAAACAACAAAGCTTTACATTCAAAACGTCGCCCCTTTGCAGAAGAGAGAGAGTGTGTGTGTGTGTGTGTGTGTGTGTGTGTGTGTGTGTGTGTGTGAGAGAGAGAGAGAGAGACGGGGAGAGAGCGAGGAAGACGTTGGATGTTCTCTAATCACACGTGAAAAAAGACAAAGAAAGAGGCAGAGAGAGAGACAGGCAGACAGACAGACAGACAGACAGACAGAGAGAGACATATACATGCATGTTATCAGCATCATCTGTCTGTCTGTCTGTCTGTCTGTCTGACTGTCACACACCTTGCGGAGCTGAGCCTACGGATTGTTTTATGATGACATATCCACTGCGCCTAGAGGGCCACCTGACATTCCTGACTCTGACCCCCCCCAACCCACCCTCCCATATCTCCCTCTCTCCTCTCCCCTCTTCATTTGACTGCAGGCAACAAGCAGCAGACACCTCTCTCACCTCTCTCTCTCTCTCTATTCCCTTCTCATTCTGTCTCAGTACCCCTCTCTAAGCTTTTCTGTCTTTCCTTTTTACTTTTACTTAAAGTCTCTTCTCCCCCTCCCCCCTCCCCCTCCCCATAAAGTGCAGCCCAGTCACCCCAGGGACCCAGATGATTTTTCATAATTTTCACCCATGGGAACCAGGCTCATTACAACATATTGTGACTTGTGTGGAAATAGATCCATGGGCCATTTGGGTTTGGTTTTTTTTTTTGAGGGGGGGGGGGGTCCTGACCCACAGTTTGGAGACAATGTAGTGTTAATCAATCATGATCGATCATGCTGTATAAATACATACAACTTAATCTTTATTTAGTTTATTTATCATATAAAAAGAAAAAAGATAGGATGTGCTTGCGGGATAGAAGGTAATTTCTCTCCTGAAAACACTTTTAACAAACAGAGTTTTTTGGGGTTTTTTTTACATCTTGGCACCCAGGGTGTAATTTATTGTTTTAATGTTATTATCTTTTTTATTTGTTTGATTGATCAGTTGGTAAATTGCGCACAATCCATCAAATTAAGGAAAGACTACTATTTTATTTTACACTATTGGTACAGTGAAATCAAATCAACAACCAAATCGGGCTATTTCAATAAGAGTTATTTTAATTCCCAGTTGGCACGAGACACAGAAAGTCTTCAACACGTGGTAAACACAGATAAAACCACTTACCACCAGAGTCCAATGATGTTGACCGGGCAGAGCAAGATAAAGAAGAGGGCGAGTTGGATCCGGGACAGGGGGACCGTCATGGTGAACGCAGCAAATCCTCAAGGAACAAAGATTCACCAACAAAAAAAAAAGTTTAAAATGACGAGCCCAGCCAACACCGAATGCAATTATTTTTGGAAGTACATAGGAAGTCCGCGTGTTTTTTGACGGCACGACTCAGCAGCACTCACTCGACACGGGCCGGCTACAAGTGCGCAAAAAAGTCCATCATCCGACTCCGCTTCTGCCGGGCGCATCGCATCTTAGTGCGCAATAAAGTTGGTCAAGAGGCTACCAGAGAGAAGTCCGCTATCAAAGGTGCGGTGAGCCTCCTCATTGTCGTTGTGCCCTATCTGCCGCAGCGCGCTACATACTTCCCAAGGTCTCCGAGGAGGGACGAGAAGCGACTCAAACCGGTAAGTCCCGCTCTGACCGCGAAATACCCAAATCCCAATAGCGCGGAGAGTTGGATCTGGCGGCGAGGAGCGCTCGGAAACCCCGCCAGGCTTTAGAGAGAGAGAGAGAGAGAGAGAGAGAGAGAGAGAGAGAGAGAGAGAAACAATCAAATCAAATCAAAGACAGCCCGGGGAGGATCGCCGCTGCCCCCGCTGCCGACGGCGACGGCGCAAAAGTAACTAAAAAGGTGTCGGTCTGCTGGTACTGCTGGTCGGTCGTCCTTTACGCGCTCTTAACTGACGCACTGGGTAGGGCTGCCGAGGTTGGCGGAGCGAGTTATTTTCGGTGCGCACCGGCTGCAGGTAGAGGCGTCAAGCCCGTGTCCGTGCCACGGTCTGCCAGTGTGTTTTCTTTGGATGAACAGAGGGAGGAAAAATGCACTCATCTTCTTCCACCTTGGTGTGACGTCGCTCCGGGCGAAGCGAAATCCTCGCTGTCACTCAAAAAGAGAGAGAAAGAGAGAGAGAGAGAGAGAGAGAGGGAGAGAGAAACCGCAATTAGTTTTAGGAGAACCTGGCTGAGAGCAAAAAAAGGAGGTAGGGGTATAAACAGACGCGCACTGCACACGCACACACGCACGCACGCAGAGCCCTGCCATACACTATGTTTAGGCAAAGCAGAAATCAGAGCTTATGGAATGAGGTGAGGTCACCACAGGTGTGTGATAATACCTTTCTGAGATATGTGCCAATAGTCTATCGGGAGATAAGGCAGGCATGTTGGACTGAAACAGTGTCTGGATGTCTAGTCATGTCTTCCCCTGGCTGCAGAGCTGTGTGCCAAAGGCTCCTTTCCATCCCTGTACCTTAGTGCACGAGAAACCAGATAATTGTATTTATATCAAATGTTGTTTTTTCCCATTCTAACTCTTTGTGTACAAGAGTAGCCATTGCTACATGCTTGCTGCACTGCTGCTACACCACCACGAGAAATGATTGAGGATATTGTGCAGTAATGTGGGACAGGAGAGACCCAACAACAGTTTCATAAAGAATACACTGAACCCAGTTATCTATGTGCTTGTGTCTGTGTCTGTGTCTGTGTGTCTGTGTGTGTGTGTGTGTGTGTGTGTGTGTGTGTGTGTGCGTGTGCGTGCGCACGCATGGCCCGGGTAGTATTATCACCTATCTGGCCAAGGGCACATCCATTGAAATCCAACACCTCTGTACTGCTGTAGCCCATAAAAGCTCTGACACCCCACTTCGTTCCAGTGCAGTGATGCAATCAATCACAAGTGTAACACAAGGCAAACTCACCCAGTCAAGTACCGCTATACTCAGGAGGGGCCTCAGTCGGGCCACACAAATTCCCTAATGCCCAGACCATAACCCTAGCCTCAACCTTCGCTAGGACACGCCGACACTTAATCTGTACTAAAACCTCATCTCACCCTAATTCTTACCCGAACCAAAAAGTCGTCGCTTCCCGGAAAAAAACCCTCTTTACTTCAAAGTCCTGGAGCGGTCCTCGCAAGCGTAGCAATGGGAGGTCGTTTTTTTTTTTGTTGCTGCCATGGAGGCTCTTCAACATGGTTTCATGCCCGTATTGTTTCGTCAAAGTATGCATTTGAAGCGCAGTCAACTATCTGACAACATGTGATTTATTTCTCCAGACTTTTCAGGAGCTCAGAAAGATTTGTGCGGCAATACCCTAGAGTAAATCAACTTGAATCAAATCTATCAAATTTAATCAAATGTAAGGCTATCTATCGCCAGGAGGCTTTTATTTTGGTTTAGTTTAGGGTTTTGGAATGCCTTTTTTTTGTGGATGCAAGATATTAGAGTTGAAAAGCACCTTGGGATTTGAAAGTCATGAATGAGACATCATTACTATTTGGGTTGGGATTTTCCTTCAGTCTGCAGGATTCTGCCAATTGTCTGTTTCCCGCTATAAATAGATGTCACTGAACTGAATTGAACTGAACTGAACTGAACTGAACTGAGGTCCCCCCCCCCCCCCCCCCCCCATAAAACCAAAATCTTGTCACCAGCAAAATCGACTCGTCAACTCGGCGTTGTCTCAGCTGAACATCTTTTTTTTTTTTTTTTTGTCTCCTAATCGGTTTCAGATGGCCCTACTAGCCCTGCCTCCGGTTACCTTTGCGGTCACGCCTTTTTGGATTCGCCCCATTGTTTTCCAGTTTCTAAACGTCAGAGGTATGAAATATGGCGTATCTGCTCGCGCTCCAGGTGCGTCCAGGCTACTTCACCTCTCCGCTGCTTTACGCTGGATTTCGTTTTTTGTTTTTATGACAAAAATATTTCTTGTCATTTACTCCTCTTGTCTCTACCTCTATCTCCCTGTTTCCGCCCCCTGCCCTTTTTCTAATCAGACAAACAGAAGTTGCACACGGGGGATAAATCAACGAGCACATGCAGAACACGCTGCTATGTGGGTTTTTTTGCCCCGAGAAATTTGAATTCCCTGTTAAGGACCACCCGTAACAAACTTAGAAAGTTATGAAAATTGAGTTATCGCTCACTGATCTATAAATAACGCGAACACGACCGCGGCAACACGACTACTCTGTGTACTGTCTGTTCCCTCTGTGTCTCTCTCAGCCACCTAACCCTCTCTTCCATCCCCTTTCTCTCTCTCTCTCTGTCTATCTCTCTCCGCTGGATGAGTGTGTTTTGTTAGGGAGGGCTGATTCCTCATACTTGGCTGCGGCTTCATGGACAATAAAGATCTGATTTCAAAGTCCGGCAGAGTGTTGGGCCCGGGGTCTTGGCTCACAGCTATAGTTGCCTGCTGGGAGGAGACGCTGCACAGCCCCTAACCAGATGGCTATCAGCCTACATACAGTAGATACATACTGTACCGTGTGTGTATGGTTCAAATTCTTGCCCCCTACCTGCACCATTGGCCTTGGCCCGGAGACGGAGATACTGCCCCGCTCTGACCTTCTCCAAATGACTATCGGTCGCGATACATTAATACTTTCGCGCTGAATGCTGCATGTGCGATCCCGGCCAAGGGCCACATGCCTGCTGGAAATAGACAGAAGGCACAGACACCGTACAGCCTGTCTTCAGCGCCCAGAGAGGGACACCAGTCGAGTCCCAGCCCCGGGGCCCAGATCCCTGCTTCTCTGGTGTCCTGACTGGGAGTTTCCACGAGAGCTGCCCTGAGAAGAGCCAGACCCAGAGGGACAGCCCTTGTTATGTACTGGTGTCTGCACTGGGTTGAATCCCTCTCAGGGAACCATAGCTTGCAACTCTCATGCAGTTTTGCTCAGAGGCGAATCCTCGACAGAGGGCTCGAACCCACAGCCCGCTGGTTTAAGTGTGTTCACCCTACAACCCCTTCCCCCCATCCCTTCCTATGCTGCTCTGCCGCCCCTAACCAACTAGAGGTGAAACTCCCTGGCTGTGGCATCCTAATCACACCACCTGAGATGTGCAACATGTCTGCATGATGTTGAACTGTGAGCGATACATCTGCAGGAACCTCACTGTTATAAGGAAAAAAAACCCTGATAGATGCAACCCTTCTCTTAATTGCTGTTGGCTAGTACAGATTCATACAGCCTATCACGTCACCACAGGGGTCAATAGAGTTAAAGAATTAACTTAAGAATTAAGAAGCAATAGAGTTCAAATATTTCCTTTAGCATCCCTGAAGTGAGACAGTTTATATCTGGCCAATCAAAGAAGTGTATTACATCTTGATTCGTCCAGGTTAAGTGGGTTTGTTTTTTTATGTCAGCATTCCCTCAAATAGTAAATTAATGATTTCAAGATTGAAAACAGGCTGACGGACCATGGAGCAATGTGGCAGCTGATGAGGGGCGATGGCAACCGCATCAGGACCTGACCTGTGTCTGAAGTAGTGTAGTCCTGCATTCAACTGTGACCTCCATGACTTTCACCTAATTCAGACTGTAGATCCTCTACTTCATGGAGAATTGAGTGTTCCCTCTCTACCTTTCTCCTAGCTAACAGGCCTAACCCCTAACACACACACACACACACACACACACACACACAGACACACACTGCTTTCATCTGGGGCGTGAAATGGATTCCTACTGTCTGCTGGAACGCACCTCCTATCTCTGGATGTGTGTGTCTCTCCCTCTCTCTCCGTCTCCGTGCCACACGTGTGCCCCTTTTTTGTTTTCAGAGGAGACGAAAAAAAAAACCGCCTCCTTCAATCCGAGAGAAAAAGCAGCCCCGCCCCACGCCACAAAGCCCGTGAAATGCATTCCCCGGGCGATTATCATCGAAAGTGATTAGAAATCCCATCAGACATAATATTTTATATGACGAGTTGAATTACGCCTAAATCAGAAACACATGACGGGCCCTAACCTTGTTAAAACAAACCACAGTCATTTTCTGGATTCCCCAGGAGAAAGGCATGTTCATGAAATTCCTCCATAACTGGCACAGGGTGAGGGGGGGGGGAGAGAGAGAGAGAGAGGGAGGGGGGGTGTTCTAGTATAAAATATTGATACCTCCCACCGCCGCATGATTTTACATGTCCAGAAACAGAAAGTCTGTTTTGGGGGAGAGGAAGAAAATGAAGTTATGTAAAATGATGGTCTTGTTACGGCAAGTAATGAAGACAAACTTTTTTTTTTACGAAACAACTGCCTGTTACTGAGAGTGGCTGTAATCTGCCAAGAAAAGATACACAACTTTGTGTGATAAGGATATATTCTCTCTCTCTCTCTCTCTCTCTCTCTATCATAATTGGACACACATTATTTGGATCAACTCAACCCCGCGGACTCTCTGAATCCACCGGTTGACCGGTTTATCTACTGCGTGAACTGTGTGTCTGTTGACAGGTGATAAAGCGTTAAGGCTAAAGGCTCTGGCTTAAAATGGGAAAGTGGTATGAAAAAAAAAAAAAATAATCCATCTGTTATTGGTAAAGTCTAGTTTTTATTTTTATCAGTTGACCTCCAAGAGGAATCTGAACTGTTATGAACCGTTATCCTCCTGCAGCGCTGTACGTATGACACATGTAACGGCATCATCCGGATGAATCTAGGAGGTGTCTTTGGGTTTGGCCCCCAGTGAGGAGTTTCCTATTAGAGAAGGTTGATTTTACTGTTACCTTCTAAAAAAAGTGCTTGAGCCTTGATTGTATTTTGAAACCGTTCACATTCCGTAGATATTTCATCACAGCTTGGATGAGACACGGCGTCTTTATGTGTCTTTACTCTATCAATCTATCTTGTAATAATCCGACTATTAGTGAACGCAACCTCTCATTTCACCTCAGACTCGTCCACATCATCACCGTCACAGGTTTCAGTTGACACACACACACACACACCTCTGCTGTGTGTGTTTCAGGCCTCCGTGACACCGACCCCCCTGTTTCCAGTCGCGATTACGCATTGACACTGCAAAAAAGAAAAACATGTTAAAAGTTTTACTGATCATGAGATCACCCCCTCGGCAGCTAATGCGCCTTTTCAGACGGAGCTGTTGGAAACGTGACAATTGTGTGGAAAACCTCATAACTCCTACATTTTTTGGGGAAATCTTTAGCTTGGATGTGCCTTTTGCGCGCCGAGTGGATGTGAGCCTAGATCTCGAGGAACCCGGCAGGCGCGACGCCCGCTGTCAAAACAAAAAACGCATCAACGTGAAGAACCACCAGCGTTTCTTAATTTCCCAGAAAAGCGAAACCCTTTGGAGTTAAGAGTTTCTTTTATCCAACAGCAGCAATAATTCAGGCAAGACCGGGACAGACATATCTTCCAAGTGCGTCACATCCAATAGTGCATAATGATAACATCACCACTGAACTTTTGATTATTAGATTAGATTTGGCCAAATCGTGATGTGGTGTCGTTCCCATGCTGCGGGCGTGTGTGTGTGTGTGTGTGTGTGTGCTGGCGTGTATTTCCGTTCTGTGATTTAGCTGTGATGAGAACATTTTGCAAGTTTACAGCACATTGCGCATTTTGCCAGTTGCACTTCAGCACATGTTAGGGAAGTTCTCTGCAGATAGATAGATGTGCGGGCCAAAAACGATCCTTATAACCACACCAAATCTACTGAAAAAACGTTTAAAAAGGCCCCGATGCTTAATCCAAGCGCAAAACCAAAGTTGTATCCCTGCCACGAGGTGAAACGTGGGAAGACGGCTGGTTTTTTTTTCGTTTTATTCTGAAATGGACCGCTCCGGCTCCACAACACTTATTTTGAAATTGTAAAAGTTGTGCTCATCTTTACAATAGATTTTGAATAGCGTACCCACAGCTGGTTAAGTGATGATGCTGCTCTCCTATAGACCTACCTAACAAGACAGGTCTAGATGCTCACTGTGCATTGTCATAAAAAAAGCAGTTTCAGTGATGTTGTTAACTGGAATCTATGAATGGAGAAATTGCGTGGCTTATGTCATCTAGAAGGACAAACAAACACTGGGATGCTGCTGGAACGCCTTCTCTGACTCTTAAAACGCCCCCCTTGTCCACACACACACACACACACACACACTCAGGGTGACTATACAGCGTGATTCATCAGCATTACCGGCAGAAGAGTAACTTCATTATAACAGATTTCTATCTAGTCTGCCCTACTCACCATTTCAAAACTCTGGGCTTTTCTACTCCTTCTTCTTTGTCCAAAGCATGTCCAGAGGGCTTGCGGTGTTGCTGCTCATTTGCAATGAGATGAAAGGGAAGCAAGCCCGCGCGCACACACACACACACACACACACACACACACACACAGCGAGATTGTCTTGGAGATAGAAGGTGCAGATGACTCTCAGGTCAGCCTCCATATACTTCTCCATGTTAGACACCCCAGCACACACACACACACACACACATACACACACACACACACAACAGAGACTGATATTAATACCTTTTTCATTACATTACAGTGGTGATCAATCCAAACTCCAATATCACAATCTACGCTCACCCTCGTTCTCCTGTGTGTCAAGAAACTCTGTTTTGACTCGACATTGCATTGCATTAGTCACACCAAGTAACAGCCTGGTGGTAGTCTAACCGCATGAGTAATAATAATTTTATTTTTCTCGATTGAATAACGAAAGAGATCATTTCAGCATTTGTGGTGCCATTGCTGTGTTAGGAAAGTAGATTCCTCAGCACAGGATCCAAATGGGAAATGTAGTTTCTAGGCCGTAAACCTTATGAACTCTTCTCATGTACTTGACTTGGATGAAAGGGGAGGTTCTGCTGTGAGTTCAGCTGTGAGTTGAGGTGCTCTGAGCTGTGAGGCAGGAGAGGCTTGTTGGTATGCAGCACCATCTTGTGGACATCATTGAAAGTTGCGTTTACGTGACGACTATGATGATTTACTGGAATTATGATGAAGATCTTTTGGGAAAAATATGAATCCAGGTCACTCCATAATCAACCAAAAGCCTCCCATTCATTTCTTCTCTCAGTGTATTTTATTTTGTATTGATTAAAATGTTTTTAATTCACGACTCCTGGAAGAGATTCTAAGAAAAGAAAGACAGAAAGAAAGAAAAACAAAGCTAAGTTGGACACTACCGACTCTATCTAATAGAGCAGCAATGGACATTCATTTTGGAAAAAAATGTATATATATAAAAAAAAAAAAAGTACATATCAATATACTTCAGTCACAGGTTGTGAAGTGGTACATCAAACTGATTCACAATTGCCACTCACAAACTGCCTTAATGTGCTATTATTGCCATCTTCACTTAAAACAGCGGAACATCCATGAAAAAGAAGGTTCTCTTTTCTTTTCTTTTGTCATGAGTTCTCGTCCCCTTAAACGTCTGTGTATGTATGTTACTTTGAATACGAGAAGCTGAGAACCCAGGAGGAGCGGGTCCATTATCTCCAACAACAAGATCTTTCCCACAATCTTCAAGTTCCAACACTGATGTTCAATTCAACCAACCTTGCTAATGACAGATGACCTCAAGACTATTTGCACTCAACACCATATCAGTGGCTGGTATCATGGATGGAGATGGAGAGAAAAGAGTCGTCGTTATATAACCTCTTTATGTACACTTGCCACAGATACAGTGTGCAGTCATGTGTCACGTATCGGAACTCTCAGCCCAAGAATGAGGACGGTTCATGTTGCTGGAAGGAGAGATGGAGAGAGATCAGGGATGTGAGGAGTGTGAAGAGTAAGTAGTAGCAGGCATGGTGAGGGGGGGGGGTGGAGAAAAAAAAGGAAGGAGGAAGGGGTGAGAGAGATTGAATGGGAGCGAGAGACTAAGAGGGGATGAGAGGTTGGATCTCGAAGCCAACGGCAGTTAGAGGTAGAGGTAGACGTGTTTGGGTGCTTGGTGGTTCCTCTGACTCTAAACTCTCTCCTCCTCAGCCATTCCTCTGGACATCCTCCTGGGGGCGCTGCCGGCTCTCCTGGAACAACACAACACATTAGCGTAGAATATTGCAGCTATATGTGTGTGTGTGTGTGTGTGTGTGTGTGTGTGTGCGTGTGCGTGTGCGTGTGCTTCCACCTGGCAGAAACGGGTGGCAGGACGATGATGCGAGGGTGTGCTGTAAGGACAAGCTCTCCCAGGAAGGCTTCCATCATCAGATTCTGGAGGGTGTTCAGCAGAACGTCTTCACACATGTCATGTATGGAGTCGGCACACCTGAACACACACACACACACACACACAAACACAAGCAGACATACAGCTTAAATTGTCAAACTAAGTCACGTGAAACTAAACAATAATTTTCCTTAGCATTTCTGTATAAATAACTTGTGTAACACTGATTTTTCAGCTAAATGTCAGTATCTACACAAGAACATATCTAGACATGACTGTTGGTCATGTAGTCAACATCAAACACACAGCCTGTAGAGTCAGCTAACCTGCACATGTCCCTGTGCACCCTCTGGACAGGGTCCTCTCCTGGGGTGTGCGGCGTGCTCTTCGTTTGGGGCGTACTACCCGACCTACTTCCCGCACCGCGGCCTTTCACTCCGACCCCTGTCTCGCCCGGTAAGAGGTGAGGTGGGGAAGGAGGGGGAGTGGAGGAAGACGCGGGACCGGTGGGGCGGGCGAGGCGGAGGGAAGGGGAGGAGGTGACGGGGCGGGAGGACGGAAGTGGGGAGGGGGGAGAAGGAGCGATTTCTCTGAGCTGGCTAAAGTAGGGGACGGGTTCGGATGCCCCGCCGGCCAGTGACTGGTGGAAGGCTGGGTCATCCAGCAGGTTCCTGGAAGCGGAGAGGAAGACATAAACACACTTTGTGCACCTCCACGTCCAGAAGCAGCTTTAGGGTGGATGTCTGAATGTGTGTGTGTATGTATGAGTGGTTACCTGAGCAGAGAGGTGACTGTGTGTGTCACAATGTCCCTCTCTGGGCCACGGGCCAGCGCGTGCAGCCCAGTGGAGAGGGGGGGTGTGCTGGAGGAAGCGGTTTCTGGGATCTGGGATCTGGGAAAGACAAGCAGAGTGGTAAAAAGAGTCACACTTCTTCTGCTCAAGAGTTGCAGGCAATGTGCAAACAGATCTGAAAACCCTTTAGCAGACATTCTTATCTTTCAACGTGTCTTTTCAGTCTGTCTTTGTCTCAGTGGTGCCGCACCGGTGTGTTTTACCTATAGACATAGTGCTTGTTGAGCTGGTCAGGGAAGTGCGTGCGGTACTCCGGTAGTCCGTGGGAGCGTGCCGTCACCCCCAGGTGCAGCAGAGCAGGGTTCGGGGGTTCGGGGCGCCTCCATACTGCCGCTGTCTCTCTCTGCGCCTGCCGCTCTTCCCTCGTCAGCCTAGCGCCGCTACTGCTGGCCCGGATAGGGGGGAGAGTCTGAAGGGGAGAGAGACAGAGAGAGAGAAAGTCAAAATGAAGCCCCTGCCACTCATAAAATGCTGTCTCAGATAAAAAGCAAGCATTCCTTCCCTATATGCCTTCACAAATCAGCATCACCTGGTATTTCCTGAGCGGCGGCCCACTCACTGCTGCAGGCTCCTGGAACAAGACAAAAAAAGGGCGAGTAAGGAGACCGTCGGGTCGTTGTCAGATGTCATCTGACAATCTTTTTTTTTTCTAGCCGAACCTTGTTTATCGGAACCCCTTGGCTCTCTCCAAGGTCTTTCTCTGTGAGAGTAAACTCGTGCAGCTGCCTCTCTCGCTCTTCCTCCCAGCGGCGCAAAGCATCACGGTACCGAAACAGTTCCGCTTCCTGGGTTATCTGGAGAGGAGAGGAAAAGAAAGAAAGAAAGAAAGAAAGAAACAAAGAAAGAAAAAAAATAAAATAATTGTTTAAGTGAAGACAATAAGAGTCTGCACACCATTTTGGAGACACTAATGATGAAATGAATCATTTGGGA
Source organism: Hoplostethus atlanticus (assembly GCA_034670405.1). Lineage (NCBI taxonomy): Eukaryota > Metazoa > Chordata > Actinopteri > Trachichthyiformes > Trachichthyidae > Hoplostethus > Hoplostethus atlanticus. The sequence goes on from JAXDDX010000030.1 coordinate 248,992, forward strand.
GCCAACAGTGCGGTCTGTTTTCTTACTTGGATCAAGAACAATTATGTGTGTGTGTGTGTGTGTGTGTGTGTGTGTGTGTGTGTGTGTGTTCGCACACCTGACAAATGAGATCCAGCTGATAGAAGGCGGGGTAGCCAGAGGACGTCAAGGTAAGGATACACAGAGCGCTCTCCCCTGGACACAGACGGCCTCGTTCAGGGTTGATCTGCACCACCTGAAACACACACACACACACACACACACACACACACACACAGTAATCAATACAGAGTAGAGCACTTTCCACTAAAGACAGACTGCCTCACCTGCCTCATTCTCAAAAGCCGTGATTCATATACGTACATAAGCACAGGCTGTGTGCTCTTGCCCACAGTTGCGGCCAGCCACATACATGTACAAACAACCATACACACATACACACACACACACACACACACACACACACACTCCTACCTGTTGGTTGCTCAGCTGGGGCAGTTCCCATGCATAGTAGATGCTGTCTGTGTGTGAGACATTGGTGAGGAAGAGGATTCTTGTGGCGCGGGAGCGCACAGGGATGTCGCCTAGAGACACTCTCTCCTCAGACAGGAATACGACCTACACACACACACACACACACACACACACACAGACATGCATGCAATTCAAAGGCAAGATGAATTATAAGGACTAGATCACTAGTACTCAGAGTCTCAGAGCAACACAAAACACTTTCCAGTGTACTCAGAGATTACTCATCACCTCGGTTGTCTTGGTAACTGCACTCTCTGGATGTAGCATGCTTTCTAATCTATTCAATTCTATTCTATTCTATAGATAGATTTTTATTTTATTTCATTTTTCGTCTCAGCTAAACTCACCTGTCCTGGTAAGGGCACCCTCTGGACGCAGGGCAGAGACTGCTGGGCGTCACTGAAATTAAACGGGTTTCCCGACGCTCGGGAATCAAGCCCACAGCCCTCAAACTTCACCAGCATGGATTCCCCGCCTTGGATGTGGATAGGGATGTCCACCTGGAGATAAAAAAAAATAGACAGGACTCATAGATAGATAGAAAGTCATAGATAGAGTTTGGGATGGGCGAAGAAGAAGAGAGAGAAAAGAGGGCAGAGAGGGTGTGGCTAGATCCTCACGTTGTGCGTCTTAGCCTCCAACGGAGAAAATACCCACTCCAACATGGCCGTCTTCCCGGGGAGGACCTCTCCCTGCGAGTTGAGGCAGCGCAGCACTGGCTGGTTGAAGTTGTCCGCCTGGAGCTGCTCCAAAGGAGACGTGTCCACTTCATAACGGACCGGCACCGCACCGCCATTATACAGCTCGTACACCTACAGTAAAAAACACACAAATGCTGCGTGGATCAGCCAGTCGCTAGGGGTTTCGCCTGGCTGTAAGAGAGGCTTCAGCGGGAATGTCAACAGTCTTCGTATCTGTGCTGAGTTTTACAGTGGAAACCAATGATTCAGAGAAGATCTCAGGTGTGATTGACTGTTATGGACACACACACACACACACCTGTCTGGGAGGAGTGAAGCCCCCAATGGTTACAGGGGTGAAGACATGCCGACTGGAGGCATAGTGGAGGTAGGGTCTGTCTCTCTCCACCGTCACCCCCTGGAAGTTCAGCTGCACACACACACACACACACAATAATACAAGCACACTAACAGTAATGATTGAAAGTTTCTGAATCCCTTGTGCAATTATAGAATTTAGATCAAAGATGGTGTCAAGAGTATATATGCATGTTATAATATGAATTGTGATCTGACCAAGTTAACATCTGAAATTCATTTGGTCATGTGGCCTACGGGATCAGTACTAGTTGTGCACCAGAAGTGAAAGAACAATTCAATTATAGCAAGTCTTTTGAATTTTGTTGTCTAGGATTTTGTCCCGTTGTTGCCATCTAGACCTGAATGGATATATGCCTCATGCCTCACCAAGATCTCTCTGCCGTGAGAGAGTTTCAACAGCACAGGCAGCCGGTCCGTTCCAGCAAAGTCATGTCTAAAAATGGACAAAGTTTACATTAGTTCGGGGCTGACGAAGGCACCACTAATTCCATCATTGCTATGATCTTTTCTTGACACCCCCTTTACCTCGCCAAAAAAACCCTGAAACGAAACGAAAGTCTGCTCTGAGTACCGTACAGTGATCCTGTACTGTACCTGTAGCTGAAGTGTACTGCCCTCTGCTGGCCTGGGAGCAGAGTTCCATGACGGGGAGAGATGCTGAACAGACAGTTGTCCTGAACCTGCCAACAGATTCAAATTCATGGGCTGTATTTCAAACGCAATTCATTTTATTGGGCTCATTCATCCTGATTGATAATCAAATTATAATGTGTTCTATGCCTGTATGCTTTATGATTTGCAAAAAAAAAATCTCATTCTGAAATATTTCAATCTCAATCTCAATCTGACAATAACATTTGAACTTCAAAATAAATGTATCTATATTAGACTGAGATATGGCATGAACGACCTTCATCTGGTGCAGCTCAGTGCTGCTGAACTCTCCCGTTTCTGCCCAGTACTCCAACTCTATCTGTTGGTCCTCCGGAAACAAGAACGCCCTGGCAGGACAGGACAGGACAAGAGAGGAGACTGGTTACAACGCTCTAATCAAATTTACTCTCATCTACTCTGCTCTACTTTACTTCACTCTACTCTACACTACTCACCAGTCTACAGGGATCGGGCCAGTGTTGTGAAACACCAGGAAAACAGTGGAGGGGTCTGAGCCCAGGGGAGCGGCGCTGAAGTTGAAATCCAACAAGGCCGTGGTGAAGATGGAGGGACAGCGACGCAGACTAGAGATAGGTAAAGAAGACAAGTCATGCACACACACACACACACACAGTGTAATCAAACTCGTCAGACTCTCAGACAAGGACCTTTCAAGGGCCTTTCTCTCATTTTAAAGCACAACGTTTAATAGAGTATCAACATATTGTGCCCCTAACCTGTGTCTGGTGGGGGTTCTGTAGGTGAGCTCCGGAGGGGAGGGGCTACAGAGCAAGTGTTGGTTGAGCCCGTCCAACGAGAAGAGGTTCCATAGTTGCACCTTGCTGAGCCCGCCCACACTGCCCCCGCTGCGTGCGTCAATCACCTGCAGGGTGGGGAACACGCCCTCCCCCCGTACCTCACACACTGCCTGGGGAGGGGACGACACAAACCCTGGAGAGACAGAGAGAGGGCAGTGGGAAGTCAAAAAAACGAGTAGAGCAGAAGGAAATGGTAGTATTGGTTAGTATCCTGGTGTGTGTGTGTGTGTTTGTGTGTGTTTTACCACTAGCGTTCAGAGTCTGGTAGCTGATGGTCCACTGGTACCGGGCCCGTCTGTGTGGTCTGACTGTGGATCGGAGCAGCATTCTGGTGCAGGGAGGCGATGGTTCCCTTCACAGAGTCCAGCTGTAGGGCTGAAGGACCAGACAAGTTGGCCAATAGCAGTTTTTAGCAATATTTAGTCTTTCTTTTATTGGAATTTTTTTATTAAGACACTTGGGACAACTGCTGGAAACAACTGCTGATATCAATGGCATTAATGTGTCTGGAGGAAGGAAGGAGGCTCCCTCTCTGTGAGGCCCTTCCCCAGGTTTCTCGCTTTTTTTTTTCCTAATCAGAGTTTTTCCTTGTTCTCATTTGAGGATCTAAGGTTGTGAAGCCCTTTGAGAATGTAACTGTGATTAAGGGCTATACAAATAAACTTAACTTGACAAATATTGTATAGGCATGCTGCATTGTAGAACAGGCAGTTTCAGCAATCTGATTGGTTAAAGGTACGTTCCAATCGTCCTACCAAGTACGATTACTTCCCAAGGAAAATGAGAGCATACCATCTGGTTCAGTGTTGGGGTCATAGATAAGTCCTTTGTCCAGTAGTATCTGCTGTACAGAGAGACAGAAGGAGACGGCACAGAGGCTTCTGTTGACCAGGGGAACCTCAATGGACCGGCAGCTTCCGACCGTGATCTCTCCCAGCTCCAGGACTGCCTTCTCTGCCTGGGGAGGGAACGGACATGCACACACCGCTGGGCTCAGTTCACACAAGTACACACACACACACACACACACACACACACTCACACAGATGACAGTCCCACCTCTATGAAGCCTTTAGAGCCCATTCCCATCACTTTAAGGAGAAGGCGGGACTTCTTATATCCAGCAGTCTGGATTGGCCAGAAGGTGAGGTACAGTTTGAGCGTGTACATTATCTCCTCCAGTGGGCTGAAGGACCATTTCTGGACCTGCGATGTCAACCAGTCGCAAGAAAAAGCAATTAAGTAAACAATACAGTCAGTTCCGCACTAACTCCATGTGTGCATGTCTGTGTGTGTGTGTGTGTGTGTGTGTGTGTGTGTGTGTGTGTGTGTGTGTGTGTGTGTGATTCGTTTGGTCTGGCACCATGCTCTCGTTGGGCTGCAGTTCTCCAGCATCCGGTTCTACAAAGATGAGCTTCTGGTCTTGTCCCCGGGATCCTCCACTGGAACCTATCGTGAAGGACCATCGTGGAAAAAACAAACTCTGGTTTCATACTTTTTATTGTAACTGACCAGGTGTAGTAAAGAGTCATGACGCTAGGATCAATCCAGACTATCATTGTAAGAATAACAACATTGCAAAAGTTTTTCTCCATTGCTGATGTGATTCCTTCCTTCATTTTAAAACAATCAATCGATCAATCAATCTATCAGCCAACCCACCGTAGAGGGAGGCGGCTGAGGTTCCTGATGCGGTGGGAGCACTCGGTGTGTGAGCCAATGGCTGTAGGCTGGAAGTGAAGACTGCCGTCTCCTTCCAGAGACACATACAGCTTCTCCACTGTACTGACCACTAACAGATCCTAAAGGAGACAGAGATGAATACACACACAAATACAAAAGCAGCAAAAATACAAGTACAGACACTGAGCTGGAAGGACAACGTGACCCTTTGTGTATACCTGCATGTGTTTGGCCGCATTGAGCTGCAGGGATAAACTAAACCCCTGTTTGGGACTGTCCTCTGCAGGGGTTGTTCTGAGGGTGAGGATTTGGTGAGCCCCAGGCAGGACCAAGCCACAGCTCGGCACTGCAAACACTGATGCTGCCAAGGCGGGGTTTGGGCTCTGGTCTGGGTCCAGATGGAAAGTGAGGGGCAGGTCTCCCGAGTTCTGGAGGAGCACCGTGCGGTAGGAGAGAACATTTACGCCGGGAAACACCTGGGGAGGACAAAATGGCACTATGTCAACCAAAGTATCCTCTCTTGTCTCTTCACAGAGTTTTAGACCTCTGAAAGTGCTGTTTTCAGCGAGAGAGACAGAAATAGGTAGATAGTTCCTTGTAGGTCTAGTGTCTCACCACTCGGGGGTGCTGCAGGGAGCAGCGTGGGACGAAGTGCTCTCTGCCCGGCTGGAAGGAGTGGCCTGCGACTCTGACCGTCACGCACCAGGGGGGGCACAGCAGTCGCTCCTCTAGCTGATGATGGTCTTGCAGCATCTAGGGAGGAAGGTGGGATGAAGTGATGGGAAAATGTGCTGCATAACCTTGTTGGGATGTTGTGTGTGTGTGTGTGTGTATGATGACATGTTTGCAGGGTTTTCCCTACCTAGGCTATGACGCTTTTTCTTTTGCTGACCACCTAAAAGTTGAAACCGTACTTTTTTTTTCTCTCTGCTTGTGGCTTTGGCATGACTTGGAGTAGTATACTTCTCTTTCTTAGTACTTCTTAAAAAGGTCCAATCACTTTATTTTTGCCCATAAAGGCTGTTGTGTGTTTTTAAAGGACCCTTAAACTCTCCAACGGCTTGCACAAGCCTCAGAAGTAAAGGAAAACCCTAGTCCAGATGGAGCAGTGTCTAGGGAAATGGGTGCTTAACAACAGACACAGAACAACAGAATCTTTGCAAGGGCATTCTATCACGTTGACTCAAATAAGTAAAGTACCATAGCTTGTTCTGTTTGACTGTAGAGTATCCTACCTTATAGAATGCAAAGCACTCTAGCTGTGCTCCATGCAGAGTATTGAGCTGCTGGGGGGCATAGGTCACTCTGAAACAGGTGGACTTCAGCGGACCCAGGTCACACGATGAGGGAGAGACGGAGAACAGGGAGTCTTGGGCAGCGGTCCACACCAGGCTAGAATCAACAGAATCAAAACGTAATAGAAATCCCACTGGAATAGAAACAGAATCTCATAGAATCTCAGTGGTAGGCAGGCAGGCCGGTACCCGAGTTTCCCTTTGGTGTGGTTCGTGACGGAGACAGACTGAGAGAAAGAGGAGGAGGAGGACGTTGAGGCGGGGGGCCTGTGATTGAAGAGCAGCTCGGCAGGTTCCACAGTGACGTGAGGAGTTAAGGAAGATGAGGAGGAGGAGGAGGAGGAGGAGGAGGAAGAGACGGGATCCATGCCCCCTGAGCAGGCCTGGTAATGTTCCTCCATTGGAGTACTGTTTATTGCCCCTGGCCCCTGGTCCGGCTCCTAGAGAGAGACACAGAGAAAGAGAGAGAGAGGGCAAGATAAGTTTGAATAACCTTTTATATGAGGACCTAGTTAGGTAACCTTATCTAGCCTTACCCTACCTCTCTACCTCCAACTTTAACATCAACAACACAACCCTATAGCCTTTTCCTGATGAGGTCTGGAAAACAGTCCTCATAAGTGACGATGTTCCTGTTCTTGTGGGCCCAGATATTCAAAAAATCGAAATGACCTCCCTCTCTCTTCCTTACCTCTTCCAGTAGGCAGAGCGCCCCTTCCTGGTCCAGCTGTAACTTGCCATCCTGCAGCATGGCACTGAGGAGGTGTGGTGGGTACTGTGTGAGTCTGCGCTGCCGGTGCAGCTGGTACAGAGCCAAGTGTCTGGGTCGCAGTATGGCCGGATGCTGGAGCTCTGAGTGACAGGTGCCAATCAGGTCCAGGAACATAGGGTCCTAGAGGGGAGAGGGATTGGTTGAGTGGTAGGTAGAGAGAAAGGGAGATAGATAGATAGATAGATAGATAGATAGATAGATAGATAGATAGATAGATAGATAGATAGATAGATAGATAGATAGATCCTACCCTATGGAGTATAAGACAAGCCACTCTCCTGTGGTGTGCTATAGGGTGTGTGGGCCTGTAGACCACCTTCAGTGTGGTATGGCTGTGTGGGCTCAGTGTGCCCCCTGCTGGTTGGACACTGAACACGCTGTGACCACTGCAGTCCAAGTCCCATTGGTAGACAGCATCAGCAGGCGAAGAATTAACCAGATCCACTGTCCGTACGACTTCCCCTCCCTCCTCAACACAGCCAAAGTCCACCACAGAGGAGGAGAGGGAAACTACAGGACCTGAAGACACAGAGAGATGTGCGCCATCAAAAATCCAGCAAAACCAACCACCTCATTCACCTCTCATATATTCCCATCCAAATCATGACTTTTTAGATTCTGTACATGTGTGTGTCTGCCTGTGTGTCCCCTACCTATACAGTTCCCAGTGAGTTTGAGAAGGGTTTTGCCGAGCGCCCCCGGGCAGCTTAGAGACAGGTACTCGACGGAGATGGTATCCACGGCGATGGGAGAATAGGTGACTGTAGCCCGTAGCGATGCACCGGGCACCGCCTCCCCCCTGGTGATGTCGCAATTGAACTCTGACCCCAACAGGGGCACTCCGCCTCGCAGCCGGGAGAAAGAGAAGGACGCCGTTACCTGAGGAGAAGAGAGGGAAGGGAGGTAGAAGTTACGGTTACACAGATGTTGGCGGGCGAAATACAGGAAAGGGAAGAAGAGGTTAGTGTGTGTGTATGTGTGTGTGCATTTGTCCACATTTATGTACTACTCACAGGGGAGGGGTTGTGGATGTCAAAGCGTTTCTGCACACTGTCGCCAACCGCCACAGAGCCAAAGTGCAGCACTGGGCAGCCCGGCTCCTCTTCCTTCTGTCCGTCTGGATTTCTCAGCTGGAGACACGGGTACTTGGCTGATAAGGTATAAGGCAAAACAGAGGAGAAAGAGAGGGCATGGGATCCCGGTTCCCGATCACCTCCTCGCATACAGTACTCTCAAACATTGACAAGCTGCTACTAACCTGGTCCCTGCAGGAGCACAGTGCAGCGGCTCTCCGCCTCCTCTCCTCCCTCTCCGAACCTACAGCAGGCCTCCTGCTGGTACACCAGTGCCTCTTGTGGCCGAAAGACCACAGTGATGCGACACTCCTGGTCCGGCTTCAGCAGGCCTTGCTCTGGGCTCAGCTGGAACGGAGCTGCACACTCCCACTGGAAACACGTCTGGAGTTTACTGGGTGAGGAAGGGTAGAGAGAGAGAGAGAGAGAGAGAGAGACAGAGAGAGGAGGGATGGAAGAAAGAATGAGAGTGAAATGGAAGGAGAAAGAGAGGAAGAGCCATGCCTCCTGTCCATCTCTCCTGCTTTCTCTCCTTTATCTCAATCCGAGTACCTGGCATTCCTGAACAGGAAGGTTGTGCGTGAGGAGTGTTGCACAGCGCAGACCGGCAGCAGCACCGAGTCGGGCACCTCCAGTGCATGGCAGGGAATGACGGCGCGAAGACACACTTGGAAGCTGCCATCTTTACCCTGGAATTCAATATTGTCCTCATATTCACGCTGAGTAGGGCAGGGCAGACAGAAAGACGCACAGGCATATGTAGACAGAAGGGACAGAACAGGAGAGGACAGGCTGGATAGTCAAACAGGCAAGCAATATAAACACAAACCAATTCAATAAAAACTATTTTACATCTCTAATGCATTTAAAAAACTGACAATAATCATATTTCTTTATAAAGCCATTTATGCCTTTATTTGTTCATTTCACATTATTGTTGCTATGTGCTCAATGAATGAGTATAGACTGGCAAAAAATGTAACACTGTGTAAGAGTGTGTTATAGGTGTATTGTTGTTATTTTCTCTCTCTTTTTCTTATGACCCCACACTGATTTTGCAGAGTGTTGTTTAACCATATCTGATTCATTTTGTCATGCTTAGGCTACATCCTTACTTGTCTATGTCATTCAACCTTCACTGTCGGCCCTTGGGAATGCTTTAGCAGCGTAACATAGTCAATAACTTTTGGCATTGATCGCTCCAAAATAATTTGGAGAATTTGGCACTTAACTCAAGACTTTTAAAAATGTTGCCGTTTAGGATAACTGTGTTAAACTTGGACAATATTTGAACACAGTTTCAAATATTTTAACTAGTTGAGGAATGCTTAATTAAGCAGCCTTTCAAAATAAGATCAAAAACTCCTTAAATATTGTATCCGACAGCTATTTTGCACAGGTTCGGTATGTACCCTCTCTAATGGTCTGAAGGTGACTGGCATGGAGACGGAGGTGCCGGGACTGAGAACGATTATCTGGGGAAACAAGGTAGTGAAGAACTTGGATACTGGAGGCCTGGGGAGGAGAAAGAGGAGCTATATTAGCCTGTGGATTAGATACTCATCCACACAGTACACAGTATCAGAGTAAAGCATCAACCTGCCTTTTAACCTGTTTGTCTGTCTGTGTTTAATGCGCTTAAGTGCAGTCATGTGTGTGTTTTCGAGACCTGAGCCGTAGCTTCTGCAGCTTGCTGTGGATGTTCTTTAACACTAATGTCTTAGTGAAGTCCCTTCCCAGGTCCCAGACCTCCCAGACCAGCTCTGGCCATGTTTCCACCCCTAAGAAGCAGCTTCTCTGGCTGGATGCTTGTCGCTGGAGCTCCCCTGGTCTCTGGAACTTCCCTGGATGCTGCAAGGTGGGACACTGCAGAAGAAATTCGGTTTGGAAAAAAAGTTAGAAGATGATTCTTAAACTTAAACAAGAAATAGCACACTGGGAACTGCAAAAGATGCCGATATCTTGGTATTTGATATTAAATGTTGAGGCAGCCTTAAACCAGCAGTCATGTATTAATATCTTTAGAGTAGTCTGTTCTTTACTGTAGCAGAGACAGTAACAGCCTACCTGGTCATTTTTAGCTGGGCATAGATCTATAGCGCTATATCCATTACCTATAAAATGGCTCTGTAGTACACTGTTGTCCTACAATAAAATCCTTTGGCATCTTTCCCAAAGGCTGTCAACCATGACAGGAAGGAGATAGGTATAACAGCTTCACAACAGAACAAAATGCCAGCCTGTATTATAGCTCTGTACTAGGGGCACAGGGGCCATTCAACTTGATTAAAATTTAAGACACAGGTTCATTGAAACACATAAATTCATTCTGTTATAAAGGGAAAATGGGCCACAAGCCATTCGTGACCCCAAGCTGCTGTAGCTCTATAGCTGTGCTGTCCTCTAACTTACTTTGATATCTTTCCCACAGATGGTGGAGGTCCATGGTGAGGCGGGGCCCAGAGGGTCGGGACCCCGAGCCTGAGCCAACATGACTGGGGAGTGAGAAGACATTTAGACCACAGACTAGAATATATACAGAATAACGCTTCTAACTGAAGAACAAATGTGTCATATTAGTAGTAGTATAAAAAGATTAAAACATCATAATTGCACGGTTGCAGTGTTGTCCATTCAACTGTAAGGAGGTTTTTGTAATTCCACACCATTTCGACTCTAGTAACGTGTTGCTTATTCCAGCCCCTCTAATAGCCAACTTTAAAAGCTAACAATGGTCAATTAAATGAAGTAGAATAATAAGAATACGGTTAAACCTTCTAAGCTTGCTTAAGGTCAAGGCAATAATGTTTTGTAACGATAAAGTAACGTTAACGGTATAACGACATTAGAGCGTAACGTTAGCTGGCTAGTTATCACGCTCGTTTTCCTTTCGCATATAACTTTCGATATAGTTGGACTGACAGGCTCGCGTGTCCTTACCTCCTTCAAACGTTAAAGAATAAACGTTTATTCAATTCATTAAAACTCCACAATTCGTCGCTTAAAGTTGAGTGTGTCGTCCATGACGTTTCCATAGCAGCACAGAATTGTTTATATCGCCATAGCAACTATGGCAGCCGAAGAGGGACAATTGTCATTCGTGACAATTATCATTCTTTTCCTGACAGTATCTGAAGTTTACTCTTCTATGACAAGAGCATAGCCCCTTCTCATTGATTCCTTCTTGGTGGTTTTATTATACTATTATTACCACCAATGTTAGAACCAAGTCATCTGTGTATTTACAGTGCATGCCTATCTCCCTTGTTGCTAAATCATGGGCAGTGTCAAGTGCAGAGTGGGAGTATTGATTATGTGCTCAAATGTAACTTATATATAGTAGCAACAGAAACAACTTACATTTGTTAGAGCTTAGTCACTCCTTTAAGAGAAAATGGGCAGTAGTTGAAAGCACACTTTGGTCATTACTAGAGCTTTTGCATTAATCTGCTTTCATTAAGTAGTTAAACATGCAGAAATCCCTATTTGAAGTTTTTTTTTTTCAATCTGACTTTAATTCATCCTTTCATCCTTGAAATAAATGACACCAACCATACACAAAGTGACAAAATGTCCCCGGGTATTCCTTTAAAAAAAAACTGGGTTAAACAGAATTTGCAATAAGCAGTTCAACAGAATTCAACTTTATTTTTCAAGTTTTTCTCTCCACAAACAACAATATTGACAAATCAAAAAGAACCACAGGTTTTGCCTTTGAAGTGAAATATATTAACATCTAAAAGTCTTTAAATTAAATAATATTGACAACAATACACGTGATATGAGGACAATTTACACAATACAGGGCTCATGTCATGTTCATAGTAGATTTCAAATGCTCTAAGTGCAGCTAAGATAGGTTGGTGTGAAAAATGATACAAAACAGAGTTTTGTGGCTCAGATAAACTTTACAGTATTGAATGATATGCAATAAAAATATATGACTGTAAATCCTACAATTTAATATTATTTCTCTGCTTTGACACTTTTGGTGACAACACAAGATTATAGTGTAGTGCTATCAAGCCAAAGTAACATATTTATAACCACATCATTATAACGTCTTAAAACTTTGGCTGGATTAATTTTAAAGTAGCTTTTCAGTTTGTGGTGTGTTTTTGTGCATTTGTGAGGGGTTATAACTAATATCTGAATCTATGAATCAATGAAATGCAATGTGAAAAATATAATGTAATATACCACATCAGTGGTGGGATATTTTTCAAGTATTTGTAACAGATCTGGAAGCACTGGTAACAATGTAATACTGACAGTGTCTTGCCACACCTGAACTGGGGTACTGGGGCCAGCCTCCCAGTTCATATTTCTTGCTCTTCACCATCCACTGTCTTCCCTGCAGGTGCTATTACCCCCAATCGCAAAGTCTTAAGTACATGCAGCTTCATTGACAAGTGTGTTTATGGCAGATGACAAGGAAATAGCATCTTTTTTAGACTGTTGGAACAATCCACAAGGAAACAGCTCAGTCAAGCCTTATATATTCACTTAAAATAAAGATGAAGTACTTGTCACCCAACCAATGAATGGTCCAGGTGCATAAAGATGGCGTCCTCCTGGTGTGATGTAATTGCCCATAATGAAAAATATCCAATTATCAACATATTGCTAGTTTGCGGACACCAGATGCACAGGTATCACTACGGGCTGGGCTGGGAGGATTGAATGATCCCATTCTTAAGGCCACCATGTTTGTGCACCTGCATGCATTGTGCATTCTTTCTACAGGGTAATAAACCTACAAAGAAGTACAATAAAAGCGTGTTAAGCTTTTCCCCTATAGGCAAACCCCAGTCCTCTTTCTTGGGCTTCCTTCGTCTGCCTCCTCCTCAGAGTAGGAGCCGTAGTTCCCTGCTCCTCCTCCACCCGTGTGCCTCAGGAAGCCTACAGAGCTTAGAGACCCTGCCCTCAAGGCCTCTATCTCCTCTTCCTCTTCCTCTTCCTCATCCTCCCCCTCTAGCTCCTCTTCATCCTCCAGGCCAGAGCTGTGGGTGTCCCTCCGAGGCTTGGCGTTGTGTATCCCTGCTCCAGGGCCCTCTGTGTCCGTCAGTGGGGAGGTTGAGGTTGCTTGTTCCTTGGCTTTGCGACTCCGCTTCCACTTCATACGTCTGTTCTGGAACCAGATCTTAACCTGGTGCATAACAACATAGGAATCATGACTGTAAAGATATTTTCTTGTGTGGGAGTAGCAAAGAAAAAAGGGGTTCCCTCGCTCTTAAGATTTTTGCCTCTGGGGAGTGGCAGGATACCTAAGCAGGGTATTTGTAAGGAAATGCTGCCCTGTTTTGAGTAAATATAATGGTAAACATTAACATTCTGGGATGGCACTTTTTGAGTGGCAATGAAAATGAGCAGGGATTTGACAGGAATGTGACATCAGCTTAAGCTATGATGTATTGCAACAATACAGTACAGCTATTGATATGCTCCCTTTTGGCCACATCATCTGGAAGCACAATTTCCGTCCATCACAACATGTTTTGCAGCTCAATGAAAATAAATCAGAAATATAGTTTCATTTAGTGTCACTTTTAAAGCACGGATGGGTCCGGCCCCAGGCTATATAGCAGACATATGAATCCTCCTGTGAGCCAGTGTGCAGCCGCAGATCCTCAAGCAGGATCCTTCTGGCTGTCCCAAAGTCCAGGCTTAAGGTGACCTGGCTTTGGCCTCCAGGCTTTGGAACGATCGGCCAGAGGAGTTTAGGCTAACAGAATCACTTTCATCTTTAAATAGCTTCTTAAAAAATATTTATTATATATATTTATTATATATTTATTATATGTTCATTATATATTGATTATATATTTATTATTAAGCATGCTTTCATGTGATTTTTATCCTATTATTTTTACCTAAAAATTGTTTTACTTTGTTCTTAACTTTAATATTGTGGTGCCTTGTTTTACTTGTTTTATATTATTTTATGATAATGCTATTATTATTGTTGTTATTGTTATTGTTATTATTATTATTATTATTATTATTGTTATTATTGTTATTATTAGAATTATAATTCCAAAATTTCCCCACAGGGATGTATAAAGTATCTATTTATCTATCTATAATAATAGCCTGCACATCTAAATTACTTTAACAGCTGCTGGATATGAAGGGGAAAAAAAGAAAAAGTAAATACTTTCACACTGAAATAATGCACCATTTACCCATTCCTTAGGACCACGGCATTCGTTTATCAGTGCTACCTAATGATTCTTGAGGTCCCTCCAACCTCTCTATCTTACCTGGGTCTCAGTCAGCATGAGGGAAGTGGCCACCTCAAAGCGTTTGGGCCTGGACAGGTATTTGTTGAGCTTGAACTGGTTTTCTAATTCCAGCAGCTGCTGGCTGGTGAAAGCTGTCCTGGGCCTGCGACACTTCCCCAACAAACCTGGCTGGGCTGGGGCTGAGAAGGAGGGAGGGAGGGGGTCGGGTAGGGGAGAGAGAGAGCGTGACAGAGAATTATTCTGTGCATTTTGTCTTCTTTATTTATTATTCATTTATTGCTTATATTTTAATTATTCTTGTAAAGAAGTTACTTTGTAAAGGTTTTATGTAATAAATGTGTTTATAAATACAGGATATTAGTATTGGTTTTTAGATAGAGCTAGATAGATAGATAGATAGATAGATAGATAGATAGATAGATAGATAGATAGATAGATAGATAGATAGATAGATAGATATGGGAAGGGGGTAATTTAATACTGTAATTTAATCAGTAGATTCCTGCCTTCCTTTAAACTGGCTAAACTTGTACTGTAAACTTGCTGTATACATTTTCACAATTGTTGTTTTTTTCTAATCGGTTTAATTGCTTTGATTTTTACTTAATTAAGAAAGAAAAAGGGAACTTAAAGCAAACCTTGGGATAGAAACGTGCATAAAGTTGTGACATTTTGTTTGTTTGGATGCCACAACTCCGCATAGCTGTCTGTCTGCCTGTCTCCCTGCCTGTATATCTAGCTGTCTCTCTGTCTGTTGACGTCAGGTTTATTGCCGTGAGTGGTTGATGTGAAGACATGGTGATAGGATATTGCTTTAGCGGGGCAATAAAATATCACAGAGGTCCATTACCTTAATGAAAACACTATAAATGTTATCTATTGATTAAGTAGTATGTCTATCTCAGGTGTTACCTTTACCGTAAACGTTGGGTGTTATTTTTATTAGATAAATTGTCCTTAAACGATAGAGAAGCAGTTCAATGTCATTAACGTGTCTTTTCAAAACCAATATCAACACAGAGAAAATATAAGTTCCAAAAAATAACGACATAAATAGACCTTCCTCATAAATTGCATTGGTGATTCCAATGTTGTTTTGCACTCAACTAAAACATCTTAAGGATTTGGCTGAATGTAAATCGGCAAAATGAAATTTAATATAAAAAGTAGGCGGGTGTACCCAACATAATTAAAATACAGTATAAGCAAGGGTATTTATTATCCTGATGGCACTTTTTTGAAAAGTTGAATGTGCACTAAAGTTTACAAAACATCACACGCTCCAATTATTTAAAAAAAAAAAATTCAATTTTGTCTTATAACAAAATCGAAGTAATTAGATTGGAAGTAAACACACTAAACTGGTCTTTAATAAATCTGAAAATTCCTGCAACATAAAAAGACATGTCTGTTGGTAAATCAAAGTCTATCATTTTAGTTATTGTTTATTAAAATAAAATGTGTTATGTGTTCAATAAATATAGATCTACATCACAAAACAAGACAATTGTCATTTACTAAAGACAATTTCTAGACGTTAATAGCTACTACTACTACTACAAATGATAGGCTTAATAATAGTAACGATAATAATAATAATAACATTCTGATTAGTAGTGCAAGTAGAGAAAAGTTGTAGAAATTAATGTCGTATCCCAAACAAACCGAAATTTGGATCATGAGTTTTTATTTTATTTTATTTTATTTTATTTGAGGGGAGTGGGGGCTGAGAAAAAAATGTAAATTTAAAAATTTAAAAGGTGAGTAAGGTGATCATCATGAGGTAAATAACCACCAATATATTATAGTTTCAGAAGAGCATTGATTCATGCTTAGTTCTCCTTAAAATACACTATCTTTGTTTAACTTATGTAACATTAGTTTGATAATACTTTCCTTGATGGAGTATGAATATATGTCAGCCTGCAAAGGTGGGTAAATTAATCAGCAAAAATATAGGTGATTTTAAGTGGTTTTACCCTGTGCTACATTCCTGAGTAGATACATTGAAACCTGCGGGAGACTGGGAAAGACGCTCACCACCATACTCCCCGAGTCTGGGTATTATCATCCCGGCTCTGATCCAGGGCTCCAGTGGGAGAGACCCGTTCAGCTGCTCCGGGTACGGCTGGGCCAGCTGCGTGAAGCCGGGGTATATGAAGGCGGGATGCTGGCCTCCCAAGGCTGCCAGAGGGTACATGGGGCTCGGGTACAATCCTGATAGAGCTCCATGGGGCAGAGCGGCGAATCCTGCGTGGGAGAAGTTGAAGAGGGCGGATTTAGGGAGGAGTCCTGCCTGGGTCTGAGAGATGCTGTTCGGGGTTGGCCGAGGGGAGGGGGTCTCGGAGCCGCGGCACGACACCGGACTGTCGCCGGGGCTCCTGCTGTACGACCCCGGGGACGCGTCATCCCTGTCAGTCCGGTGTGCGACGTCGTGCGCTAGGAGAGCGTCGATGCGAAAGTTTTTGGATTTCTCCATCGTGGTGGTCATGGTGGAAATCTCCAATGAATACGGTTGCCTTTCGATTCAGGAGTGTGAAAACAGACCTATATCTTTTTTTATATATATATAATGACGAATGCTTTCCCTACAATTCAAAATAAACTAAACTTTAACCCAAATTAAGTTTAAACGAATCTCTACACAACAGTGAAGTTACAAAAACTGTTAACCAGCAGCTACTGTTTATCACTCCTCTCCTCTTCCAACTTCTTCTTTCTGCCCGTCTGTCCGTAAAAACCTTTTAACAGCGACTTGAAAACTTCCCTGCAGCCAATTGCTCCTCGGTCTCCTCTGCGCTGATTGGCCAGCAGCAGGGTACCCAGACACTTCTCTAAATAAGTAATTAGGTCGAAGCAACCCGTTCAGTCGTCCCTTCGCACACACCCCTTCAAAAAAAAAATCTTAGCAATATGAATTTTAGGACACCTCAAATATGACAAGTACGTAAATAAGCAAAACTAAAAAAGGGAAACTTCTGGGAATATAATATGAAGAAAGAAAGAAAGAAAGAAAATAAAAAATAATGTTTTTACGAGATACTGAAACTGGTTTTAACAAAAAACAATTACATACAACATATTTCTTTGGCTGTTTTAAAACAAAGCGTTGTTTTATGGGTAATTCATATGTCAACAATTTAATTTCCTTTTTTATTTTTTTATTTTATGGTCCTAACCTGTTTATTCAGTTTCTGTCCTATACATAGTTTTTGCTCTTCAATTGTTTTCAACCAGGATCTGAAGTGTTTGTCTCTCTGTCTCTCTGTCTGTCTGCGCAGCTGGCTGGCTGTTTATTTGTCTGTGTGTCTGTCAATTTGACCTTCATTGCATCTCTGTGTCAGGTGAGGCTTTCTCACACACACACACACACACACACACACACACACACACACACACACACACACACACACACACACACACACACACACACACACACTTTCAAACAATGCTATAATTTATCTCACTTTAGAGAAATGACGACATTCATCATAATTTTACAACTAACTCTTCATTAAACTTTATTGCTTGTTAAAGTTGACAGAAACCCAACGTGTCTTATTGCTGCTTGATTATTGGTCATCACCACACCACGGGGCAGATAAGGGGGCAGTAAACGGACAGACTGCAAACTCATTTTCTCTCCCTGCAACCCAGAGCCACCCATAGACAAAGCATGGCCAGGTCACTCCGAAATACAGTGATCAGGCTGTCTGTCAACTAAAAAGTGATGACTCCCATCTGGCATCTGTTCCTTTAGTACTTAACATAACGTTAGTTGGTTTCCAGGATGTCAGATATCTCATCATGGTGAGGTAGTGGAGGATTTCATCATATGTTTGCGAGACTTCTTACTTCTAAAAGGTAGATGCACCCAATGGTGGCTCTTATATTGGCTGCAAATATATAACAGTATAGACTCTATACCACCGCCAAAGTGAGATATCCGACACAAAAGTCAAACTGGCGTAGTCACACCAACATTATAGCAATGATTACAAAGAGAACAGCCCTGAATCTAAACCCATGGGAGATGTTTCTTCACTCACAGTGGCCAAACTGTGTGCTTGTAGGGCTCTGCCACGCTGCGACCACTGTTGATTTCCTGGGAGTTTGTTCAGGACTGATAAGAGGCTGTCAGGGGCCTGGGAAAGAACTGCTCTTACTTTAAAGACAAATACACCGACACCTGTTGAGCTACCCAACACATAAACTAAATGTCCCCTGTGTGTGTGTGTGTGTGTGTGTGTGTGTGTGTGTGTGTGTGTGACTGTGTGTGTGCGTGTGTGTGTGTGTGTGTGTGTGTGTGTGATCGCCAAGGCCAGTGATTATTGAAGTATTATGTCTCATGCACGCACACACACACACACACACACACACACACAATCAACAGGCCTTGGCGCTCTAATTCATCTCATTGAGGGTTATTAATTTACAAGTACTGTGAAACCCATCTGGCTTGTTCAGGTCTCTGTGGCCCACATGGTGTCAGAGGAAGGTGGAAGGGGTATCTGTCTGACCTGTGGTAATATGAAATATGTATGTATAGGTAAAATATTTAGCAATGGGATAAATGGAATGATATGTCTGTGTAACAGACTTGCAGAATAAAGCTTAATTCAATCAATAATGATTTATTTTTTTTAAATAATAAATTCATGCATTGAATTTTTATTGTGTCCATTCATGTTATTTCTTTCCCCCTCAGTGAAAAGGTCTCTACCTCCTCTACCCTCGTCTGATCTCTTCTCCAAAAGAGGGAGAGAAAGATCATATCTCTCGTATCGTTTAATAAAGCCAGTGCAACATATCGCAATGCTGATATTTGAGCACCAATATCATATCATTTGGGATAACGTTTGCACTGCAGATATGAAGAAGGCAGCTGGTTTATACCACCATAGTTTATGTCCTATCAGTTTTAAAGAGCACATTTCACACCACTGAGGGATATTATGTTTGCTAGGCATTTATGATGGCTAGATTGCCACATTAATAACCCTCGACAAAGGAGTCTTTGTATTTAATTGCACTACCCGTGCAGATTATCGATCCAGACATATATAGGATTCATAACTTGATACTTTGCACGGTAATATAGGAATGGAAACATTGTCATTGTCCAAAAGTGTCTGCAGGTCAGGAGTCAATTTCAATGTTGTTTCAAAGATCGCAATTCAATTCTGATGCATGCTTAAAAAAAGTAAATTTCTTAGCTTAAAGAACGCATTGCATTGTGGGCAGTTGAATTCCATATCCTCAGATGCCTCTCCGGTCACGAAGAGTTGGCATTACTACTATTATGACTATTGTGCTCTGGATGGGCTGGGAGTGTTTTCCAATAGACACTTTTGGAAAAGAGCCCACGTTAACATGCGCACAGACAGGAAAGCAGACACATGCATGCACACACACACACACACACACACACACACACCATATATATACGAGAGAAACAATGCAGGCCTCAGAGGCAAAATACACAAGAGCGAGGCAGCAATGACCGCTCAGCTCCTCACTTCTCTTCCACCCCCCCCCCCCCGGCTGTAAAAGAACCATTCACTCTGCTTCCATTCATACACAAATGTGACAGAGGTTAACCCAGTGGGTGATTCTGTCAGACCTCTAGTTAACGCATTGCGGAGGTTACACCATACCAGCACGGTGCACGTGAAACATGAGGCAGGGTAGAGGCTAAATTAGACCACTTTTGTAATTAAGGAAGCTTTTTTTCATGGGTATTATTAATTGTAGTAAAGAAAACGCAATTGTACTGATGTTATGAGTCAATCTTATGTACCAATAATTGACACTGATGATAATTATAAGACATATTTCAAGATTCCAGCTGATGAATACTCTCAAATCTACTCTACTGGTAGTCTGCCGTAGAGAGCCTCATTTTTTGATTTTGTCTCTGTGGTGTTCAGCGCTCATTGCTGCGATGTTTCTGCACTGCGCTTCCCAGAGATCTCCTGTCAATCGAACAGCGTGGCCACTACTGTGACGTCTTCTTCATTGAGTTTCTGTAAGTGGCGCTCTCTTATTTGTCTGTGGCTATCGCTGCTCATGCTAACTACCTAGTTCCCCTTATTCCAGACGTTCCAGAGATGTTTAACGCATCACTTCCTGCACGCCAGAGACAGAGAGTAGCAAACCAAACCAATTTATTTACGTGAAAATGTTTCATTTCACTGTTTGGTATTTCACCATGTTGAATGCTGGTTGACCCCTCATGGGCTGATGCGAGTGCCTGACATGGAGCATAGCAGGGCCAGTGTGTCAGCCATGTATCCCTGGAGACATAGGGCATAATAAGGCCTGTTGTTCTCCTCCTGTCTGCATCCTATTGTTGCATCTATTCTGATATCTGTTTCTGGTTTCTATTGTTACATCTATTGTCACGCCTCGGTCTCGCCGCGATTGGCCTAATGGACCGCAGGGGAATGGAACACTTCCTGGTCGAGCAGGGGTGGGCGGTTCAGGGTTGCAAGGTTCAACCTCGTTCGAAATGAGTTGATTAATGACGGCCCGTCACAAGTGAGACACGGACATAATGAGGAGGACAGGAGGGAGGGGCGGAGGAGGAGAAGAGGGGAGGCAGGAGGAGGGAGGGCAGGGGGGGGGCAGCTGAGATTGGATGATTACTACTTAGCACGGTAAACAGTGAGAGGACAGCACAATGAGACGAGGCTTCAATGTAGAAGTGGAAGAGGGGAGGAGCAGAGAAAGAGGGAGACGAGGAGAGGAGGCGCAGAGCTAATTAGGCCTCTCTGAATGAGAGGAGGAGACGGACACACGTAGGGCCGGCGGAGGCACAAAGGCAGGGGCAGTGACGGGGCGGCAGAGCGGTGGCGGGAGGGAAGAGTTAAACATCTGTTGCTCTGTGGGAAACCTGGACTGTTCTCTGGAGGAGGGGGGGGGGGGGTTCCAGAGATGCTCACAGACCCAATATTCTTCATTTAACACAAAAGATCTCTGCAATCTAGAAACTCTTTTAAGAAACTCTTTCAAAGTGCAGAGAAGTTGACTGTTTGTTGATATTCCCCCCCGCAGTAAACAGGTGAATTGGAAAGTTTCTGATGGAATGTTCAACTCAAGCGAGCCCCATGCTAAGACATGAATAAGACAAGGTGAAACAGGCTCAAGGGATGGGGGCAGACTTGTTATGGCTTATTATGGTGGTGCACATCCATTACCTATTGCAAAATGTGAATGGGATCATTATCAGGTTTTCAAGATTCATCAAGATTTGTCCATTCAAGAAAATACTTGAAAAGGGAAATCCTACATAACATTGTGGAATAAGCAGCCAAAACAATGACTGTGACAATGTATTTTTTAAGAGACGTGAAAGATGAACGAAAGAAAACTGAAATGAAAGAAAAACCTTCAATTTGCCAAAAACACACAAATCACCAAAACTGGGGGGGGGGTTGTGAGGTTTTCACATGGCAGCAGCAACAAATCCAAGGCTTATAAACAATATTGAAAATATGGCAGTTATGCATATAAAGGCCCTCAAAATAAATGATATGTTTGCAGCACGGGCAGGAATACTACATGAAAGTGATTTGATCCATTTTGTTGCTTCATCCCCTTTGTTTTCTTTAGCATCCAGACATAAAGAACAAAAAACGATGATTGAGAATGGACAGACAGCTTGTTGATAACGACTCCTCTCCTAATCAACTCCTCCTGTTCATCCCATCTTCCTATGGCTATTACTCCTGCTTTTTTTTAATCTCGATCCCCTCCCGTCCCTCCTCCTCCTCCCCCCCATCATTCTCTCTGTATCCCTCCATCCTTCCACGGTTGGAGAGAGAAAAAGACATTAAATGTGACAGTTCAATTAGCCTTGCGGTCCACCGACACTCCCACCAATTCATGTTTGCCGGGTTTAATCAGAGGTGTGTGTGTGTGTGTGTGTGTGTGTGTGAGGAAAACACATCATTTATTATCACCGTCTCACCTGACCCTACCACTTCGCCCTCTCCTCCCCTTCCTCTTGTGGGACGATTGCTCCAGCACCCCGGCAATCTTTGGTTGCAACAAAAAAACTTTATTGTGCAGGTAAGGAGTGGTTGATTACATGAAAAGGCTGCAGGGGGAACCTTACACGGTCAGAGCATATTTTACTGACATATATGGTGATGCATGGGTTTGAAGCAATTCTGATTAAACCCACCAATGTGTCAGCTTATTAGACCCGCTGACCGTGAGGCTAATTCTCCCTGGTTTCTTTTTATGTATGTTTTTTTTTAACCTGGTAATAATACGCAGATAAAATTGTGAGATTGTGTGAAAAAAAAATCTCTTTTTTTGCAGTGAAATATGGATTTTACGTTAAAAGCATGATCATGAGGTAAAGGAAAACATTGCTTTATTGGCCTCCATATTAAATGACAACAGTGTATACATGTGCCTCTGTATAGATTCTGTGTGTGTGTGTGTGCGCACGAGAAAGAGTGCGTCCGAGAGGCTATCCAGGGGTTAACGCGAGAATTAGCTCCGCTTTAATTGGTCGTTCTGAGAGGGGCGGGGCTGACAGGTTGCGAGGAGGGGCTGTCACCGGTAGATTTATATGTTGTCCTGCGCCGAACATGAGGTTTAATTTCCCTAATTAGAATCTCCCTTCCCCTCGTTTTCTTTTCTCTCC
This sequence comes from Hoplostethus atlanticus, assembly GCA_034670405.1. Taxonomy (NCBI): domain Eukaryota; kingdom Metazoa; phylum Chordata; class Actinopteri; order Trachichthyiformes; family Trachichthyidae; genus Hoplostethus; species Hoplostethus atlanticus. Next base: position 271,765 of record JAXDDX010000030.1, read on the forward strand.
CTTTATTCTTTTGCTTCACCTTCTGCCACTCTCTCCTCTCTTTCCACCCTTGCCTTTCCCGCCCCCCGCCAGAAGCCACCAGTCTAATGGTAGTCATAACAAATTAATTAATTACACCAATATCCAATGAATAAGCGGTTGCCATAGCGATTAATTAGCTGCATTTGTGACCATGCCAATTATTTCTTCGTTGATGACAAAGATTATTCTCGCAGTGATTTAGCCATGGCATAAGCAGCCTCCTTAACCTTTGAGGTAAGTAAGGCTTCACACACTCTGAAGAGGGATAACCTTCAGTCCAGTTCAGCTGTTCTGGGGCCAGGGTTAGCCCCGACTTTGGTGGGTTAAGATTGAAATTATAGGGCTTTCTCGTTTACTGTGAAAAGGGTGGGAAAATAAGCCTTGGGTCAACTCTTACCCTAGGAGAAATGATAAGCCTGGGTATGGTAACATGATATTGTGCTCGCTTGAGATGTTACGAGAAGGGAGCAGGGAGAAAGGAAGGAGGGAGTAAAGAGGGAGGAGGAAGGGAAGGGGAGGTCTTAAGATAAATCATTTGTAAAGAAAACGACAACAGCCTGTCCCTCATGGGGTTCAAATTGTCCAAGGTCACCTGTCTGGGACGTGACCCAAATTCACGCACGTACATGCACGCATAGGCGCACACAAATGCCTGTTCGGTTACTGAGCTGCTTGTACACCTGCCCTAATACCTGTAAAATAGCACCTAATGATGTGTGTGCAGCTATTTGCTTATCCGTATGGGTCCCGCAGCTGCTTGTGTTCACACACACACACACACACACACACACACACACACACACACACACACACACACACACACACACACACACATCTCTGTTCGCTCTGTGAAGCATGAAGCAGTGTTTCTTGAAGCTTTGGCAGGATTTGATCTTGGGTCAGTGGATGTGACTGCACAGGCTCAGTTAGGTTCTCTTAAACTTTTCCAGCTTTGGACACAAAACGAGTGAATCTAGCGAGTCTCTCCCCCAAAATCAAAGCTGATGTTCTGTTAGTGTTGAGACCCATCAGAAAAAGTCCCTCCACCCAAACCATAGACTCCACTTTCCATAGTTTCAGAAATACTGGTGCAAGTCATACATTTGACAACAGTCATTAATTTTCCTTTTGTTGCATCCAAACGCATTTAACGCCAAAGCACGTTCAAAGCATGAGGTATCCGATTTGTCCTCATGTCAGTTGTTGAATGTAAACACCATGGGAATGTGTAAATAACACAAGATAAAATAAAATGTCACTAATACGTTTTAGTCACATTCAACACACTGTCTCATTTTAAAGGCTTTTTTTTGGTACATGTATGCATAAGATGAGTGCAGCATAAATACATCTTGTGTTATTTGAAGTAGCCATCCACAGATGGTGTAGCAGAAGCCCATTTTCTCCTCCTCCTCCTCTCCCCCTCCTCCCTCCATTCTTGCCTATTGACGTGATAATGGCTACAAATTGATGAAGCCATTGAGTGAGCCGGTGACACGAGGGTGAGTGGGGACGCAAACTCTCCGCCACCCAGTAGCACTCATTAATCAGGCCTCTTTAGACCCTTAGCCGTCCCTCCAGACTGCCTGACACACACTGCCAGGGTAATACGTAAATACTCTCCGGCTATCCCTGTCTGTCACTTGTCTCTTGGACTGTCTCTGTGTGTCTCTCTCTCTCAGTATCAATGTTTGACGCCGAGGCGTATTTGTGATATACAGAATCTACTTGGGGAAAAAGGGATTCTGATGCTTTCAGAAAACTCACACAAGTGAAAATTAGATTGTCGTCCTAAAAGCTACAGATTCAAAACTGAATGTCTGAAATAAACAAAATAATCATTCCACAAATGTGAAAATAATAATAATTAAATACATTTGAAAAATGAACCTACATCTGCTGAAAAACAAACTGCAAAAAAATTAAAATGAAATTCCCCTTTTTTAATCCTAAATTGGCTTAAAGAATATTTATTACATATAGGTGAAAATAGTACAGTATATGCTCATTGTAGAAGGTTTAAGGCGGTCTGGAAAAGACTGAGGAGAAAAGAAAAGAATGACCTTCAAAATGAGACATTCACCTCTAATGAATCCTGGAAGGAAGCTAAAAAAAAAAAATTAGATTTCTTCCCCCAAAATGACAGATTGTGTTTCCGGTCTGGAGGGGGTGCTTTCATTTAAATCACAACACAGATTTATGCTTAAGTAAATCACCAGGCCGGTGGCCAATGTGTTGACATGCACGTCCCTGAACTCCCCCACTCGATAATGAAATCAGCCCTGATGCCGTGGCGGCTCAATACAGTCAATACAATCAAAGTAACCGCCGGCTCAGACAAGACTTCCGTGTCGCATAGCGCTGCTGCCTCGTGAAAACCTCCTAACTTCATCTTCAACCTATTCAAAACTTGCTGTATTGTTAAAATGCTTGACAATCAGAAAATAAAGCAGCTTTTAAATTGCCTTTGTGTAGATTTTTATACCTCAACAGCGATGGATGCTCATATTGTAGAGCTGGTGCCACACCAAAGTGCCGCCAAAACCAATATAGAGAGGTTATTCATTGGCTACAAACAGCATCCGAGTGGATGGCTTGGATAGACCGTAAGCAGAGAAACTCTTTTCGCTGTTACGTGTCCCCGGGGATGTATTTCCAAGAGGCACACAATAGTGTTAATTAAATTGCAACAGTAAGGCCAGGATATGACAATATGTCTCGCGGTCCACTTCCTCGTGAGGAGGAAGAGGTCACTTAGAAAGATTTGGTCTCTTATAATATGCTGTATTAAATCAAAGAGAGAGGGAGAGAGGAGAGAGAAAGATTTGCATATTGATTTAGAGATTCGAAAGTTCACACTGAACTTTGATCTCATTGACTTTAGATGGCCGTAAATCTAGGAACTGGAACGGGCTCTGGTAATGGGCCAAGTGGATAAAAATGGCAGCCTCCTAGTTTAATTGGTTTGATGCCATTTGGTTCATTTTGTCCTCCCGGGTGATCCTACGGTGCAAGATGCAGTCAGCATTTCCATAGTTCCTCTAGAACTTTTGTGGGGGATTTGGAGGCGTTGCGCCATCAGATGGAAAACGATCAAGCTAGCAGGCAGTCATCTCTAAGTACACTACAAGTATGCAGACACCCCTTCTTATGTATATAATACACTAATGGTCTGGGGCTGTTTTTCATGGTTCGGGCCCCTTAGTTCCAGTGAAGGGAAACCTTAATGCTACAGCATACAAAGACATTCTGGGCGATTCTGTGCTTCAAACTAGAGACTTGGAGAAGGCTCTTTCCTGTTTCAACATGACAATGCCCCTGTGCACAAAGCGAGGTCCATACAGAAATGGTTTGTAGAGATCAGTGTGGAAGAACTTGACTGGCCTGCACAGAGCCCTGACCTCAACCCCATCTAGCACCTTTGGGATGAACTGGAATGCCGACTGCGAGCCAGGCCTAATCGCCCAACATCAGTGCCCTGACCTCACTCATGCTCTTGTGGCTAAATAGAAGCAAATCAGCAGCAATGTTGCAACATCTAGTGGGAAGAGTGGAGGCTGTTACAGCAGCAAAGGGGCGGGGCAACTCCATATTAATGCCCATGATTATGGAAGCCATGAAAGCCAGCCAGGAAACCCATGCGAACATGGAAGCTCCAGTCAGAAAGAACCTTCTTGCTGTGAAGTGGCAGTGCTAAACACTGAGCCGCCCTTGTGGTTAATGCTTTGCATACAAATCTTGCAAATATGACTGTGCAGTTGTTGTATACCTCGTGTCTGATGTCCATGATAAACAGAGTTGCTTTCTCTGGGTCTATTACTAAGAATCTCAAAGTGTTAATGAACTAAGACTTGCAATTGATTATTAATTAATATTTTCTAAATATTATCTTTTCATCCTAGACCTCTGATCAGATCTCATCTGTGACAATCAGCAAACTGCTTTCAATGACATTGATAGAAAGTAAATCTTAAGAATTACTATTGAATAAACATTACTTGGTTAGTCGGCTAATAGTCAGAAAATTTCTTCATTTGAAGAAATCAATGTTTCCTCCTTGGAGGTGGTGATAGACTCCACAAGCAATATTTGACTGCCCTCTAGTGGTTCTGCAATAAAACTAAAAGATACTTCATCAGTTGAACATTGGAGCTGCAAAACAATTGAATGTCTACTAGAGTTTGGTCTAGCAGTGACATAGCAAGACTAGTGAGACAGGGGTTGGACAGGTGCCAGGTATTGCCAAACAAATAAGATACATTTGGGGGAAAACTTTATTGAGCAACAACACAGAGGGGCTCAATGTCACATGAAAACCTAAATGTTATTGTACAAATGGCTTAGCTAAAACTGAAATTAGATAGAGCAATCGAGCAAAAATTAAAACAAAAAGAAAAGTAGAATTTAAATAATACAGTAATTCGTTTCAAACCTTTAAAAAGGTTGATTTGATATTAAAAAAGGAAAATGTTAAAAATTATTAATGTGAAGCCAACAACCAAAATGTTTTGCTTTAAAACAAAAAAAATCAAATTTTGTTTGTGGAAACAACAACCCGCAAATTAATTAAGCACCCCTCTAATATTCCTCTCCCTCCTCATCCTCCTCAAATGAGTCGATGCCCACCTCTTCATAATCCTTCTCCAGAGCAGCCATATCCTCTCTGGCCTCTGAGAACTCTCCTTCCTCCATGCCCTCCCCAACATACCAGTGGACAAAGGCTCTCTTGGCATACATGAGGTCAAACTTGTGGTCAAGACGGGCCCAGGCCTCAGCGATGGCTGTGGTGTTGCTCAGCATGCACACAGCCCTCTGGACCTTGGCCAGGTCACCTCCAGGAACCACCGTAGGGGGCTGGTAGTTGATGCCCACCTTGAAGCCTGTGGGGCACCAGTCTACAAACTGGATGGTGCGCTTGGTCTTGATGGCTCCAATAGCTACGTTGACGTCTTTAGGCACCACGTCACCACGATACAGCAGACAGCAGGCCATGTATTTACCGTGACGAGGATCACACTTCACCATCTGATTGGCTGGCTCAAAGCATGCGTTGGTGATCTCTGCCACTGACAGCTGCTCATGATAGGCTTTCTCAGCAGAAATGACTGGGGCGTAGGTGGCCAGAGGGAAATGGATACGAGGATAGGGCACCAAGTTGGTCTGGAACTCTGTCAGGTCAACATTCAGGGCTCCATCAAAGCGAAGTGAGGCAGTGATAGAGGAGACTATCTGGCTGATGAGGCGGTTGAGGTTGGTGTAAGATGGGCGCTCGATATCAAGGTTCCTGCGACAAATATCATAGATTGCCTCATTGTCCACCATGAAGGCACAATCGGAGTGCTCCAGGGTGGTGTGGGTGGTCAGGATGGAGTTGTAGGGCTCCACCACTGCTGTGGACACCTGGGGGGCTGGGTAGATGGCGAACTCCAGCTTGGACTTCTTGCCAAAGTCGACAGAGAGTCTCTCCATCAGCAGAGATGTGAAACCAGAGCCAGTGCCTCCACCGAAGGAGTGGAAGACCAGGAAGCCTTGGAGACCAGTGCACTGATCAGCCTTTGGATGCAAAGAAACAATTAGAAAAACTGACAAACAAAAACACTATATAGGAAGCACAACCAGTGTGTGTAAGTATTGTGATCATACAGAATCAGTTAATCGATGATCACTCCTAGTTTACCAGTTTACGGATTCTGTCAAGGACGGAGTCAATTGTCTCCTTGCCGATGGTGTAATGTCCTCGGGCATAGTTGTTGGCAGCATCCTCCTTTCCTGAGATCAGCTGCTCAGGGTGGAACAGCTGCCGGTAGGTTCCTGTACGCACCTCATCTGGGGAATTGAAAGATAAAAGCCAAGAATTAAGAAAGACTCATTTGTCTGTAATGGGAAGTGTAATTAGTGGAGAAAGCATTTATATTACAGCGTTACTGCACAGGCTCACTGGAGCACCTGATTCTTTAAAGCATCACACCATGCAGATCTGAGGTTTAAAGTGGAAGAGGCAGAAAGATTGTAGCCTAAAGTTTCAGTTGCATATGTGTATAATATGAATATGGCATCCATATAAATCCAATAGAATCGTAATTTAATTTTAATGGATTTTTTTCATTTTTGTTTGTGAAATTGAACAAAGTTAGCCACCTGTTTATATTGCAGGGTCTCCTGAAACGTATACTTGGCATTGGCCTAGTGTCATTTTCTTTCCTGTCTTGCAGTTTTCTCATGTTTATTGGAATGTGATTATTAAATTAATTTAAGCACACTACACAATAAAACATCTTTCCTCTACATAATGCTCAAAATGTTTCCAATCAAATTCATGCAAAACTCTGTGCTTCAAAAACACTGATGTCAACCCAAGACAAAGGGGGGATGGGTGGCTGGAATGTTGTCATTTTCTCTCGGTTTTCACCTAATATCTATAGTTGACAATGGTGATGCATTAGATATACGTAGTTTGTACTAAAAAGGAAGATGCCACCCCCTCCTCAAATTTCTCACTGAAGATACCCCCCAAGCACTACAAGCTCCTCTACATAGGGTAAAACTACTGACCAATGACAGTGGGTTCCAGGTCCACAAAGATGGCTCTGGGGACGTACTTTCCAGCACCGGTCTCACTGAAGAAAGTGGTGAAGGAGTCATCGTGGCCCCCTATAGGCTTGCGGTTGGGCATCTGGCCGTCCGGCTGGATGCCATGCTCCAGACAGTACAGCTCCCAGCAGGTGTTGCCCATCTGGACTCCTGCCTGGCCCACGTGGACGGAGATGCATTCACGCTGGAGGGAGAGGGGGAATGAAGAGAAGGGAGGCAGGGCAGGGAAGGGAGAAGATTGATAATCACATTAGCAACTTTTCATGCTTCTCTTATTGTTCGTTAGACTGGAAGATGGAGTTGTGAACATCTCTTAAAAGAAACTACAAAGAATTGGAATTTCTATACATTTCTATTCCAATGGCATAATATCCAAAAGCGTCACTTTGCATCTCTCCCACTGGATGGAAGCAGAGCGTTGGAGGGAGGAAAAAAAAAAAAAAAAGATTTGAAGCCAGAGAACAGATAGATATTTGCTGCAGCTGTCACTGGTTCTCATGTGACAGTGTGCTATGAGAACTGACTAGAAGTACTGAAATGAGGGTGGGGGCGGGGTTTCAGAGCAGAACTAAGCATTATACATTCGGCATATTGACATTAGTGCAACTTCTCAAATTCAAAAAGTATTTGTCCAAAACAAAACTATTGAGAATGTATGAAGTGCTGCAAATAGCACAGTGTGATAACACTCAACACTGATATCATAAAGTCAAACATTCAGTAAGGGAGTGTACTAGAATTACCTCGTTTGCTTACTGTGCCAGATTAGAGTGAAAGCGCAACTAGACATTTTCCACTCAATTCTCGACCAACCACATTCTGAAATAAAGTGTATTGACAAACTTACTAGGCAACATACTTTTATACTTATTAACAACAACAACATGATCGAAGGGTCATCCCAAAATGGCATTTTACAAAACGACCATACTGGTAAGTGTTGTGGACAGACATCCTATTACTGTATTTACATTAGCCTCTCCCTCTGCACATAGAAAAAAAATGTTTGCCTGGTGACATGACCGACTGGCTACACAAAACCAGTACAGGTTTAGAGAAGTGCAGTGTTGCATTTAAGCTTTGGTTCTATTTTATTATTTTTTTTACATTTTTCTTCATGTTGCTTGTCTGCTGCTGTTACAGTCGTAAGATTAAATCACAAAAAGGCATAGCTGGTTAAGTGGAGGTTAAATTAATAAAATCTATTGCAGCAGAATTAAATCAAAACTAGATTTGAGTAAAATCTCCATAAAGCCAAAGTTGATCCCTGAATCTGGTACTTGAGTATTGCTGACCACAAAAAAAAATGGCACTGATAGCCCCGCTAGCAAAATCAACCAATCACTGCTAAATCATAGGCCCATGTAAAGTTTATTTATAAAACATGTTTAAAACCAACCAAGGTTGACCAAAATGCTCTACAAGTATTAAAAGAATAATAAGAATAGATGCAGACAGTTGCAGGTTGCAGTACAATTGATAGGCCAGATAGTAATGTACAGAAGGCCAGATAGTAATGTACAGAAGCCCCCCACCCCACAACACATGCACAATATGCATGTCATACGCACTCAAAGCCTATAGAATATAAGTGTGATTTGAGATGATTTGTCAATGGTGGGGGACGATCTGATGCATTGTGAGTGGTAGTTCCACACCTGATCTCCCTTAAGCCTCAGCCCAGACTGTGCTACAGCTAAAATCTCTATCAGAAGGCCTAAGGGGCCTAGAGGTCGAGTATGGGCGTAGGAATTTGGAAATGCAAGTGCCAGCCCATTCAAAGCCTTACACACAAGCAACAGAATCTTAAATTCAATTCTGAAGTGAACTGGGAGCCAGTGAATGGGAAGCGAGTATCAGGGTGATGTAGTCTCTTTTCCTGGATCCAGTCAAAAACCTAGACAGTGAATTGAGTTAGCATCTTGTCGAATTTACAATCTAATAAAACCATTAGGGTTTAGACACAGCTGGGAATCATCCACGCATCAATGGTAAGAAACACATCCTATCCAAAAGGTAAGCATATAGAGAGAAAATAAAATTGGACCCAGAATTGAACCCTGTGGCACCCCGCATACATGACAGTAAGGCTGGAGAGGAGGTAAAATCTCCTATAGAGAAAGTGATATCTCTGTTGGACAGGTAGGAAGAGAACCACTCTAAGGGCTGTTCCAGATATGCCAAGCCACTTGTTAAACCAATCCAAGAGGATGAGGTGATCAATGGTGTTAAATGCAGCCCTTAGGTTGAGCTGAACTAATATAGTGTATTCTCCAGCATTAGCATGCATTAAAATGTCCTTTGCAACTCTAAGTAGAGCCACTTTGGCTTAGTGATGCCGGCGGAAGTCCGATGGAAACTTCTCAAAAATGTTTTGTTGTAACAGATCCAAGAGCTGTTTGTAGGCCGCTTTTACAAGAACTTTGGAAATGAAAGACAGCCTGGAAATAGGCTGATAATCAATGTGACTTGCTGAGTCACATTGATTCTACTGTTTGCTTACTTAATTAATTTACTACTACCAATATAATTGAAGTCTTCTCTTGAAATGTATGACTTTTAAAAAAAATTTTTTTTTGCCTTTTCAGGACTTTCAGGAGTAGCTAGGTAGCAGTAGATGTTCTTCAAAATGTCCTTACATTTCATATGAAAGACCAGTAGGATTGACTTTGGCAGGTCTCCAAAGCTTCCCCATGCTTTCCCCAAGTCATAAGAAGCAGGGGAAACCTACAAGGCACAGCCATTCTCTGCATACCACCGAGACAAGGTCAATCCTACTGTAGCATACATTCCTTTATGTTTGTGTGGCCAGGAGGAGAGATAACTAGGGCAGCTCCAGCCCCATTGGTGCCTCGCAGCATCAGCTGCCACGGCTCAAATACGTTTTAAACCGTCAACACCCTTCAGCTCAAACAGGGATCAGCTCAGACCAGGGATCCTGGCCTATGGCTGTTTTACTGCCTTCCACTGATCCATTGTTTGGAAATTGACTTCAGGGTTTGGTTAGGTAAATGCTACGTTGACGTTTCATTCAACCGTTTCATGTCCAGTTTGTCAATATTTTACAAGGGGGATGGAGAGGATCTTGCAGGGCCATTTTACCCATAGTTCTCTATGGTTTGAAGTTAATTAAGGAATCCTAATTTATGACAACAAGGGAGATAACATCCCATGTTCAAGCTGTCAATGTGTCAATAGTTTCTATTGGTCAGTATGTCAAGACACAAATACATTTTTTTCCATTAGTGTAGGGCCAACGGTAAGAGACAAGATGTTTGTGTCATGGACTGACACCCCCCACCGAGCAGCTTTCACCCCCATTCTGACCTCTGCTCATGTCAGGCTGCTATTTTTACCCTTGCCCACCATTTTCTGTCCCTCCTCTTTGGGAATGATGGACGTGGAAAGGTGCTGGTTGGTGAGGGACAGTCAAAGGGAGAGATTGGTAGGAAAAAGAACAGGACATAGGGAGGTTTGAAGGAGGGCATGATGGGAAAAGATATGATTGGGCTGATGGAGAGGCAATTTGGTCCCACTAAATTAATGCCGATTGGGATTTTCACGCATCTCCAGTAGTTCACAGCCAGTAGCTCCTTGTAGAAAAATCAGTAATCAAAGGACGCGAGAGCCAGGGGTGTGACAGACAACACATGCCCTAAGACTCTAACAATTTGATGTTGATACGCCCTGGCTTGGCCTCCGGTGACGTCACCGTCCCCTCCTTGTTTTTCCCCCCCATGGAGAAGGTGACCCAGCCAACAGCGTGCCTAGATTGGCCAGGGTTGCCAGGTCAGCAGAGATCTACGCAGCAGCTATTTTAGGGGGAAGTCCTTCATGCTAACCTGACACCTAAAGCTGTTGCAGTAAAGAGTGACTAGCAATCGCCACGCAGTAATAGTGGTCACTGGCAGGTTGAATATTTAACCTACTATATGGATGATTTTAACACCAATTGTAGCACCGTTTGTTTCACGGCTCAACCTAAAGACACAGCACTCTGCAACTGTTGGATGCAACTTCACCATATGTAGCCTTTTCCTGTCCCTAAAATCTGTCAGGGTGTGCCCGCATATGAGGGGAGCAAGGGTGTGTCTGCATGCTCCGACCACACGGGCTTGAGATTCCGGTCTTGTGTGTGACTAAAACTACACTAAGCACTAAACTACTGAACTTCCTGCCAGAGACAGAGAGCGATTTGTTAAAAAGTTTTTTCAGGTCATGAGACATGGGGGCAGAGAGCCCTTAAGACACACAGTCAGTACATTTTGCCTCTATTGACAGAGAAGGTCAGATAATGTGCCATGATGATGAGGTGATGACCAATGATGATGATTTGACGGATACTAGCGCAGACCTAGACTGCCCTGTATTGTATTCAAGGACTAGGAGCACTAGGCCCATAATAAAATCTCAGAAAATGGGAAAGCTGAACGGAGACATTGGTCAGATCAAACTTCTGTACGATTATAAAAGCAACTTGGTTGAGGGGGTGCCTCTATTCTGACTGATTGTGGGCGGGGCTCTGATTGCAGGCGGGGCTCTGATTGCATCTATGTAGCGGTCTGCAGCTACAAAGATTTGAACAGGCAAATCATGTATTTATTGCTGCTCTGGTATTCAACTCAATACAACTCAATAAAATTTACTTCAGAGCTTACCATTGTCCCCGACGAAGGATGCAACAGTTCCCCATGCAACAGTTTTGAATAAGGGTAAATTAAGGTTTGAATAAATGTTGTACTGGGGAGCTTTGAATGGCTGTAATCAATTTCTCACATCTGTTGGGATACGAAGTGCAGGAATCTGATTGGCTGTTGACGGCCAACGACAGCAAAAAGTTGAGCTGCAGCCAATAAGCTTGTTGACTGTCCACACGTCGGCCGGCCACGGGCTTGAGGATCTTGTTACTCACGTATTTAGACACTTTCAGAATACAGGACCTAATTTCACTTCAATGGAAGTGAATGAAGGCCACTTGATCAGGAGTAGGGTACTCAAAATGTGTACACATGTACAATGGTAGCCATTGTTTTTTTCTTAGGAATGTTAACAAGCTGTGTTTACACTATATGTGTAGTGCACACAAAACACACAAGCTGTGTGTATTGTGGTTAAATTCCTAGTGTTTAAACAGAAGACTAAATATATGAGAGTAGTGTCAAATGTTAATGCATCCCTTTAACGTTAAAACATGTATGCAGGCGCTGTGTGATCTGGCAGCTGGCTACAATGAAAAATGACTTGGAATGCAAGCCACATCTTTTTTCCATCTGTGCCAGATGGTTCCACAACTCTGTCGTGGTAGTATTGGAGGACACATCTCTGGTGCTCCCACATATGACCAGATTAATATGTTTGGGGCTGAAAAAGCTTAGAGTCCTCCTTCAGCTACCGCTCCACCCCTTTCATATGTCTAAATCAAAAAGGGTAAATATCAACAACAAGTTAAGCAAACACCTCCAGTCACAATGAGTCATCAGTCTCATTTGACCCTGAGGGTGACTTTGCTTGCTTAGCATATTTGAAAGCAACTTAAATCAGTGAGGTCAATGGGACGTTTAAGAACCATTAGCCTACAGTGACAGTGCGCCTTCATTTCATCTGTATGTCAGTCATTTTACAACTCTACCGTGGCTGTTCAGACCTGAAAAAAAGTTGCCATTCCTGCTCTTGAGTCAAACCAAACTGACTGGCTGACTGACATCAATAAGACACACCTAAACTCATCTTGGGCAAGTTTTCCACAGACCTCAGCAGCAGTCATACTTGAGTGGACAAGGCATTACAGTAAAATAAAGGCATACTTCAAAATATTCTTACATATAAAGCTCACACACTTGGGACGGTCAAGCAGAGCTGTTTAACCTGACTAAAAAATACTTTGGCTTTTGACGAAAGAACAATTAATCTACATCAAAATCATCGTTCAGGTAAATCTCTTCAACAGAATCTCAGCTGACATCTCTTCTCCTGATGCGGTGTAAATGTGGGTTAATCTGCAACACCTGCTCATTCAGGCCACCAGCCAAATATAGCTTCGTTTTAATACCAGTGAAAGATCTATTTCTGATGCCTAAGGGTCCCACTGGGGCACAGAGTTCAGAAATGTTGCATTGCACCTTTTAATCTGACGGAGCATTTTTAGAGATGATGCATTTAAACTGTAAATTGAAAGAACTGCAGGAATATTTAGCCAAAATGACAGATGATTCAAACAGAGTATAGGAGTACAAATATTTTCTACAACTCATCAGTGAGATGAGTGAGAAAGACTGGAACTTACCATTGTGCCTTAAGAGTAGAAGAATCTTCTTTGAAATAAAAAAACAACAACTTTAAGTTAGTGGTCGGTTTGTGTAAATTGTAACTTCTCACAGCGGCCGTCGATGTGGCAAGTGAGCGAGTAATGCCAGGTGGGCAGGGAGCTGTCATGCTATATTCAACTGCAAACCACTCCCACCCCTCCCTTTAGGGCGAGAATGCGCACTGCGAGCGTGCCTCACTGCGGTCAACGGAGTCGCTTTTTTTGTCCAACCGGACGCTGGTTATGTTTTGTTGCGCGCTCCAACCTGTGCTTCTGGGTGAATTTAAGTTTGTATTTCTTAAAAACGCCACAGTAAAATGTCTTCATAAAATCACGTGCACATACTTTGAAACTTGGTGAAAAGTAGTGTTTTCACTTTTTTTTCACTTAGGCGATGAATGGAGAACAACCGTAAACCGTTTTTGAGCTGGACTCTGACAGCGTAGCTCCGCCATCGTTGATCCAATGCTGCGTAGATGATGTTGATGCAGCGCTACGTCAGTACCGTAATTACACCAGTAGACGCGTGGCTCACTACTGGAAACTTGTGCATAGTGGCTGTCAGTTGCAGATGCAGTCAGAAAAACAGGATTGTCTGAGTGGAGGCTGATTTTACAAAAGAAATAAAAAGAAATCCACATACCTGCTTCTTCAGTTGTCACATACACTTCTCGTTGTTTTATAATCAAGGGTGCACATCATTTTTCTTTGGTCTAGTTCTCAATTGAGTACCAACAGATGTGGATTGGTACTCACTTTTTACATCAAAACACATCGTGTCCACTGCAATGACGTAAAATTTCGTTATGTGAATGCGAAAAGTGACTGAGTGACTTGCATGCAACCTTGCTGCAGTATTAACGTTCAACTTAGTGTCTCTCTCTGTCTGTCTCTCTTTCACACACACACACACACACATCTCAGAAAAGCTGACTCTGCTCTTTCATTAATGGGACTTTGATTGTATTTTGCTTTCCTAGATTGTTGTATGTTGTATGTCATGATGCTGCTTTCTTGACCAGATCTCCCTTGAAAAAGACATTCATAATATCATTGGGAATAAACTGGTTAAATACAATTAAACATGAAATACAATAAAACATGAAAATGCATTGGCCGAGTTAGCTTCGTTCAACCAACTTCGGTAATGTACAGTGCTGTGAAAAAGTATTTGCCCCCTTCCCGATTTCTTCTATTTTTGCATTTAATTCATATTTAATATTAATATTTAATATTTTGCACTTAAATGTTTCAGATTATCAAACCAATTTTAATATTAGACAAAGATAACTCAAGTAAACACAAAATTACGTTTTTAAATGATGATTTCATTTATTGAAGGAAAAAAGCTATCCAACCCTACTGGCCCTATGTGAAAAAGTAATTGCCCCCTTAGTTACTAAACCCCTTAGTTAACCAAATTTAATTGATAATTGGGTTCAATTTCACTAGACACACCAGGCACGATTACTGCCAGTCTTGTTGAATCTAAACATCACTTAAATAGAACCTGTCTGGCAATGTGAAGTAGGTTAAAAGGTCTCAAAAAGCAGCACATGATGCCGCAATCTAAAGAAATTCAAGAACAGATGAGAAACAAAGTCAGTCAGTCTGGAAAGGGTTACAAAGCCATTTCTAAGGCTCTCAGACTCCAGTGAACCACAGTGAGAGCCATTATCTACAAATGCAGAAAACTTGGAACAGTGGGGAACCTTCCCAGGAGTGGCCGGCCTACCAAAATTCCTCCAAGAGTGCATCGACGACTCATCCGGGAGGTCACAAAAGAACCAAAAAGAACACAAAGGCTCGTCTCACATTTGCCAAAAAACATCTTGATGACCCCCAAGACTTTTGGGATAATATTCTGTGGACTGATGGGTCAAAAGTGGAACTTTTTGGAAGACATGGGTCCCGTTACATCTGGCGTAAAGCTAACACAGCATTCCACAATAAGAACATCATACCAACAGTCAAACACGGTGGTGATAGTGTGATGGTCTGGGGCTGCTTTGCTGCTTCAGGACTTGGGCGACTTGTCATAATTGATGGAACGATGAATTCTGCTCTCTACCAGAAAATCCTGAAGGTTCGTGACCTAAAGCTCAAGCGCAGTTGGGTTATGCAGCAGGACAATGATCTGAAGCACACAAGCAAGTCCACCTCTGAATGGCTCAAAAGAAACAAAAGGAAGGTTTTGGAGTGGCCTCGTCAAAGTCCTGACTTGAATCCGATTGAGATGCTGTGGCATGACCTTAAACAGGCAGTTCATGCTCGAAAACCCTCCAATGTGGCTAAATTAAAACAATTCTGCAAAGAAGAGTGGGCCAAAATTCCTCCACAGCGATGTAAAAGACTCCTTGCCAGTTATCTCAAACGTTTGATTGCAGTTGTTGCCGCTAAGGGTGGCACAACCAGTTATTAGGTTTAGGGGGCCAATTACTTTTTCACATGGGTTATATAGGTTTTGAATAACTCTTTACCTTCAATAAATGAAATGATCATTTAAAAATGTTGTGTTTACTCACGTTGTCTTTGTTTTATATTAAAATTAGTTGGATGATCTGAAACATTTAAATGTGACAAATAAGCAAAAATAGAAGAAATCAGGAAGGGGGCAAATACTTTTTCACAGCACTGTACATCAATTATGTCATTAGATTAGATATTAGATTAAATCTTCCTTAATTAGGTGAAGTCATGACTAAAACACCGCAACAATATATTGGTTTATTTAATGGCAATAATAATTACATATTAAAGTAAACACATTATATTTAAAACAATGCATGCTTGAATATTTATTTTGAATATCATTTAAACTTTGAGCAGTGAGATTAATAAAATACCAAATAAAACAAAAAGGTCCAAAGGAAAGATATTTTAACCTATCAATCATCAACAAGTCTCAGTTGTTAACAATAATAACTTATTTCTGGTTATATGTCATTGATGTAATTTTCCAAATTAAATGTCCATGTTCTTGTACATGTGATGTTAAAACCCTGTTCAGTTCCCCTACACATAGAATACACTCTAATTACAGTGAGATGAGGAGTAAACCTATATGAAAATACAAAAAATAATATTGTCACTTTAAGATGTAGGTGTGTGTTCCTGTACAGAGTGAAATATCGTTTCAGCAGCTGTCAGCAGTGTGAGTGTTTCTCTACATAGGAGACGACTCTCTCTCCTGTACCTGACACAGAGATGCTGAGGAACCAAATAACATGAACCCAAACCTCATCCCAAACCTAAACGCAGGGTAGAGGGGTTCAGTGAATGTGGAGGTGAAGGTGTGGAGGTGGATCAGTGAGTGAGGGGAGACTCTGTAGAAGGACAGAGTGCCAGCAGGCCAGTCCAGATACACTCCTATTCTGTCAAATTCAACAGGGGTGGGGTTATGTAAGACTTTTGGCCTATTTTTGTGCCAGGCAGAGTAACAATCAGTAGAGCACATCAGACTCCACAACTGGTCATTCCCTCCAATCCTGCAGTCATCACCCTCTCCTATCCTACTGAATACTCTGTATGTCACTCCTACATCCACCCAGTATGTGGCTGCTCCTCCTCCAACAGTGTCACCCTTTTGTTGTCCTCAGACAGATAAAGGTTTCTGCATGCTGTGTCAAGGTCCAGTGTAAGTTCACAGGCATCTGATAGGGAGAACAAGACACAATACAGCAGCAGTTTCTGATCCAATAGACATGTTCTGTTCATTATTAGTTGATTTATTGATAGTTTGACTTCATTTGGTAACACTTTCACGATGACACGTATTAGCACATACTGCTGTAAAACTAAACTAATAAAACTAAATACACTCTTAAACTTCCTCAGACCTGATTTCAAACATTGCACACCACCATGGTCGACACTGGGGGGGAGAAACAAAGTCAGACCAGCATATTCTCTTTGACAATGGGAACATGGCCATTTAATAACCTTCCCTATGAATGATTTTACATGTAAAATCACTCGTATCCACCATTAAACATTAAACAACATTAAACTCCACCCCTCTAGAAGACAATGGACACATTTGGACAACGTACGAAAATACCAACATGAGATTCGTGAGAAGGGTCGTGTGCAAGGAAACCATGGGGAAATTGAGGTTTTTCTCTGATGTGTACATGTGAAAAAAGTGTTCAGAAGCATGAGTCACAAGAACTGATAAAAGTAAAGTATGGCAAACAATTATTAATCCTGTCAATGCTGTTTCAGCAGGAACACACACTGTTGCTGAGGTAAAAAAAGAAACTGTTCAACATGAAACTAGATTGCCAAAAAAGTACAACGAGAAGTAGATGCATATTATCAGCCACAGGAGGAGCAGCCTCACTCCTGAGTCTCCTGGGTGATTGTAGCTCAGGTCCAGCTCTCTCAGATGGGAGGGGTTGGAGCTCAGAGCTGAGGCCAGAGAAGCACAGCCTTCCTCTGTGACCAGACAGCCTGACAGACTGGAAACACACAAGACAAGATACATGTTAGATGTTATTAGTATACTACTCTGAAATTAGCTGCTAGCAGACAACTGTCTCCAATACAAACAATTGACCCAATGAGCTGCTTTTGTGTCTTCATTTGGTTCAGTTTAAAAGTTCTTGCATCAGTTTGTGACAGAATCTTAAGCAAAGTCTACACAGGCTGCGTCACATCAGCAGCATGTAAAGGCCAAGTAGTACTACGTGCGAGTCCTGCGTTCGTGTCCACACTGGTTCCACTTCAGTGGCGTTTCTGCTGTGTGTTCACTGCGAGTTGCATCCTGTGTAGACCAGGCTTTAGAAGTCCTTTCTGGAATTTTAGGTATCGACCACAGAGGCAGTAAGGAGAGGAAATAATGTGTAGTACTGTGTAGCAGTGCATTTCATAGTGTAGCAGTGCGTTTCATATTGTAGCATTGTGTGGAATAGAGTAGCGTAGTGTAGCACGGTGTGGATTTATGGTGTTGTACTCTGGTATTGAGGAGAGTCTGTACAGCTAACTAGGAAAGTGCCCATCAGTCAAGTATAGGTATGGTGGCACATACATAACACACACACTCCCCGTACACGAACCAGGGACAACGTGGGGGATTAGGGAAAGGGGGTTTCCCTAACCCGGGACCGTGTCCTATCTGTCCTGTGTATTAATGAATGTTGACTTGCATGTAAAGCAGGATTTAAATGGTCATGTGTTGACCAGGTTGAGGAATACAGTGTGGACTCCCCAGTCCAGCACAGAGCAGCTTCACTCCTGAATCCTGTAGGTCCAGCTCTCTCAGACTGCAGCACTTGGAGCTGAGAACTGAGGCCAGAGCTTCACAGCTTCTTTCTGACAGCTGACAGACACTCAGCCTAAAGAAGAATTAGTGATGAAAAACAATAAATAACTTTGAATATGTTACTATATTCATCTGTGTGAAAACAATCACATCCAAAATTTTTAATATATCCAGTTATCTCTGCTGAACCTACACAGATCTATTGGAGGCTTTGACCACTGGCAGAAGACCCTCTTCTGAAGCAGAGTATTTCTTCAGGTCAAACACCTCTAGCTCTTTTTCTGATGACAGTAAGATGAAGACCAGAGCTGACTACTGGGCAGGGGAGAGTTTGTCTGTGGAGAGACCTCCTGATGTCAGGTACTGTTGGATCTCCTCCACTAGAGAACGGTCATTCAGCTCATTCAGACAGTGGAACAGATTGATGCTTCTCTTTGGAGAGGGATTCTCCCTGATTTTCTCCTTAATGTGCTGGACTGTTTCCTGATTGGTCTGTGAGCTACTTCCTGTCTGTGTCAGCAGGCCTCGTAGGAGAGTCTGATTGGTCTCCAGTGAAAGACCCAGGAGGAAGCGGAGGAACAAGTCCAGATGTCCATTTGGACTCTGTAAGGCCTTGTCCACAGCTCTCTGGTGGAGGTGTTTAATGTTAGGTTTGTCTGTTAATAGTGCAGACCACCACGATCTTGATGGTAGTTCTGACAGCAGATTGACACCAGTGGTGATGAATGACAGAAAGACATAAACAGCAGCCAGAAACTCCTGAATGCTCAGATGGACAAAGCAGAACACCTGGTCCTGGTACAGCCCACGCTCCTCTTTAAAGATCTGTGTGAACACTCCTGAGTACACTGAGGCTGCTCTGATATCAATGCCACACTCTGTCAGGTCTGCTTCATAGAAGATCAGGTTGCCTTTCTCCAGCTGCTCAAAGGCCAGTTTTCCTAGAGACAGAATCATCTTGCTCATCTCTGTATTCCAGGGTGGATCTGTCTCAGCTCTCTCACGATACTTGACATTCCCCTGTATGGACTGAACCACCAGGAAGTGGATGTACATCTCAGTCAGGGTCTTGGGCATCTTTCCTCTCTGGTTCTCAACACATGATCCAGAACTGTAGCAGTGATCCAGCAGAAGACTGGGATGTGGCACATGATGTGGAGGCTTCGTGATGTCTTGATGTGGGAGATGATTCTGCTGGCCAGCTCCTCATCTCCTCATCTCTTCATGAAGTACTCCTCCTTCTGTGGGTCAGTGAACCCTTTCACCTCTGTCACCATGTCATCGCACTCAGGAGGGATCTGATTGGCTGCTGCAGGTTGTGTGGTTATCCAGAGTTGAGCACAGGGAAGACACAGGGAAAGAGACCTTCAGGGGATCCTGGGAGATAGGAAAATGCGGTTAGTAATGCAGGGAAGCACACAAGGAAATAACTCAATGGACTAGACGTCAAGCGCGGCCGAGCGCGTGACTACCACTGTAGTTGGCGGAACAATCTGGCGATGAGTGGTTGAAGAGCCGGGGTATATATCTTGCAGGGCTAATGGGCTGATGGAGAACAGGTGTGGAGGAAAGGCAGGACCGGGAGAGGGAGCCACACCCACACACACGATGAGAGACAGACAGGAGAGGTGGAGACACAAGGGAGGCAGGGACACAAAGAAACACAAGGAAAACCTGGGGTCGGGGCTGGAGCCGTGACAGATTCACTACCACCCCAATACCGAGTGTCACTACCCCTTTCTCAAACCGGTCCCTCTTCACTCCCCGTTTCCCAAACCGGTCCCTCTTCACTACCACTCCAATACCGTGTGTGACTTCATACGGAGTCACATACGGAGGGATTAGGCGGGTTTCATAGCCCACTCCCACTCTCTGCTAATTGCTTTGGGAGGGCAGGGCTATTCAACTTTGTTGGCAAGTGGGCCACATAAAAAAATACATGGGACAGGTGAGCCGGTCAGTCTATCCCTCCTCCTTTCTTTTTAAATATATTACTGTGCATTTACACAACATCAGCCTACTTTCAAATATTGTCCATGTTATTGTTACTCATGCGTCCTGTGTGTCAAATACGGCATGAATTTCATATGTTGATTTTTCAGCGTTTTGTATTATTTTATTTATTATTAACGTTATTATATTAATTGCCAGCAGTCTGGGCTATGTGAAACATTGCAAAAGGCCGGATCTGGCCCACAGGCCGCCTGTTGAATAGGCCTGGCTTAGGGGGTGGAATGGAATTGGGCCTAGGTCAGGCTGATAGACAATTAGATTTATAACACAATCAATTATGACAAATAAGATGTTTACAGAATATGATGAGAACAAAAGCAACAGGTTGACGAAGACTGAAAGGATTTAACAGAGGAGGACATATTGAGCCCATGTAATCTACCTATTTTCACCAAATAACCAACATTATATATATTTTGTATTATAGATGTGTAGAGGGGACGGTGGTAGTGCTTGAGCCCCCTGCCCCTTTGCCCATTTTAGCCCAAGTGCCCCTTTTGACTGATACAACTAATATATTTGAACCTGGTGACATAATATGATGCATGTTGCATTAGTCAACTGTGTTTGTCAAGGGTGGTAACAGAGCAGGTAAATACAACTATCATGTAGTCATGGCAGGTGGGAAATTAATCATTTGTCTTTGTGTGTCCTATGAGCCGACCATTTCTCTGACGGTACAGGTTTAAAGACAACTAGTAAGCTTTAATGATACTACTTTGCATAGCAAAGAAAACTGAGTGATTCTATGTCAAATCCGACATATGGACTCTAGTTTATATCGACTCTCCTCCCTCAGCCCCATGCAAGCGCTACAGATTCCGATTTTATCACCTGAGTCCCTGAAGTAGGCTCTGCATGTCCTAGATGTTTCCTCTAGTACAATAACTGAAGCTAATAAATCAATCAAATCATCATTTTCTTTTATGGGCATGAAAGAAAATGGTGATAGGAATCATGTCTGGGGAGAGGTAGTGGTGGTGGGAGAGGTAGGAGACCTGAGGAGAACAGTTGGGAACCACTGTTCTAGGATGTAGATGATGTGTCTGAAGAACAAGAAAAGGACGTTCAGGACAGAAAATAAGAACAAGCTCAAATGTTTTCAGAGGAAGATGGAAAAGAAAATACATGAGGAAAAACTAGAGAGAAAATCTGAAATACAAACTTGCAGCAAAATGAGCTGAAGGATGTTGAGGAGAGAAATAGTAGTAGTACTTTATTACTTATAGCTTTAGAAACTGGATAGGACTAGAAATAGTAATAGTACCTTATTACTTATAGCTTTAGAACCTGGATAGGACTAGAAATAGTAGTAGTACTTTATTACTTATAGTTTTAGAAACTGGATAGGACTAGAAATAGTAATAGTATTTTATTCAGCAAGAGATATATAGCCTGAGATATCAGCAAATCCATGTATCAGTCTAACGCTAAGTACATTACATGAAAAAAAATTAAATGTGTTTCCATGAAATTGTACTGACAATAAATCAATCAATAAATCAACTCAACATTTAAGTGATAGGAATCATGTCTTTGGGTGTAACATCAAGAGCACGATTTAGAGTTTTGCGCTCTACCAGTGGTGTAGTTCAATGAACGGATTCTTCGTTCATATCGGTTTGACGGCTATGGACCTTAATGCATATAGCCTGCTAATTTTCAGAATGGATTGTGTATACATGCTGAGATTTTTAGATTTGTATTACGTTATGTTATGTTACGTTATGTTATGTTACGTTATGTTATCTTATTATTACATTATTATATGGCCCTCATAGCTCACTTTTTTTACACACATCCCATTTTTGAACACCAGAGGGCGGAGTTTAACTGAGTGTGTTAAAAAAAAAGCAGGCATTCCAATGTAGTTGGTCAACAAGAATGGGGACTTTCCATGTGACATCTCCAGCAGCACTTTTCTCACCACCACAGAAGAAGTTTTGTATTTTTGTCACCACCACCATTTCTATCCCCCCCCCGCCTCTCTCTATCTCTCTTTCCCTCCCTCCTCCCTCTCTATCTTTCTCTCTGAAGTTGAAGAACTGTAGCCTTGTAGTTTTTTTAATATAATAAGCCCATCTGTGGTGCTGCTCAATAATACCTACCGCAACAAAAATGTTTTGCATAGTTTGTGCCATTTATTTGTTGCATGACTTCGAAATGATACAAACCTCTCTCTCTCTCTCTCTCTCTCTCTCTCTCTCTCTCTCTCTATATATATATATATATCTCTGGCATTATTGTGACCCATTAGAGGTGAAAAGACTAATTGTGGGAGATAAGGGACCTATACATTCAAACAATAAAAATGGGTCACCGCTAATGAAGGAGGCAACGCCTTTAAGGGAAAAGCACATGAGATAACACAGCAGGAGGGTATATCTAGTGTCTCACTACCGTTTCACACAACACACACTTCAGCATATATACAGTATATATATATATAGCATATGCAGGAAGCATATGCAAAAGATTAACCAAAATGTAATATGACCTCGCCAGGCTGCTTCTGTTAGTAAGGAAGTGTTTCTATGGTGACTCTGATCTGCTCTATTCAGCAGTGCTATGCTATTGACCACTAAGCAGTTCTGCCAGAAGCAGCTGGGGGCTCTGTGTCCTGCTAAAGTGCAGTTGTATACTGTTTCTTTGAGTACTTTTTATTTGCTTACCCTATCCCTATCCAACTTATCACACAGAATATTTTGTTTAGGTTGATCTGACCAAATGTACCCTGTTTTTTTTTGGTCTTCTAAGCTATAGCATGTTTTGCTCAGCCAACCTTATTGTAAATTGCGTTGGGCCTGGGACGTTTTTGGCAGCGCACCCACTGCCTCAGATAGGCCAATTCTCAGTCCCATCCCAGAGAACAGGTGATCCCGGCCTCCCCTCCCGGTTTAGTGTTAAATGACCAGAGGGTAACACAACATTGCAGAAATTAAGACTATGACAAGGACTATGACATCAGATTTTCTTTGTTGCTAGGTTGTATTAAAAGGCAAATTAATGATTGTTTACATAGTAACACTGTCTTCTCTCCAAGGACAAAAAGTCTGCAAATACATGGATTGCCAATATGCAAACAAAATGCTCATATCATAAGATAGTATAATGTGCAAATAAGAACATCCTTTGTGCATAAAAGGTTGCCGACATCTATTATTTGTCTATGAGGAGTCTCACGGCCTTAGGACAGAAACGTCCTTTAAAATGAATAGAGCTACAGTTAAAGTCCCGCTCAAGTTCCCTGGCTGCCACAGTTATGTTGACGAGGAACAAGGTCAGCGTCACCCAGGTTGGTTTCCATGACGGTGAGAGAGAAAACAGTCCCTGAAACAAGCTAACCGAGTCCTTCATTTTTGTACAGTTAAACAGGCCAAAATTTATCCATGTCAGTCATGTTATAGTTCTTGATGATATTTTTCATTCAGTCTTGTTGTGGTGGTGGTGTGTATGCAGGGTGTGAAAACAAACAGTGCATGTTTGAGAAGAAGGAGTCTTAAAACATCATGTTGAGTTTTCTTTGAGATCTTTCTCTAATCTCATGGTCTCATATTCGGGAGAGTTACATGACACTTATTTGAGATCATTAGTTCTGTTGTTGTGATCAGAGTGAGATCAGCATGGGCTTTTATGTGGTTGTTTCTGTTGAGTTGAATTTGAGAAATAGGAGAAAATGCCTTTAGTCTCGTGTTACTGTTAAAAAGCTCATTTGTGTCCAGGATAAATAAAAGGTAGAAATATGAGATCTCAGATTTTTCTTTCCTATTGGCAGTTCCTCTCTCACCACTGACTGCCATTGTCCAGAGCAACCAAAAACCTGGCAAGGTTTTTTAAAATCCATGTGATACATGAAAATGCCCCAAAATACCCTTTAGGCGGGTTTCATGGAGATCCATACCTTAGTCCTAGTAAAAAACATTAAATGAAGATTTAAATCGGAAAAGAACACTATTTTTGGTAATCTTAAACCATGTCTGGGGAAATTATTTCCTTCTGTTTTTCAGACTTTGATTTTGTTGACAGATAAACATCATAAAACATACTGCACTATGCATCTCATATGACTCTTTCCCATATGTTTTGAACTTTGAACTTGCACATTCTGCACTTGAGCCAATATGCTTTGAACAACTGAACAATTTTCAGCAAGGCTTAGAAATATGAACGGCAAGACGAGGCCCCTGAAGGTGGGCTTTAATGACCATGACTTGGGCTTTCTGTGCTTTTTTATGCTCTGTTTCTGTGGTTGACATTTATGTTAAATATAACAAAACCATGGTGGTAGGCAGATTACAGCTGCTATTGTATTTACACCATTCAGTCAGCTGAGATCTATTGAGGCGATTCACCTGTATTCAGTTTCTATACTCTCTAAGGGTTTGAGGAACCAACCCAACCAAGGGAAACAGGAACGGGTCCCATATATATTGTATTGTTTTCTAAAGACTGTCAGCTCAATTTAAGAGATGAGTGTGGGAAAGGTTGGCAAGACAATGTATTGCCTTTTAATGGAAGCATAGTAAGTATTTGATACCATTGAAGGAGATGTTTCAAAACAGCTTAGGGTTTCAGAACAGCTGATAGGTATTTGGAAGTTCTTGACCCTCCATAAAAACTTTAAAGCCTCATAAATTTAAAGTCTCATCCAGTACGTTTAGCATATCCCTCTTGCGTACATACACATGCATTCTTGAGAGGAGGGACGATAAATAATCTTTTTTCAGATCCCACCATGACTCCAATTGCAGGTCTTTTTTGCTCTGTTTCTATAAAATACAAGTAAAAGGAAACAATTTACATTTTCAAAATTTACAGCTTCAAAACTACATTTGAAACTCATTTAACAATCACATACTATTAGGCCACATATCGAGATTTCAGTTTCACTAACCCTAATAAATATGACATGAGATGTGAAAAGAAATCAATAATTGGGGAAATATTATAGCCAATCTCTCACCACAGGTGACACAATACCGCAATTCCAAATTGGAAACTAATCAACTCAATCACAGACTCAAGTAGATAACACAGTAATTACTGGAATAAAATAAAATAAAATAAAAATCGATCTCCAGGCAGCAGGAGCATGCCATCCTGGACCAGCATTAGAACCTGCAGGGCAACATAGAATGTGTTGACTCTGAACCTTTCCTTTCTGAAATATGAAGTGTACGCACACACTCACACACACAATAAGGAGGGTGGTGACCTCCTTTTACATTGTGTGTAGGTTTGTGGAGCGGATGATGTTATCATGGTCTCATCAGTGTGTTCTCTGATTACAACACAGATCAAATCACTGTTCACTTCAAGCCATATAAAAGCTGAGGAACACAACTGTCTTCAGAGTTACATCTTCATACCGATACCTGGCAATCGGAGAAGAGAGATACAGGGAAAATATGGTAAGATATGTTTGGCTAGTGTGAAACATATATTTTCATTAGACTCTGAATATAGTGAAATACGTTTGGACAAATTGAAGCTCATTTTTCATCCATAGAAGCTCATAGCAAATAGAATTTGTATGGATGGATTGTGGATAGTGTAAAACAATCAATATTACTGCAAGTATTACACAAGGACTTTATATAGCAAGAAGAGTGAGCTAATTTGCAACTTTACACACAATATGTTGTATTTCTGAAATTTAAGATCAAACAGCAAGCCCCTTTCACCGAGGCCAAATCTGTGTAGCTGAAGTATACCTGTGGTAACTGAGTCTTGTTGCCTTGTCTCCTCTCTGCAGCGTGAGTGTATCTCCATCCATGTGGGCCAAGCTGGGGCTCAGATGGGCAACGCATGCTGGGAGCTGTACTGTCTGGAGCATGGGATCCAGCCGGATGGCCAGATGCCCAGTGACAAGATTATCAGAGGAGGGGATGACTCCTTCAACACCTTCTTCAGCGAGACAGGGGCAGGAAAGCATGTCCCCAGAGCCATCTTTGTCGATCTGGAACCCACTGTCATTGGTCAGTACACAGCTGAATGGCTGATTGAGAAAAATTATTTGTAGCTGATTGGATGATATGTTGACTTGTTACATTGTTTTGTTTTTCAATGTTTTTCAATACTAATAAAGACACATTTTTCATTGGAGAATGGGCTAGGGTTGGGGGTTTGTGTAGGTTAATCTGACCAAATTGACCCTGTTTTTGGTCTTCTAAGATATAGCCTACCATGTTTTGTTCAGCCAACCTTATTGTAAATTTATTTTTCATCTGTGTGAACTTCTTATCTTCTTACATTGACAACTCCAACATAAAATAGTACAGTCAAATGTTGTCAAAAGGTAAAACAGAAGGATGTCCATTATTTTTTCAATAAATGCAAAAAATGAAAATGTATGCAGATGATACACATCTTTTCATTTCAAGAATCAAGTATTATAGCATAATTTCTGTGAGAACACATTGCAATGCAATGCTGTCAATAGGGATTCAACTTTGGGAACATTCTTATACATGAGTAAATCTATTTCCATCAATTGCTGCTGATGTTTCATTCTCCAGATGAGGTGCGTACTGGAATCTACCGGCAGCTGTTCCACCCTGAGCAGCTGATTACAGGAAAGGAGGATGCAGCCAACAACTACGCCCGGGGACATTACACCATCGGCAAGGAGATCATTGACATGGTGCTGGACAGAACTCGTAAACTGGTGAGACAGTATGAGAGTGCTTAGTGATAGGGTATGTTTGTCGTGTATGGTTCTTGCTAGACTAAATGCAACTGATTTTCATTTAGTACATTCTCATAATGTTTGATTCACAGGCTGACCAGTGCACTGGCCTCCAGGGATTTCTTATCTTCCACTCTTTCGGTGGAGGCACTGGCTCTGGTTTCACCTCCCTGTTGATGGAACGTCTGTCTGTTGATTATGGCAAGAAGTCCAAGTTGGAGTTCGCCATTTACCCAGCACCCCAGGTGTCCACAGCAGTGGTGGAGCCATACAACTCCATCCTGACCACCCACACCACCCTGGAGCACTCTGACTGTGCCTTCATGGTGGACAATGAGGCCATCTATGACATTTGTCGCAGGAACCTTGATATCGATAGGCCGACCTACATCAACCTCAACAGGCTCATTGGCCAGATTGTGTCTTCAATCACTGCCTCACTTCGCTTTGATGGAGCCCTGAATGTTGACCTGACAGAGTTCCAGACCAACTTGGTGCCCTATCCTCGTATCCACTTCCCTCTGGCCACCTACGCCCCAGTCATCTCTGCTGAGAAAGCCTATCATGAGCAACTGTCAGTTGCTGACATCACCAACACCTGCTTTGAGCCAGCCAATCAGATGGTGAAGTGTGACCCTCGTCACGGTAAATACATGGCCTGCTGTCTGCTGTATCGTGGTGACGTGGTGCCCAAAGACGTCAACTCTGCTATCGCAGCAATCAAGACCAAGCGCACCATCCAGTTTGTAGACTGGTGCCCGACAGGTTTCAAGGTGGGCATCAACTACCAGCCCCCTACGGTGGTTCCTGGAGGTGACCTGGCCAAGGTCCAGAGGGCTGTGTGCATGCTGAGCAACACCACAGCCATCGCTGAGGCCTGGGCCCGTCTCGACCACAAGTTTGACCTCATGTATGCCAAGAGGGCCTTTGTCCACTGGTATGTTGGGGAGGGCATGGAGGAAGGAGAGTTCTCAGAGGCCAGAGAGGATATGGCTGCTCTGGAGAAGGATTATGAAGAGGTGGGCACTGACAACATTGGGGAAGAGGATGAAGGAGAAGAGTACTGAGCCCACAAGGGCCTTAACCAAAGTTAAATAATATTCACTGCCGGTTTTAAAATATAATTAATGCAGTAGTTATTTAGCTGTGTGTACTATGACACAATTGTCAATGGACTAAGAAAATCATCCAGTCGGTTCACCGATTGGCAAATTAAAAAATCTCTATTATCATCATCAGTAGAGATGCAATTTAGCATTGGGGGAAAAATCCTTGACTTTGTTCCATTACTCCACAGAGGCATATCTCCAATCACATGTACTAAGAACTATTCAGGAATTCTATGAAAACTGAAAGTATACTGTGCACTCAGGGACACATTTTTAAGGCCTGATCCATTATCCAAGCACAAACAAAAGGGTAGTTCCCTCCACTGAACGTGACATCTTAATATTAATTATTAAGGTGTCAATATGTAAAATAATTGTTTATGTGTATAAAGCTTGAAAACACTGGGATAACATTGAACTGTATTTTCAGTTTAACTTTCCCTTGTGTTTGCAATCAATGCAAAAAAATAAAATAATAGATGGTTAAATAAATCAATGGGGCTTTGGAGACCATTTTCTAATGCATTGTGAGACTCTAGCAGACACTCAGCACCAAACCCTCTCTGTTGTCCCCCTCCCCCCACTCTCCTCTCCCTAGTGGAATGTAAGTTATGAAAGAGCTCCTATGTCAGTTTCTACATACCATTCAGCTGTGACTCTGATAGAGAGAGAGAGAATAAGTGACTGACTCACTGACTGGTCTTGTTTGTGTATCTCAAACTCAGACACTGGCCTGCACAAACAATAGGATGCCTGTTATGACTCACAGCTCTGTGATCCTAAGGGGGTTGTTGTAAAGTTGTACTGAGTCTCATCAGAAAGGCTCAGCCATTTCTTAAAGGTTTTTTATATTATCATTTCAGTGATATTTTCTTTTGTCAATATTGTGTTTCCCTGTCTATAATGAAGTAGTTTTTAATTATGAGGAAATATTACCTTACACACATTTGATTTGATCTCATTATATATCATCACATTACTTGTAAGGACTGCAAACACTCACCCATTTCTTTTCACTACTGTAAAAGAATGTTTGACATCTGATGATCCTGAATAAAATAATTTCATAGACGTTTTAATAGCCCTTTCTTTTCATGTGAAACTGAAATCATTTATTTAGTGTTACCATAAGCTTTATCACTCTCTGTGCACAGTGCTGATAGAATGAAAAATGCTATAATAGTGTGTCATACAGCAGAGAGACCAGCTTGGTCTTTGGTCAGGGGACAAAGCTCTAAGGATGCCCTTTACAAAACTTAAAGAACTGTGTGACGTTTTGATTAAATAACACATAATAATAACACACTTTTTGGACACGCTTTCAGCCAGGAAATATTGATTATTTGACCTTAAATTTGTTTTTTAATTTAGTTTAATTCGGTCTAGTTCTCTCTAGAAGACAAATATTGTTCATATAGCCTTAATTGGCCGCAGCCGGTATTTGATCGCCTAACGTCGTTCGAGGCATTTCTCGTTTTTTAAACTGCAGATCCCTCCCGCCAATGAGCAATGCAGCTGCCTGTTGTGGTTTCCTGCCTGCCCCCGCTGCTTCCCTGCCTATATAAGCCCTGCCTCTCCCTCTCCACCGCATTTCTGCCTTCTCTCTGAATCCTCAACGTCAGTCGAAGGACAAGCAGACAAAATGGTGAGTAACGGCTTGGCTGATGACGTAGCCGCCCCGAATCCCGTTTTCTCTTTCTCCCAGCCTCTCTTTCCGTCTCAATTTAGCAGTATTGTATGGATTACATAGGCTAAGCCTCTTTAATCCTCAAAAGAGCTCAGTTGTGGAGTTGAAGGCTACAGATACAAAAGCTATTTTATTAAATTACGTAATAGTAATGAACTAAATTTATACTATCACATTTTAATGGCTTATCTATCTCTATCCTATCTATCTAGGTATATTTGGGATTCAGGAAGTGGGGATGCAGTGGGTGGGGTGGTTATATGCAACTAAAAATATCTTTCTAAGTCATCTCTGTACTATTAGACAATCTGGGTCAGATGACAGACACTTCCTGAACTAGGCTGCTTTGTCCTTTTCATACTTGTTTGATATACTACAGTTAGTCGAAAAGGTGGGAAACAACCATCTCATGGGGGGAAAATAAATTGCGTCTTAATCATACTTTTGTTGAGGAATTAGAGTGTTCTTGACACAGAAGGAATTATTGTCGTAATCGTGGCAGTGGGGGGATGGATAGAAAGAACAGAGAGGAGGAGTGGTCTGGGCTGGCCAGTATGAGTTGGTTGGCAGCCATTTTGCAGCTGTTAGGGGTTTTTAGTTTGAGAGAGCGAGAGAGAGACCTCTCTGACTGTTACACAGCACTATGCAGCTGGGCAGGATGGGGGGAGGAGAGAGACTAAGGGGAGGAGAAGAGGAAAGGGAGGAGGTGCAGGATGGGGAAGAGGGGAGGTTTTTCCATTCTCTTGAAGGCAGGGCCTTCCTGTCTGCAGCACACTGTCGTAGTGACGTTCCAGTTCTTTCTAAAGCCATAAAACTGGTATTATCAGCAGGGACTCTCATAACTGCTTTTCATAGCGACACTTCCCCTCTGTATGTGCTAGACTCCAGTGTAACAGCCTACAGTACAGATCCAGGCGACTGCTTATATAAGATGCATTCCACTCTTGTCTAAATACTTGCCAGCTTGTATGCCCTGCCCCTCACTGTAGCCTGAGCATTCTGTTTTATCCCACAATTGTTTGGAAGTTGGCGAGCGCGCAGAACAGTTTAGGACCGAAGCTGTTTCCTCTGACTTCGGTGCGCGGGCATCATACCAAAGACGAAACCCGATCCAAACACAAAGATGGATTTTTGATATCCGAAAGCAAAATGGGAACTCAAATCTGTGTTGTCTTCGGCAAACTGTTGGGGAAGGAACATGGGTACCCTATAGCACTCAGTGATGATGAAAATCACTAGGTATATTTTGTGTTCAGTTTCCCCTTCTTAACAAATAAGACATGAAACAAGTCTCCTCAACATGTTTGTGTTGAACTGATATACAGTGGTAGCCACTGTAGAAATCCATCATCCCACATAAAATTCAAGATTGACGCATGAATTTCCAAACGACCCCTAATGGGAGTGGGGCAACACTGCTGCAACATTATGATGGTTATATCTGTAAAGTAACTGTGATTTGATATAAGATTGAGGTTCTGGTTTCCTTGTATATTGATTGGTAACTTCCTTTGTCTTTACTTACCCCTCCCCTATTCAGCGTGAGTGTATTTCTATGCACGTTGGCCAAGCCGGAGCCCAGATGGGCAACGCATGCTGGGAGCTGTACTGCCTGGAGCATGGGATCCAGCCAAATGGCCAGATGCCCAGTGACAAGACTATCGGAGGAGGGGATGACTCCTACAACACCTTCTTCAGCGAGACGGGGGCAGGAAAGCATGTCCCCAGAGCCATCTTTGTCGACCTGGAACCCACTGTCATTGGTCAGCAGTCTGTAAATTAACACTTTCATCTTAATGTTTAATTTCATTAATTGTGACTAATTTGCTGGAGTAGAGATCACTTACTAAATATGCAAACATGCACGTGGATGATGCCATCTTCAGTGAAGAACCAAGTCTTGCTGTGTAACTGATTTTGTAATAGTCTAATGCAATTTCAACATTCAACACACATGAACATATCTGTTTTAAACAGTTGCCATCAATCATTCCTTTGACAGATGAGGTGCGTACCGGAATCTACCGGCAGCTGTTCCACCCTGAGCAGCTGATTACAGGAAAGGAGGATGCAGCCAACAACTACGCCCGAGGACATTACACCATCGGCAAGGAGATCATTGATCTGGTGCTGGACAGGACTCGCAAACTGGTATGGGGTTTGCTAGCTTAGTTAGCCTTTAATAGCTTACCTCAACTGAAAAGGCAGATTTAGTGCCTATTGGATCTTAATGCTACATTTGGTACTGTAGATCATACTATACTTCTTGACAGGTTAGAAAACTGGGTTGGACTTTCTGGCACGGTCTTAAATTGGTTCAAGTCATATCTTCGAGACAGGAACCATTTTGTTTCCATTGGCAACTATGAATCTGAGCTAACGAACATGACTTGTGGGGTCCCCCAAGGTTCAATCCTGGGGCCTTGTCTAGTCAATCTCTACATGCTCTCGCTAGGCCAAACTATGCAAAATAACAGTATTGCCTACCACTGCTATGCGGACCACACCCAAATCTATATAGCATGCATTTACTGTGCCAATGCATTAAGCAAGTCAATGACTGGATGTGCCAGAACTTCCTTCAGCTATATAAAGAGAAGACTGAGATAATTGTCTTTGGTGCCAAAGAAGACAGGCTGAAAGTTAGTACATACCTTGACTCCCTGTCTTTAAAAACCAAAGACCAAGCCAGAAATCTTGGTGTTACGGACTTGTATCTAAATTTTAACAGCCACATCAAGTTTGTAACAAAATCCTATCATCTTAAAAACATAGCAAGGCTCAGGACTCATGTCACAACAAGACCTAGAAAAAAACTCATTCACACCTTTATTACCAGTAGGCTAGACTATTGTAATGGTCTTCTTTCAGGTCTCCCTTTTAAAAAGCACTCCGACAGCTACAGCTCATTCAGAACGCTGCTGCTAGACTACTAACAAAGACGAAAAAGTTTGACCACATCACGCCAATTCTCAGCTCCCTGCATTGGCTTCCAGTGTGTCAGAGAATTTACTTTAAAATATTGTTACTCGTCTACAAGTCACTAAATGGTCCAGGCCCAAAATACATCGCTGACATACTCACCCAATATGAACCCTCCAGACCCCTCAGGTTCCCAGAGACAAAACAAGGTGAATCAGCATTTAGTTACTATGCAACAAATGGGTGGAACAAACTTCCAGAACAACTGAGACTTCAAGTTCAAGAAGTTTATTTGTCACATACACACAAGGGGTGTGCAGTGAAATGTAAAAAGTGGCAATGCTCAACAGAAATGTGCAAGTTATTGCTTCCACAATAACTACTTTTAGTCCAGACTAAAAATGTTTCTGTTCACCACCGCTTTCTGCTGAACTCTAAACTTGCTTTTAAAGCACTGTAAAGCACTTTGAACTGCCTTGTGTATGAAAGTGATATACAAATAAACTAGCCTTGCCTAGTGTTATAGGAGTAATTTCTTATGTTCAACAATTGTGTTGGCGAAAGTGGTATTAAATGACTAAAGGCAATCATGTTTGTTTTTTTTCTCCCTCAGGCTGACCAGTGCACTGGTCTCCAAGGATTCCTTATCTTCCATAGCTTTGGTGGTGGTACTGGCTCTGGTTTCACCTCCCTGCTAATGGAGAGACTCTCTGTTGACTATGGGAAGAAATCAAAACTTGAATTTGCTGTCTACCCAGCCCCCCAGGTGTCCACAGCAGTGGTGGAGCCCTACAACTCCATCCTCACCACGCACACCACCCTGGAGCACTCTGACTGTGCTTTTATGGTGGACAACGAGGCCATCTATGACATTTGTCGCAGGAACCTTGATATCGATAGGCCGACCTACACCAACCTCAACAGGCTAATTGGCCAGATTGTGTCTTCAATCACTGCCTCACTTCGCTTTGATGGAGCCCTGAATGTTGACTTGACAGAGTTCCAGACCAACTTGGTGCCCTACCCTCGTATCCATTTCCCTCTGGCCACCTATGCCCCAGTCATCTCTGCTGAGAAAGCCTATCATGAGCAGCTGTCAGTTGCCGACATCACCAATGCATGCTTTGAGCCAGCCAATCAGATGGTGAAGTGTGACCCTCGTCACGGTAAATACATGGCCTGCTGTCTGCTGTATCGTGGCGACGTGGTGCCCAAAGACGTCAACTCTGCTATCGCAGCAATCAAGACCAAGCGCACCATCCAGTTTGTAGACTGGTGCCCCACAGGCTTCAAGGTGGGCATCAACTACCAGCCCCCTACGGTGGTTCCTGGAGGTGACCTGGCCAAGGTCCAGAGGGCTGTGTGCATGCTGAGCAACACCACAGCCATCGCTGAGGCCTGGGCCCGTCTTGACCACAAGTTTGACCTCATGTATGCCAAGAGAGCCTTTGTCCACTGGTATGTTGGGGAGGGCATGGAGGAAGGAGAGTTCTCAGAGGCCAGAGAGGATATGGCTGCTCTGGAGAAGGATTATGAAGAGGTGGGCACTGACAGCGTGGGAGAGGAGGATGAAGAGGGAGAAGAGTATTAAAAGGCTCAACGTCATCACACATTCTAAAAGTTATCATGGGCGTAACACATTCCTAGCAACATTCTGATAACATTGTGTTGGTGATATGACAGTATTATCAATAAAGAGTTCCCATTCAACTTTGTAGTGACTGATTCTTGTACACTGGCCCTAGTGAAGAGTGTTTTTCAAATTCTAAATAATCCCTCAAAGTTAGATCATCTGGCGTAATCAGACCATTTGTCATAATTCTGTTTCACTGATACAGTTGTGTGAGGGTCTACCTGGCTTTTGGAGAGGTTGAAAGGGCAATATCATGAATGTGGTAGGATTTTCAGTGTGATTGGAGAGTTTAAGGCTCTCTAAAAGCACATCGCAAACTATAGAAACTGAATAATTAACTGAAGTTACTGCAGAACCCTAACTAAGATTAAACCACCAGTGGTGTTTCTGGAAACAGTTGTTTCAATGTGGGGCTAACTGGAGAGTCAAGGCTACTCAGGGAGGGGATTTCCCCCCCCCCCCCCCCCCCAAGTTTGTTTTGCAGGATTTCAGACTGTGGACATGCAGCTCCTGTTCATTTACCAAAGGAATTCCAGTTTCCCTGCTTTCCCTTTATTTCCTGTGTTCTGTCCAGTATTGTACTACAGTTGCTTTCCTCGGCCACCAGATGGGAGCAATGGCCACTGGGCATGTTGTGTGAGAGCATTTCGTCAAACTATCATACCAGCTCTATTGTTCGCTAGCTGAAGCAGCCCTGTTGACCGACTCATTGTAATATTAAAAACAAAAAAGGAAGATGAATTGCCCAAGAAGATGTTTCATTCTCTTGCCATCAGCAAATCATAGGTATATCAGTTTAGAAATCTAAAAACTGTAAAACAGTATAAATCATTGATTTGCAATGTAAAAGGACAAAAACAAAGATGAAGCTATCAAATTAAATGACTAAAGGGCTTACATCAGCTAACCTATCAGGCATATACACTTTTGTAACTATTGATGGACTGTCTCATTAAAGATTCATCCTTCACGGAAAATCAATATCATTTCCCTGTGGTACTCAGTGGAGCGTTTATAGTGACTTTATGGTATTTCTATCTGCAATGGCATCACGAGAATATTCCTATAATAGCCCTATGATATTTCTATGCTATGCCTATAAGGACCTATATAGTGTATGGGGTACTCCACACTGAGTTTATAGTGACCTTAATGGTATTTATTCCTCTGGGATATATAGTACTATACATATAGTTTTGCTATGACGTGTATAGTATGGGTGTGTTAAATATATGATCCGATAGCTACAGTTCTTTTTCTTAGGGGATTAATTATTTGGAAACAGTGCTGGCATACTCCTCGACGTTGCACAATGTTTGCAACAGCCTCAACTCGTCGGTTTTATAAGCCACATTATCACAGAGCAACAGGCAGACGCGCGGGGCGGGTCTGGTGACGTTCCCAAACACTGGCAAGTTCTAGACGCTCTATTTTTTTCTCTCAGCTGATGGTGACGTAGCGCGCCCAGCTTTAGCCAGGATAAGGGAGACGGGACTGACTGGCCCACAGCGGAATAACGACGAATACCCCGCAGTGGTGTCTGTCGTGCCGGTGGTAGTATCGTTTTAAGGGACTGTAGAGAGGCAGGCTGTGTAGCAGAAGGAGGGGGCCGTCTGTGCGACTGTCACGAAGAGAGGAGAAGCGCGTTCCCGAGACGCTACTACAGTGATAATTCATTCTCGCTCCAGACAAACCGGCGAGCAGGCGACTACACTGCTTACCGATTCTGCCAAAAAGGTACTAACGGTAGGTCCGAAGTAGGCCTGTAGCGTCGGCTAGTTGTAGCAAGTGATGAATGCAGTCGCTAGAGCACGTTACAGACTGCAGTCCACTCCGTTTTTTTTAGTTGCGCAGCTTTACCGTATTTGGAAATATTTTGTCGCTAAATGACAAAATCTCAGTTTTGAATTTGACGTTTTAATGTATTGAGTGAAGAAAGACATGTACACGCTTTCTCTTTGACCGTGTGCGCGCGCGTGCGTGTGTCACAGCAGCAGCTGTCAGATGCCCTGACAGAGCGCTCCAGGCTGGAAATAAACACAGTAATACCGCATGTCCGGCCTCCAGTTCCACACAGTGCGAGCGCATGGCTGCTCCCGGTGGACGAAGGCCGGGGTGGACCAAGTTTAGTTACTTAGTTTAGCTCAGTTTGGAACTCCCTTTGGTCCCGATACAGTCCACTAATGAGATTGGTATGGGGCTAGAGTGCTGACACAGTACTGACTGACTGACTGCCCACCTTACTGGAACTACTGGGGACTTTTAATTTTGATTTATCTAGATAGGTGGCTCTTTATAGCACAATCATTAACATCTTAGACTATAAATGACATAATAGGTTTAATATTAAAATTCTATACTATGTGCCTGTTTTAGATGCTAATGGTATTCAGTGTAAATGCACAATATATGGCATATTACAGTTTGTTTCCCTATACACATGCCCTCCAAATTGTCTCAGATCTGTGCACTTTTGTTGGGATGGAGTTAAATTATTCCTTTTGAGAATAAGAGGATGAAAGGGAATGAAACACATACTAGAATATATTGTTGTCACACAGCCACTAACTAGAGCAGCCTCTTTTCCTGCTGAGAAAGAAATTGCTAAACTCTCAGCTTTGGTTCAATATCCAAAAAAGGGAAGGTTGCAGTCACCAGGGTCTATGTTTATTCGCAGGTCAGAATCAGAAGCAACTATGTTTAGGTAACATGCAGGACCAGACGTTCTTGGGGTCCCATATGTGACCAAATTGTTGCTGTTTATCATTTTGTCTGTAAATATTGAGCATTGCTGAACTGTTCCTTTTCCCTTTTTGGATTTTGGGAAATAGCATATATACCAGGGGTTTCCCAGCTTGTCAATATCAGGGATCCCAATTCCAATTCTGAAATAATTTTTGTTAATTATTATTTAGAGCTGAATAGCATGGCTGGGCAACAGTTTGTGGGGAGATAACAGTGGAGAGAGTGAAACCTTGGAAATTATCGTGGAGGAAATAAAAGGCTTAAATTGAACTACTATTTATTTACTTCCATATAGAACCAATGGACGCTAGTTTCGGTAGGCTACTTTTATTCTTTCTAATCCCGTGAAATGTTTTTACACTGTTATTTTCCTCTCTGGCATGAAATTGTGGAAAATACAACCCCCATGAGAAACACATTTTTAAGGGATACAAGTTTTGGCTCGTCATTATTGTAAAATAAGCTTATTTTACAGCTTTCTGCACATTATCCTGCTTATTACACAGCCACTTACTAAAGACATTAATCATTTGACACAAAATATGGGTTTGAAATGATTTTATTACAAGCTAAAATAGTTTACAAGCTTCTGCCAAAAAAAAGGCTCAGCCAGACTGCAAACATAGTTAGCATCCATAGCTACACTGTAAAATAACTATAACCATAGCAACATCTGTAGCCCGCATCCATGGCTACACTGCAGCAGAACTGTAACCATAGAAACATACAAATCTGGTAAGATTGACATTCAACCTCTAACCACAATAAATAAATTAAAAGTAATATTGGAAATATCTTCCATGTTTCTTACCTCGTTTAGCCCAGTGTTTTTGTGCAGTAACCAAGTAGTAACTTTTTGCCACAAGGTAGTTAACTTGATTAGATATCTTCAAACTCGACTGGTCTTCTTGACTGCGGAGCGATATGATTAGACGTGAAACAGCAGCACAACTCGAATGTGTTCGTTGGCCAATCAGAGGTATTCAGAGTATTCAAAAGTTTAATAATCCAAAAGAAAATTCAGTTGTATTCCCCTTTAAAATACACTAACATTTGTTGTTGCTCTTAGGTGCGGTGCAGTGAGGAGTGAGAGGAGGCGATATGGTGGATTACTATGATGTCCTGGGAGTGCCTAGGACAGCCTCTCAGGAAGACATCAAGAAGGCGTGAGTATCCCGGGGGGGTCTATCGGCCTATAGGACTCTTTACACCAGGCCCACCAGGATCTTCAAGGTGCACTAGGCAACTTTGCACCTTGGCTGCTCCAAATGGCAGCGAGTTTGAACGGTTTGCAACCTGAACTTCCATTACCCACACATCCTGTAAGTTGTTGTCAGTAAACATGCACACGGCATGTCCGGGCTGTGATCACTATATACCAAAGCATTCCATAGGGAGGAGAGAGGCAAAAGATCTGACGTTGGTGAGTCCAGCTGTCTCTCGACGCAGCGCTCACCGCCGTGTAGGAGACAGTTTGGATTTCGCTCTTACGTTTCAATCTGTCACTTCTTGTGGCTGAGAGGATTTACAGTGTCCAACACCAGAATTTAATATAGGGTGAATCTGCATCTCAAGACGGGGTGATGGGATACTCTTCTTATGTTGCAGCCCCACTTTATAAGATAAGACAGGTGTATTTACGTAAAAAAATCTTTGGTCTAAAATGCAGTTTTTGAAGATATTATTGCAACTTATTACTTTGAATTCAAGGTATGTTTATATTAGCATGTACATTATTTTTGAACAGATTCTATATGAAAACAATATGTCTGGTATTAAAACATAAGGATGTGTGTGTGTGTGTGTGTGTGTGTGCGTCTGTGTGTCCAGGTACAGGAAGCAGGCCCTGAGATGGCATCCAGACAAAAACCCAGACAACAAAGAGGAAGCAGAGAGAAAGTTCAAAGAACTGGCCGAGGCCTATGAAGTCCTGTCTGACAGTAAGTCGGGGCAGTGTGTATGTGCACCTGTGTGTGTGTGTGTGTATGAGGGCAATATGTTGATGTGTTTGGATGCCATCTTTGAGTCATACTCTGTTCCTGTCCTACAGAGAGTAAGCGCGAGGCGTACGACAACTACGGAAACGACAGGATGCGAGACAGAGGTAAAAAACAAGGCCACTGTACGAGGAATAGTTTGGAAAATCGTGCAGTACTAATGCAGGACACGTGAAAGGTGGTAGCTTCTGCTAAACTTAAATGGCAGGATTGATAAAGTGTGTACGTTTCTTGTGTTTCCTCTCACTCGCTCCCATCTTTTCCTCCTTCCTTTTCATTACCCCTCCACTCCCCTTACATCTCCTCTCTCTTCCCTTCTTCGCTCTGCTCCCTTATCCTCTTTCTCCTGCCTCCTTCCTCCATCCTCCCTCTCTCTGCCTCATCCTTTTCCACGTCTTTCCCCTTCCTCCTTTCCTTCTCACTCACTCCTGCATCCTCCTCCTCTCTCTCCCCATTTCTTACCTCCCTCCTCATTCTCTTCCCTGTTTCTCATCTCCCAGGTTCCTCCAGCTCTCCGACAGATTTCCCGTCAGATTTCCCAGGGTTCACCTTCACATTCCGCAGCCCAGACGAGGTGTTCAGAGAGTTCTTCGGTGGCCAGGATCCCTTCGCTAGCTTCTTCGGTAAGTCAGACACAATATGCACTTG
Organism: Hoplostethus atlanticus; assembly: GCA_034670405.1. Classification (NCBI taxonomy): domain Eukaryota; kingdom Metazoa; phylum Chordata; class Actinopteri; order Trachichthyiformes; family Trachichthyidae; genus Hoplostethus; species Hoplostethus atlanticus. The sequence continues at coordinate 311,386 of JAXDDX010000030.1, forward strand.
GGACTCTTGACCCCCTTTAAGGACACCGTCTGGACCAGAGAGCATCCCGTTGCTTGGCTAACAACATGTCATTACCACATCTCGCCTGTCAGTCGGCCAGGATCTATTATTTTCTCCTTTCTTTCGTCTCTCTCTCTCACATTCAGATGACTTCTCGTCATTTGGAGGAATCCACGGTCATGGTTTCCATGGCCACCAAAGCTCGTCCTCTCGTCTCGGCCCCAGCCGATTCTTCTCCTTCCCTTCAGCGGGAGGTAAACTGTTCTACCTCATGAATCTATTGCTGTCTGATTAGTCATGATGGCACATTCTGTTGTGAGTAAACTGTAGGGGCTAGAGTCTGCAGCTCTTGTTTTCTAGTCAAGTTTATTTATAGAGCACTTTTAACAAACGGGATTGTCCCAAAGTGATTTGCAGAAAACAAAGGGCACAAAAACAGACCAAAAAGGATGATAAATGCATGCAGTAGAACAAGTACATCACAAACTCCATGCTTATGTGTGTGTTTGTGTGTTTTCTAATGCTGCCTACGATTACATCTCTCTCTTCTTACATCTTCTCTTCTCTTCTCTTCTCTTCTCTTCTCTTCTCTCCTCTTCTGCTCCAGTGGAGTTTACCTCCTTCTCTTCTTCCATGGGTGGTGGAATGGATGGGATGGACAACGTGGGAGGAGGGATGGGCAACTTCAAATCCGTTTCCACCTCCACTCGCATCGTCAACGGCAAACGCACCTCCACCAAGAAGTATGCACTGTCCTCCCCCGGCGACGTCACCCGACCCGAGTAGTATTTCACTGTTGCCATGAAACTGATATTTGTCCTTGTCCCAGGGTGACTTATGTATGTATAACTATAACTTTAAGTGTTGCGTTATCACTGTAGACATTTTTTGTTTTCTGTTTTGTGGATTTGTTGGTCAGTTTGACTTTGATATCAATCTCTCAAGCAGAAGAAAATAAGATGCCACAATGTTCTCTCTAACTGTATACACATGTGGCTGCAGCCTGAATGATTGATGATGATCGGCACTTCCCGCACAAGGTTCAGTTTCCTGTTGGGAGGAGTTTTTGTGGTCTTCTCTTCCATCACCAAATTGTCACTGATGCACATCACACTGCTTTTAAGGGGAAGGAGAAGAGGTGATTCGGTGGGTCGTAGGCTCACCACACCGACTGATAAATGTCATCCTCCTAATCCAAGCCCCTTTCCAACTGCACCTCTGGCCATGAGATTACCAAAAAAATCAGTCCCTTGATAAGAGAAGAGGGACGGCAATGCAATACAAAACAGGATGGAGGCGTTTTTATACCGATTTGTGTCTTGCTTACAGGATAAAGGAGAATGGGCAGGAAAGAACGGAGATTGAGGAGGATGGGGTGCTAAAGACGGTCCTTATTAATGGTAAGAAGAAGATAGTGTCATGATAAATCAGACAAATATAGATTAGTCTCGTGTGCTGTTTACCTACCTTCCACTTTCTTCAAATGCCACTTACCTACATATGGGTACGCACATGGTTGTGTCATTCCTAGGTGTAGAGGACGAGATGGCCCTCGCGCTGGAGCTGAGTCGACGAGAGCAACGGCCCAGTCAGTCGCCTCAGAAGCCGCGCCTCCAACAAACCAGAACGCCGGCGGAGCCCGACAGATCCCGCCTCAACCCTCACTCTGCAGCCCCACAGCGATCATTTAGCTCCGCCCCTTACTTCCGCTACGGAGGGGTCGGGGGAGGCAGCGAGGAAGACGAAGAGGACGAAGACCTGCAGATGGCGTTGGCGTGCAGCCTGTCAGAAATGGAGGCCCAGCAGAGAGCGGCCACGGCAACCGACTTCATCTCAGGTGCTGGGGGCGGGATCAGAGTCACGATTGACAGAACTGGGGGCCGTAGAGGAGGAGGCGGGGCGGTTAAGAATGAAAGCGCGGTCAGAAAAGAGGAGAAGGGAGGAGAGGGGCAGTTTGAGAACGGGAAGGGAAAATCAGGCTCGGGCCCCGGAGCTCAGCGGGGAGGTGAGGGGGAGGTAGTCGAGGGTCAACCCGGGGGACCAGGCATCTTGTCCGGGGGGCAGGCAGACGGTAGCGCCTCAGTTCCAGGGTTACCCTCCATCGCCAATAGTGAGAAAGGGGAGCCTGCTATAAGGAGCAATGATGGCAGTGTGAAAAAGAAAAACAAGTGCGGATGTGTTGTGTGCTGATGTAGCGTGTGTGTGTGTGTGTGGATAGGTGTATGTGGGATGCATTCTCCATTAACATACTTGCCTTGCTCTGCCTACAGCCATGTGACGTGTTTGTCACACTCTTAATTTGGGGCGGTGCCTCAATTATTAATCGCAAGGCTTCCATATAGCGTTCACACTTCCAACCTGTAAAAGGGAACCTTGACAGGGAATGGATTACTATTGTCAATCATGTGACGCTTTTCCTTGTTGCAAATCCACAGATTTCCACATACCCACATATTTTTTTTTAAATTCATGCAAGACAATACAGAGCATTGTCTCTGAATGTATATTTGCCAAAAAAAAAGATTGTCTAGATTGGAAAGAGGGAATGAATTAAGAGGGATTTAGATGTAGCAAACAGAGTATATTTGATTTAACAAATAAGTCAAATCCAATGTGTCTTTTTGGGTCAGTTCAGACCTTGCTATGGAATTTCCCCCTCCCCCGCAGACTCAGTCCTTCATCTCTCTGGCAGAGGGAATGTGTCAGAGTTGCGTAATATTTGCTCTATTCTAGGCTCAGCTTAGCCCAGTGTCACTAAAACAATGGTTCAAAATTGAACATACCTTTTTGTAGCGGATCTCAAGCATGACAAGAATGTAATAATTCTCGTTCCCAGGTTGAGACTGAACTTAGTTTTAGTCTTTAGTTTGGGTTCTGGACTCAAATAAGGACCCTAAGAACCTTTGCTTACTGGCCAACTAATATGGATTTCCAGAACATGTAAGGCAAAAGTCTCTAGGTTACAGTAGAGCGGAGCACATGCAGGCAGAGTCTGGAGGCTATAATAATATGACAGATACAGACAGGCTCCCCAGCCAGGGTTGCCAAGGGATGTCCTATGCCAAACCTTTCCATTAGCCTGTACATCGCCCCTGTTGTTGTGCATGTGCTATATTGCCTTTAATGCAGTGTTCTGAAGATATCAGTCAGATTCCAAAATGAGCCACGGCCCCCCTTTTGTTTTGGGTTCATGTACGAACCCTTTGAGTGCCTTTGTGAAAAAACTAAGAACCCCCAATGCGAACTGATTCTCCTGTAACTTGCCTTGGTTGAAGGCCTTGCATTTTTTTTGCTGCGATTTCAGATCAAACAGTGTTTGGAGTTAGAATTCTAGGGGCTGTGCAAACAAAGCACGGTATATAGAGCTAATGCCCTTAGCTTAGCATTATGATTGATGATAAAGCACAGTTATGTAAACCTTTTATTAATTGATCCTTTTGGTGCCTTTGTGGGTCTGTTTACTATGCTTTATACTTACAAGTGCCATTCCAAAATGTGCCAACTCATAAAAGGAAAGCATGTATTATTAAGCCCATGTGTTCTAGTCGACCTACAGTGTCTGGTTTCGGAGTGTCCTTTTGCTTTCACTGGGTATCATCGCTCCTACCTGTGGCACCTTACTTCGTCCATTTTGCATCCCTCCTGGTGTGTAGTCAAATGGGGACGCAAAATCCACTGTAGTATTTGAAATGTTGGTTGAAGATGCCCCTTGTTGAAGAGGAACCAGATTCCTTGCCACCTTTTCCTACTATGACGTTGGTGGGGAAATTGCAAAACTGACTCTAGATCAGTGTGTAGCCTGAAGTGTGTGTGTGTGTGTGGTTTAGAAATTCTGAGTGGAGGAACTAAAGGAGTGATCCCCTCCTTCAACATCTATAATGAAATATTACAAAGACTGGATGATGTTGTATGTTCTGTGAGTGTGTAACCCTCCTCCTGCACCGGTAGCCCCCCCCAGGCTGCTGCTGAGAATAAGAATGTATTGCCGGATTAAAAAAACAGCCAAAACGAACAATGCTCCTCAATAAATGAGGGATAAACTGAAAACAAGTGGGTGGGATTAAAGGGAGAAACCACCCTAAAACTTTAACACTGCTATTGACAATGTCCCTTGCATTTCTGGGTCCATTTTGTTGTTGGGTGGTGTGTTTTTATTGTAAGGTTATTTTTTGCCTTTATTTGGACCGTGTATAGTGGAGAGAGAGACAGGAAAGATTGGGTGAGAGGAGGGATGACATGTGACAAATGTCCCAGGTAAGATTCAAACCCAGGACGTTGAGTTTACCAGGCCCACCAGGACGCCCCAGGGTGGTGTATTTTTCTTATTCCCACAGATAATTGGCCAAACGTAGATGATGCAATGTTACGTAGATATATTGCCAGCGCAGCTACAATGGAAATTAATAGCAGAACATTTTTTCAGCTACTTAAAATGGTTAACGTCAGGTTTTGGTCAGTCCCTCAGAATCAAAGAGCTTCTTTCTAGACTCACCGTTTTGCACCGACGTTCTCCCAAATCCCAACTGAATTCAAGGGGGGGTGGTTGTCGAAAGGCATTCTGGGAAATGTGGGAAACCACTAAGTGCAGTAGAAGTAGACAGTGGTAAACCACAACACTGAGGGTGGCTTTTTCCTATAGAAAGATTTTCATCCTTGTGATGTTAAATCTTTAAATTTTGTCCTCCAGTTGCAGGTAGTGATTGAACTGACCAGATCAGGTTACTACTGATGGGTCAAGTGTCCCACTGAAACTGCAGCTCCAGTGGTGTGTCGGTATTGTGTGTTCTCGCCTCTACATCCTTGGCAACTCTATCTTCCTGTAATGGTTTTAAATGGAGGAATGCATTTGTGTTGTGTGAGCTTCTGCCCCCCCCCCCAAAAAAAAGTCTGTGTACAGTCCTGGTAATATGGAAACAAACTCATGCCCCAATGCTGCAGGGGAACAGTGGAAAGCTACTCATCTCGTCTCTGTAATGTGAGGACGGTGTGTGTGTGTGTGTGAGAGAGAGACAGGGGGAGAGAGAGAGAGAAACTCTTTGACCCTGTTGAGTGTTGAGTAAGGGTTACCATGGTGCTGCTGGATAGAACCCAAACTGTCCGCTACACACATACACACACACACACACACACAGGAAATGGAACACTAACAACTGTCCGATTTCATCGGGAATAGACGACCAACTAAAGCTTTGACTAGATGGGAGTCACATGAAATATAGAAGAAGAAAAATCACTCTCTCCATAGCAAAAGTTGAATAGTATATATATATTTTTTATTTTTATTCTAAGTATTTTGTTGGCCTATGTGAAAACAGCTTGGGAAAGGCCTGTTATTGTTAAAAAAATATATATATATATTACTACTAGTGGCGTGTACTTTTACATTTTTGCTCTGAGAAAGTTGCCTATAATTTTTCTTTAATTGTTTTTGCTACTGTATTGCCCATCTCATCATGCTATATTTGACAGGCACTTTTCATACTTTCCCGCTATGGTAATGGTCACAGACCTGGCTAAATTTGCCATTTGAAATGGTTTTCATATATTTTTCACGGGTTTGCATCGCATGAGCCGCTTTGCTTTCACTTTTGAGGATAACCCATCGCCACTGGCAAAAAAAAAAAATCAAACGTGCCTCAAGTTGCAGCACATGCAGATAAACCAAGGCAAATGGATTTGCCTCTGGTCTGCTGATTCGAGAGTGATTTATTGTTTTCCCTTTTCCAAAGTGCCATTACAGCGCGCGAGCGAGAGAGAAAGAGATGGAGAGGTTCTCTGATGATAATTTCCCAGCGTGTTATAATTGTGCTACAGTGAACTGGCTTGTGTTATTGTTTTGTTTTTTTTTTTTTTGTTTTTTCAAATTGTTTCAAAGGGAAATAACAAATAAAAATTCAGCTAAAAGAGGAGTTGGGATATTTGAATTATTATTATTTTTTAAATGTGACAGAAAGTGTTATTGTTTATTATACATTTATCAATAATTGAGACTAATTTCCTGTAGTAATAATAATAATAATAATAATAATAATAATAACACATATAATAACAAACAGACTTCCACTGCAATGCTGCTCGCCCTATTTCGTCCTTAAAGACTCCAGATTCTCTGGCCTCTCTGGATCTCTAAGTCTCTTAAGAGCTGATACACTTCATCTTGAGGCAATGCAGATGAGTCAAAAACAATAATGGCCAACAGAATCCAATCATTATACTTCATTCTAGGCATGGGACGATATGAAAATTTCATGTCACGATTATCCTGGCCAAAATAATTGTGATTCACGATATTATCCCGATAATCATCAAAATATGCTCAAAACTCTTAAAATAGCACTAAAACATACTGGAATCACTTTACCATATATTTTGTTCAGAAACAAATATTTTTATTGCATCATAGGACACATATCTTGAATAACTTGTTTTGTTTTCAGATCACACAGACAGAGGTACAGCAAGGACAGCAGAATTAATGCAAAAAAAACAATCAAACAATTATCCCGATTATCCCGATAATGGAAATTCAACACAATAAAATTATCTTGAGTGTTTTTATCGCGATAAAATCGTATACCGTCCCATCCCTACTTCATTCATTTACAATACTTTTGTTTTACTTTTGTTTTTTGCCATTTGTTCATTCCCGTCCCTTCTGAAGGTAATATTGACCATTTACATTGCCTCAAAACTATGCCCATGTATCATCGCTTGTTAGTTATTGCAAGCCTGTCTGTCTCTTGTCTGTAAACCTCTCCTCTCCTCTCCTCTCCTCTCCTCCTCCTATCTTGAATTTTCATGAATCAAGTGACATCAAGTGACATTACCTTGATACTAGTGGAGTGATGGGCCTTATTTCAAGACATTGGTTTCAAGGCTCTCGAAACAGGTGAAACTACATTGGAAACAAATTAAATGATCTCACTCTTTTAGCAAAAGTCTCAATATGTGACTAAATTACATTTTAAGATGAATATGTTTCTCCTGCTGTCATTTTGTGCATCTGTTAATGCTTTGCTGGTATCAACGTTTTGCCACTTTTTCACTTGGTGAGCTCTGTACTCTCATTGGCTCAGAGGAGTAGAAAAAGTCCTCATTTCATATTACAGAAAAGTAACATGAAGTTTGTAATGTGACAGTTGTGTAAGTGAAACACTTCTACATACTACAACACACTACATATCTAGTACCACATTATTGTAATTTAAGTTGTTGAATGTTTTTTTTTTTCTTCTGTGGTGTCTGTGATGTTGTCTGTCTCACACTCACCTGCTTCCTGTTTCAGACTCAGACTTCCAGGCCTTCACAGGCTAACCTGATTGGCTCATGCTGCTCTGTGCCCTAACCCCCTGCCCAGAGGTAAAGAACGAGTCTGAACCTCCAGCATCAATCAACTAGTCAGTGTCCTTCCTCCCGCTTCCCTTCCCCTCAACGTCAGAGCACACCCAAAGCAACACTTAAGAATTAAGACTTTAAAAGCTGCATTATGTAATTTTGTTTTTTTGAAACTTTGTAATTTTGTCTTTGGCGGCCCCAAGTGGCAGCGAGAGGTAGCTGTTTGAATTTTGAGGACTTCACTACCCTTAGCTTTCTATAGCGATAGCCAAGGCGCTAGCTTGCTCACTGCTGTTTCGGAGCTGTGTGCGTTCGGCTTGTAAGTTTAGATTCGCTCGAAGAAAACCTTCCAGTGTACCTACCGACTCTAAAACTTCATTGGGGTGAATGGAGTGAATCTACAGCGGTTCAATGAAGTTACAGAGTGTAGCTTTAACATTTGCAGTTTTCAATTTGAACTCACTACAATGTTCCTGACTTGATTTAGTATTATTTCCATTGAGAGCAATGCTTCTAGCACACATGCAAACCATAAGAGGGCAAACAAGAATAGATTGTTAATTTCTGTTTGTCATCTTTTTTGAAAAGTGGTTATGCCTGTTTGCCATTATTGACAAAGTGTAACATTTACTATTATTACTTTGAAAAAGCAGCTGTTTGTAATGTGCTACATTACAGCCCTTGCTATGGTAATGCTGATGCTTATCCTTGTACATCTGCTCCTACAGGTCAAAGGTCAATCCCCCTCCCCCCATGGTGCACTTGTCTCTCTGCCCACCTGGTTTCTCTACCTGCTGAATGACACTTTAAAAAGTTTTATTTGAAAATGAAAAGAAAACTGAATCACAGTTACACAGTGTATTTTTATGTGTGTGTGTGTGTGTGTGTGTGTGTGTGTGTGTGTGTGAGAGAGAGAGAGAGAGAGAGAGAGAGAGAGAAAGTGAGCGTGAGAGTGTGTATATAGCTCATACTGGAAAGAAAGATTGTATTTTGGAACCAACATCATCTCTGCATTAAATTATGACATTTCAACCGCATTTTAACTAATTGTGTTTTGGGGTGTCATGGCAGTCCACACACAGGCTCAAAACCATGGAGGTATGGTGGAAGTAAATCACCGTACACAGGGTAGGAAATTACCCAGTTAGGAGTGCAAATGTTACTGAAAGTGAAAAATCGATGCAGAAGGCACAAGAAAATGCCTTTGGAACATATAACATAAAGCAGAGAAAGTCAATATTTTCCCGCTGCCTTACTGTGTATCAACCTAAAGCAGTATATGCCCAAGAACGAAGCCCCTGAAATTAGTTTATTGGGGCAAAAAAAGCACCAAAAAAACCCCCCAAAAAATCCTACCTCGACGATATTGTGTTTCACTTCAGATCTCTCCATTGCAACTACAGTATTGCTGCAGGAGGTGACCGCTGTAATATCTGGGAAACCTGGTTATGAGAAACCGAACGCTACCCGGCTACAGTGCTATATTGATTTCAAATCAAAAGATTGAAAAAAAAGAGGCAAAAGAAAGGAGCCGTGTTTTTGATTGCGGATCATCATCGGACCCACGTGGTGCCATTTTCAAAAAGACCTGCAAATAACACTAACCCCTCTGATGCTTTTAACTTTATAACTAATAAAAAAGACGCAAAACAGCATACCCATTCAACAAGTCCATGGTATTTGAAAGGCAAATTCTTCTGTTAGAAAATGACAACACCCAGCTGTTCTATGCTGCATCACATCACAAATTTATTCAAGTCAAAAATACATTTTTATAGTTATTTTCCATCTGTCTGCTACATGAAATAAACACACAATCATCTGGGCCAATTATTTACATTAATCACAATGTTGTACACTGAATAAAACACTAAAAGACAGAATCCAAATGAGGTGTGTGTGTGTGTGTGTGTGTGTGTGTGTGTGTGTGAGAGAGAGAGGGATGTGGTCAGTGTACAGTGGACTGTCGGTCAATGCTGAAGCAAACAATCATGTTGTCAAGGCATAGCCAAGCCTCTTTAGAAAAAAAGAAACCTGCTAAAATCGACACAAACACTAGGGGGGCGGTAGCGTACGGGAGTCTATTGGCCACAAAACACCACACTGACAGAATTAGAACGGATCTTAGAAGCTTCCCAACGTGTCATCCAAGACGGCTGCTGTAGAAACGTGATAACATTGTTTTAAGTGGGAGACTCAGAAAGTCTGAATGTTAAAGGAATGTTTTTTGTCTTTGCAGGACAGATCTGATGGCCTCGGGAGTATATAAACAGGGAGAAACTGAGATCAGATCTGTACCACAAATTTCTGTTCCTATTTATATCCTGCAAAAAATGACTTTGATAAATGACTAAGCTCCAAAAATCTTAAAAACATACAGAGCAAGTAGATGGGAAACAAATTTGTGCAAGTGCTCAGCTTGTTCTCTTCCTGTGTTGGACGGAACAAATTCTTAATTGCGCTGATGACCAAGCATACATTTTGGTAGTGCGTCCTGTGTGTGTGTCCTAGGCGTGCGTATGTGTGTGTGTGTGTGTGTGTCCTTAGGTGCTGTAGCTCACTGTGGCAGCGCCTTCAAGATGGCATTCACCTCCTCAGCCACTGCTGTCAAGGCAAACTCAAACTGGTCCTGAACAGAAAAAAAAGGGAGCGAGTGAGAGAGAGAAGGATGGAGAGAGATGGCTTACAAGACATCATCGCATTATTCCTAACTTGGATCTAGCCTTCTTTTCACACACACACACACTCAGAGAAGTGGTACCTTGGTGCGGACCAGATCGGGTCTCTGGTCTCTGATGTGCTCCAATGCGGCCGCGATGTCAATTTCCTTCACTCCTAACAACAACAACAACAACCACAGGATAGAGCCTTGTATCTTAATCAAGTCAGCTTTACCGGAAGAAAAAGTAAAGGCCGAGTTTTCCATTGAAGCCCAGTCAACAGTTTGAACGGGTTTCCTCGGCCCTGTGATCTTTACAAATTTAAAGGGCACGGTTTTAATTTCAAATTTCTTTTTAAAATAAAAGGAAAAACAACTAAATCCGATTCAAAAGGTTTTCATGTAAAAAGACGTTTTCGTCTGGTGAAGGGTAATGACTCAAAATGCATCTGTAACCATTAATTGCCAATGCATCCATGCATCACTGTATAGGTTATAATAGTAATATACTTTGGGAAAACTATAGAAATCCAATCTATTATTATTATTAATGCTGAAATTATTCTTATTCTTATTATTAATAATAATAATAATAGTAGTAGTAGTAGTAGTAGTAGTAATAATAATAATAATAATAATAAAGTAATATTAAAGGATGGGATTATTATTATTAATTTCATCATCATTATTACCTCCGAGAAAACATATGTTGTAAATACATTTCGGCTCCATGAGAAAAGGTTTGTGCACCCCTGCCTCATTATACCTATTGTGTGTGTGTGTGTGTGTGTGTGTCTCACCCTTGGCCATGCGGTTCAGCACCATGTCAATGAGGATGTACGTCCCAGTCCTGCCAGTGCCGTCACTGCAGGAGACAGAGATGAGAGAGGCCGCCGTCAAACCACAGAGGGGGGCTTTCATTTCTCATTCCCTCTCAGTTTATGAGTCAAGAGGCATTTCAACACTTAATCTTATGATGGACAACAAAATAATTGAAGAGGTTTGGTTCCATTTTTCCCCCCACAAAATTGATTTATTTGCTTTGCTTTGAAACAATTTAGTCATTTAGGTTTTTTACCTGCAGTGAACAATGATAGGGCAGGAGCGACCTCTGTAGCATTTATTCACCTTCCTGTAAAAAAACAAGAACAAGGGATGGCAGAGAAGAAGAGGAAGAGGGAAGGAGAGCAAAAGGAGAGGAAGAGAAAAATCTAAATTGCAACTTGTTCACAAATCACAAACAGTCAACACAGGAGACCGTTTCCTTTTGCAGCTTCATGGGGTTGTGGGCAAAAAAAAATGGCGACGAGAGGAAAACGATAGAAAATGAGGTAAGGAGGAGAGATGAAAAGATGGAAGATGAAAGAGGGACATGGAGGAGAGGAAGGGAGGGTAAGAAAAAAAATACTTAAGAGAAGAAGAAAAGGAATGAGGGGGGGAAACCAGACAGGAGAGGGGGGAGGAAGAAGCCATGGATTCCCTGTCCCTCTTGCAGTAGCCAGTCACACCTGCCAATGCTCATTTTTGTGACTATGCAACTGGAGCCAGAGTACTAGCTGCAAACCACAAAAATGACACTGGGAGATGTCAAAATACAAACCCATCAACCTGCACACTGAGAGAGAGAGAAAACAGAGAGAGAGGGAGAGAGAGGGAAATTTGATAATATACGGCGGAGAATGACAGGGTAGATGGGAGGTGACGTGTGACGAAGGTCGTTGGGGGGATTCAACCCCATGACGGTGTGAGAAGCCCACAGAGTCACCAGGGCATCGCATTTTCTTAGTGTGTGTGTGTGTGTGTGTGTGTGTAGGTAAAATACCTGCGGAAGTCGAGCAGGGGTCGCGTGGAGGTGGGGATGCCGTTGGCCGGCCAGCTCAGCAGGTGAAACTGGGTCAGGGTTCTGGTCTCCTGGGTCTGGACGTTCTTCAGGTAGAAGCTACGCACCAGGAAGTCCTTACACCAGATGTGCTCCGACACCAGGTTGACCTGACGAGCAGAGGAGGGAGAGGGAGGAGGGGAGGGCGGGGGGTATATATGTGACTTTAATGTCTCTGTGCACACCTTATGAGCAAAACTACTCTGACAGCTGGGGTCAGAGGAGGAACTTTCATGCCCGGGAATTTGTTTTTCCTGACGGGGATCTACCTCGTAGATGTGGTAGAGAGAGGAGCCCTCGTCAGGCCAGTAGCGCTCACACTGCTTCTCTCCATCCTCCACCAGAGCTGTCATCATCACTATGACTGTGCAGCCATTCTCCCACACCATCTGTGGGGTTGGGACACACAAACACACACACACACACACACACACACACACACACACACACCTCCTATTGATACACTGAAATCTGTGACAGTATATTTCCTGCACATGGTCTAAGCCTGAACGGAAAAGGAAATACAATTCACTAAATTGGGATGGAGAGAGAGAGAAAGAGGAGGGGGAAGTTGTGCTGACCTGCCAGAAATCAGCGACAGTATGAGGCTGTGGTCCCTGTGTGGCGATGTAAGCTGGTAGGCGAGGGTCGTGATCAATCTGTGGGTTAGACAGAGAAAAGAGAGCAGAGTTTCTCAATATTTCCTGCTGAGGAAATATAAAGATAAAAAATGATGCCAAGGAACCCCAAATAAGTAGGTATTTTGCTGAGCAGGGCTGGATACCGTTACAATTATACCGATTCTTAGGCCATTTTCTTTAGCGATCCCCTTATCGATCCCTATTAGAGAAACTGTTAGGGGGAAAGACGACATACTGCTTTAATGGAGTGCCATAATGTTGAAATACGTCATTGTTTGCAACGGCACGCCGAAAGGCCCAAAGGTTATGCAGTTGTACTGTTGGAACAAATATCATGAAGAGGCTCTTGGCATCGATAGCACAGGAGCTTATTGATTTCAAGGAATCAGGCAATTTGGGACCAGGACTAAATTGGAGCCGGTGCTCGATAGCCAGCCCTAATGCTGAGGGACCCTAACAGTTCTTTGTGGAATAATACTATTCTTTATTTTTCTTTCCTACTTTTTTATAATAAAATAGAGGACCGAAACAATTTCAGGAAGTTTAACATCGATAATTTTTTGTGATTTATCTTATCTTCTCTACAAATTGCCCTCTGTGCAGTGAGATTTCATTTGACAGATGACAGAGTTGAGTCAAGTACAAGTTTAAGTTCATATTCTATTAGAATCAAAGTTTTTAGCAGGGGATATTGTGTTTTGTCTACTTTTAACTTATGTCGAATGGTCGAGTACAGGCCAAAACATCACAAGAGAGTAAATCCAAACTGACAAATAGAGGTGATATTCACTACTTCTTTCACAACAAAGATTAAGAGTTCAGTTTAATTGAGAAATCACACGGTGTCATGTCAGGGCTGTGCCCACCGCACATTCCTCCTATCATCCCATAAATCCTTTTGGTTTTGCATGCAGATGTTCTCACAATGGTGCTGGCGTTAATGTAATCTTGCTTATTGCAGTTGTGCTCTGTCTTCAGCTTCACCCGGGAGTGAACGTCTGGAAAAAACGGAAGAAACAAGTCAAGAAAGAGTGAGCGAATAAATGAACGACTTCTATAATGTTAAGAAAGAAGAATCAAAAGCGACGTGCAGATAAAAGCGTCTGCTAAATGAAATGGAATGTAATATAGTGGACAGAGGGACTAACAGGGTAGGGATTCAGCGTGTCTGTTTTTGTCCATGTTGCTGGGGTCTTGAGCCACAGCTACTGAACTGGGTTCAGCCTGGTAGGAGCACAGTGCCTCCCACTCCTTCTGCAGGCGGTCCTTATTACGCAGATGGTCTTCCATGTACGCCTGAAACATGACAACTTTGTAAAGAAAGGTGGTCTTGCATGCATTGTTAAGTTCTACAACAGGATCATTCAAATTCCCTGGCAGCAGGAGATACCCGGAAGTTGCCTGATCCTACCGGTCGCTCACCAGTATCATGTGACCGGTAGATATGTCCATGTTAGACTGGGCCGGCTCTTCGCTCCAGGACGGGGTGGAGCTGTGGGTGGAGGAAGGGCTGTGCTGGGGGCCGTCGCTGAACTGGGAGGAAACACTGCTGACTCGGGAGGTGTCCGTACCCCTCCGGCCCCCGGCACCCGCTATTGCGGCCCCCGCTATGTTGCCGCCTACGCAGTCCTGGCGGGACTGGGAGGATTTGGATGCCATATGCTGTCGACAGAGCTCCTGAAGGTGGGTGGGGGGGTGCATTATAAACAATTTAAAGTTCTGTTGCAAATGTTCTGAATTCAATGCACATGCTGATCATCACATACTGTACACGGGGGATCATTTTCATCATCTATTACTTGGCTTCATGGAACCTTCCAAGGCACTAGGAATCTTGGAAGGAAAGGTTCCTTAAAAAGCCTGCTTTTCTCTTGGCTTACCTTTCCTTCCGAGGTACTAGGAACCTTGGAATGAAAGGTACTAGGAAGCTTGGAAGGAAAGGTTCCTTAAAAAGCTTGCTTTTCTTTTGGCTTATACCTTTCCTTCCAAGGTCCTAGGAACCTTGGAAGGTTCCAAGGTGTATGAAGGTATGTCCTTCAAAAGGCCCTTCTCCTGTTGTACCTGGTAGTCAAAGTGTGTCTCAGCTCCTCCCTCCGGTCCCAGACCAAGCTTGCCATTGGCCAGTTGCTGAGCGTGGTGCCTGAGACACGCAATGGCCATAGCCAATACTAGCACTCCTCCTACAACTGCCATGGAAACGAGGGTGATGACTGTCCCACTGGAGCCCTGGGAAACCCTGCTGACCTGAGGGAGACCCCGCGCATTTGTCCTCTGGCAAGAAAACGTCGAGGAAGAGCAGCGAGAGGGTGAAATATGAGGAGGAGGGAGGAGAGAGAGAATGAGAGAAAAACAACAAATGAAATCACTTTATCTTGGTAGAACATTTTCATTTTTCAACACACGCTCCTACGTAGCAGTTCAAGAGCAGTCAGCCTCCAGCATACCGTCGATGTCGGTGCTTGACGACAATGTATAGTGAGTTTATCCAATGGGCTCTGAAAGGGGTTCAAAAGCCCAAGGGTCGTAGGACAAACAAAGAGCGGAGCATATAATCCTTCGAAACATTAAAACGTGGAAATGGTCAAAGTTACAAGATTTCTCTCTCGGGGCAATACGCTACCCTGGGGAATCTGCTGTCACCGCTAGAATTCAGCCGTTTTTTTTCCCTCCTCGGCTCTCAATGGGGTTGAAAAGGGATGAAAAAAAGGGATGAAAAGGTCCCTCGTTTCATCTCAGCAATGCATCTGTGTTTCTGTAACTGCACGTCTTCACAGCGACGTGTGTTCACTGAGGCATTATCGTTGCATTTTGAAGGCAGGCTAACACCCAGAGGTCGAGGTAGCATTCTGCAGAGGTTCCATGGGGATCAGTGGGCCGCGGTGCATACCACACACTGACGGTTTGAATCCGCCCCGTGACTCGTCCCTCTCTCTGAATCTTCTTCTCTTCCATCATTCCTGTCAGTCTTTGCGATACTGAACAACAGAGCAGAAATGCTAAAGTACTGTTCCACGTCCCTCTCTATCCTGAATTAGGATGTCAAATGAATACTATGATGAATAAAGCTATTTCCAGGAAAAAGAGACACACAGATACTAAAGTAATTGCACTCTCACTTGTCATGATGTTCCCCTTCAAAAATCTAATCAAAACAGATTTGAGTGCCAAAAGAAACAAACCAGCAAAGGAACTAAATCAACTAAAGGGGATCGAGGGGAAGTGGATTCTACAAAGAATCAATCAACCAACCAAGAGCTGCAAGGCAACTCATTTTCTAAAACTGGATTTTCTAAAAGACACCCTTCCCGGGTGTCCATTGATCTGTCTTAAAATGGACCAACAGAAAACCCAAACACAACAGAAAACTCATTTACTCATTCATTCAAATATTTTGAGACTTTGTCCTAATATTCATCGTATGGCTGTTTAAAAAAATACGATAAAAACATGAAAATGTCTCTAGCATTCATACAGTACATTAGATAGTAATAGAAATACCGTTTTGTCATTTATTGCCTAAAAAGCACTAGTCAATAAAAATGAGGCAAAACTACTTATTTTTATCGCTAGTGACAATCCTGCCAGTTTGTAGTCATTATTGTATATACAGTGCCTTGCAAAAAGTATTCAAACCCCTTGACTTTTCGCACATTTTGTTGTGCTATTAAGTTTTTTCATATTTAGATAGTATTTAGCAATTCTGATCATTGGTTTCCTTTCAAATGTTTTTTAAACTTGTCTTTCTTGCTAACCTGAAGTGAAGTCCCTTCACTAGATCTTAATGGGACTTAATGGGTTCTTGGGTGGACTCTCCAACACCTGGACATTACAGTCCAGGTGTTGGAGTTTCAGAGAAAAGATAAATCATCCCCATTGATTTCTGTAGTAAAAAATGGAAAAACCCACTGAAACTGCGCCTTCTGTATTTTCAACCATAATGATTGTATGATTTATATTTTCTTTTAAACTTCAAGACCTAGACTCTAATGTCAAAACTGTGCTGACAAGATGCTTTAAAAGATGCCTCTACATTTGTCCCTTTCTTTTCTTTTAATTTAGAAAATGAATGATTTTCAGAACAAATCATTGTCAGACCATCATTTACAATCATTGGTAATGAGCCAACGTCAGTATTAGGTTGATAAAAAATTCTGCCATCTGGAAGATAAAATCAGTATCGCCACATACACACACACGTGTTCCATTATTCTGAGACAGGTGTGTGTGTGTGTGCGTTTCTGTGCTTTGTGTGCAGAAAATGATAATGGAGGTAATGACGCCTGTGACGGTTGCCATAGTATCTGGTCCACACTGGGGGTGGAGAAGATCAGGCACCATGGCAACAACTGGAATGCTCTTTGTTGTGGGATGTCGCTTTGGTGATGTGTTCTGGCCACTTGCCCTTGAAGTGACACGCACACACACACACACTCACACACACACTCACACACACACACACACACACACACTTGCTCTCCAAAGTCACTGCTCTCACTCAGCCTCTTCTTCACCAACATCAGTGAACAACTCTGGACTTTTACCCCAAGGCTTATTTTCCTATCGTCAAATAAAAAAATATTTTCTTTAAATCCACTAAATGCTGCCTAAACAGCTTATGGGAGGATGTGGGAGGAATGACAAGAGAACATGTGACGTTTTCCAACATTTCACCTATGAGGTTTGTGCGCTGAAGTGACACAGTTCTACCGATTGAGTTCACCAAAATGTCACAAGCCTTAATCCGCTATCCGATACCTTGCCGCTCACGACCCTAAAAACTCACCACATCTGAGCCAGTGCTTCATCCTTTCGCTCCTTCAGCGGCGTCCTACTGGTCTGTACAGCGCTCGCACAACAAACCTCTGTATCTGAACCATGCCAGCGGGTCCAGTTCCAAGGACCAATGATACGGACCGATGCAAAAAACACCCCCCCTGGATTTATGCACCATTCCACAAGCAAAAGAATCCCACACACACAAAAAAAAGTCTCCACAGTGCTAAAATAAATGTGCAAGGGTGCGGCTGGCTATAGCCCACAAGAGAATGAGCAGAAAGGGAAAAGGGAAAAGAAGAGGAGAGTGAAGAGAAGAATGATTTATCACCCTGTTGCCTTGACAACTGCTCCAGTTGTTACTAATGGGGAAAGTCACGAAGAAAATGTCCTGGTGTGTGTGTGTGTGTGTGTGTGTGTGTGTGTGTGTGTGTGTGTGTAACGTGGACAAACATGTACCTCTCCCACGCCAGTCTGTACAATCTTCAGGCCTGTCTCAGACTCCAGGAAGTTCTTTTCCGATACTATCAGGGCAAAGAAACAAACACAAACCAAAAAAAAACATTCAGTTTTTTTTGTCGGATTGTGAGAAAATAAAATCATGAAATGTAAATCAAATGAGAGTTGGAAAAGCTGTGATCTTCACTGTTACAGTATTGCCAAGGTTGAGAGGGAGGGGATAATACACCCGTGTTCAAATGTGTGTGTGTGTGTGTGTGTGTGTGTGTGTGTGTGTGTGTGTGTGTGCGCGTGTGATCCTCACCAGCTTTAGCAGCTACCTCCGCTGCAGTCATGTTCTGTTCATTCTGGCGGATACGGAACGTCAGCGCAGGACCCACCACACTGGAAACACACACACACACACACACACACACACACACACACACACACAGACACACACACAAGGCAGGATAAGAATTTTGTGGTACTTATTTAACCTGCCTGGTGAAGGTGATTGACCTGAAGCAACAAAACAAAAACCAACCACTTTTCTCTCTCTCTCTCTCTTGCTCTCTCTCTCACACACACATGCACACGGTGGTGGTGTTACCTGATGTTGATGAAGCTACTGGTGGTCAGGTGTATTTTATCAGCCAAAAGCTCCAGCAGCTTCACTCCATCATACAAACTCAGCAGACTAGGAGGTAAAAACACCATTATTATTATGTTATTGTTGATAACATAACAATTAACAATTGTTGCATGAAATAAGTAGATATATTATTTATTATTATGATATTATTATATTATATTTTATTCTAGGCTTTTTCTATTTATTTGTTTATTCCAACAGCAGAAGAAAGTTCCATTTAAGTAATAATCATTTTTCATTTTCATATAAATAAATGTCTGTTTTGCTATTCTCTATTGGTGATTGATATAACACAGTGATTAACAGTGATTCAACCTATAGCCCAGTTCATGAAAGGATTTGCGTACAGGAAGTGATGCGTTTTTTACATTTCCGGCAGCAGCAACAGAAGAAGAACTGGGTAATTGAGCATGAGCAGACAAAGAAAAGAGCGCCAAAGAGACTCAATTAAAACGAATTTGACGGAGTGCCAACCTCCGATTGGTGACAATGTATCCATACTCCTCTTTTGCCCCTGTACCCTCAACCAGCAGTGGAGCCTGGTCCTTCAACGCTGGGCCAGTCTCTGTAGGGGAGGCCCGGGGAGGCTTGGAGGCAGAGGGGGGAACATTGTGGATCTTGGCTGGAGCGGGAGCCGGGGCGGAGGACGGGGCGGAGGACGGGACCGGGGGCGGCTTCGGGGGCGCCGTGAGCAGGGGCGGGCTTCTCCGGCTTACCGGACACTCTGTCTGTTTTCAACAGCTGGGTCTGCGGACGGGAGCGACGGGAGGATTTATCAGTGTGAAGGGAATATGTACATTTAGTAAACACTGTTGAAGATGGGTGCCAGCGTACCTCCTTGAGGGTCATGAGGTCTTTCTCGTATGGATCTGGAAAAAAAATAGTAGAGTGGAGACATCAGACTACACCATTTAAAAAAAGTAATACATTATTTATAGCATTAAATCAAAACAAAATGATACTTTTTAATAAATAGTAGGTAGCTGATGAACGTTAACCTCTAACCCCCCATTATTATCATTATCATGTTTTTTAATTCATTTTTTTATTTATTTACCAAGAAAGCTCTTTCAGGATTTGACACCAAGCCAGTGGTGACTGACTTTGGGTATAAAATCCCCTTTTTTGTGCATTTTTGCCGCATTACTTTCCCACGGTTGCTCTATTCCCAAGGGGAATTTTGAAAACTTAAATTATGTTTTCTTTTTAGGAAACGCCTGGCAGCCAGATATTTGAACAACACATATATTGT
This sequence comes from Hoplostethus atlanticus, assembly GCA_034670405.1. Lineage (NCBI taxonomy): Eukaryota > Metazoa > Chordata > Actinopteri > Trachichthyiformes > Trachichthyidae > Hoplostethus > Hoplostethus atlanticus. The sequence goes on from JAXDDX010000030.1 coordinate 331,018, forward strand.
GTTTTAATATACACATTTTGTTCTACTACATCAGATTCACTGCTACCACTGCTTCAGAATAGGGGTACCAGATGGCTTCCCGTGTACCTTTGTTGTCTTTGGCCTGCATCAGCTGCAGCGTGAGGGCCAGCCTGTAGAGCTGTTGTGGACTCAGCTCTCTGGGGTCAACGCCATACCTCTCCAACACACTGGACATCCTCTGGAGCAAACCATCTAAGACAGGAGAGTACAGCTATCAACATCGGGGGGCTTTCTTCACATCTTGTAAATGTATCTATCCGGGCTTAGTGATAACAGATTAGACAAAAATGTGATCTTGTTTTCATTTCTCTTTCCTCTCCTCAAGACATTCTGAGCCTACATATCTCCCCTCCACCGCCACACTGAGCAATCCTTTCTGGTTGACTGGTAGATATTTATTCCCCTACGTGGGAGATCTGAGAGCTCAGGGAGAAAACATTTTGTTTCTTCCAAGACTTCAAGCACAGCAATTTAAACACAGCCATTTAGTAAAGTGATGCTAGGAAAATGTCACTTTAACAGGCAAGAGCCAGAAAAACTGAAAAATGATCAAAACCCAGCACTGTATAAGTAACACTATGGCATTATACTATGAGAAAAAATGATGCCAATTAAGAGTACATCTGATAAAAAGACTCTGTCAGCACTCTCTCTCTCTCTCTCTCTCTCTCTCTCTCTCTCTCTCTCTCTCACACACACACACACTCACACACACACGCACACACATAAGTACGAGCTCCTATTCCCCACCATTGAGTCCAGCCAGGGAGCTGTAGTCCTGAGCAACCTTCTTATTCTGCTGAGGCTGCTTCCTGGCTGCAGTACCAAGTCTCTCCTCTAGAGTGTAGTCTTCCACATAGTCCACTGGCAACTCCAGTTCCAAGTCCTCATAATATGGCAGACCTGCTCACAGTGTAATGGGTTATTATGGCATGGGGGAAATGACACAGCTTCTGTTTGCCTTTTTTACTGACAGACATTATGTACATTTAAAAAAATCTTGCAATGCGTTTTCATCTACTTCTTCTGATGCTTTAAAATTATTTGTTTTATGTTTTCTATATGTTTTTATTTGTATTTTATTTTATTTTAAAATACACTGCATATGTATTATTATTATTATTATTATTATTATTATTATTTACCTGCAGGTGTCATGGGCGCTGCCCCTCGGTGGCGATAAGAAGACTGTGCAGACGCCAGGTAGAGAGACATGGCTTCCTGCAGCAGCTGCCTGTCACGCTCTCGCTCCCTCTGATTGGCCTGGGACCGCGAAGAGGGGCGGGCATAGCCGACCCCTCCTCCATTAGGGTGAAGGGATCTCTCTACGTCATCTTGGTACCTGTGCTGTGATCGGCAGAAGCATTCAGGTGGTAAAGTATTGTGTGTGTGTGTGCGTGTGTGTGTGTGTGTGTGTGTGTGTGTGTGTGTGTGTGTGTGTGTGTGTGTGTGTGTGTGTGTACCTGGTGGTATGCGTATGGGTCCATGGAGGCTGCCTGCATGCGTAGTGGTGACTGAGGAGGCTCAACAATCATGTAGTCCAGGTAGTTGTCAGCAGGAGGCATGGGCCCTGACTTAGAACTGTGGTAGTAGTTCTGCTGTTTGGAACTGGCAACCCAGAGAGAAAGGATTAGGATGGTTGAAAAGAGGAAAGGATGCAGGAATGGATCCAGGCAGAACTGCAGGGTGGCTCCGGGTGGTTCTGCTTTGATTATTAGAGGGATGGGATGGATGGATGGATGGATGGATTTGTTCCTTTGTTACTTACTGAGGAGAAGAGGAAGAGGAGGAAGTGGATGAGCTAGGCTTATAGGGACGGGTGGTGTGGGGAACTCTCTTCAGCTCCTTGGATACGATATACTGGGTGATGTCATTCTGCCAGGAAAGCCCTACCCACACACACACACACACACACACACACATACAAGCAAGCAAACACGCAAAGACAGAGAGAATAAGAGGGAGAAAGATAAATAGAGTGAGGAAGGGGGTGACAGAGAGAGAGAGAGAGAGAGAGAGAGAGAGAGAGAGAAATCAATACTCTTCAACTGCTTCACATTCAAGAGCTCAGAGCTCTTGCATTATGAATGAATCATGGCCTGTATTCATAAAGCTTCCAGGGGCTGGAGAACTGGTAAACTGATCCCAGATCAACACAGCTATTCTGGGCAGGCTAGCTTACAGATACAGACAACATTTTATCTTGTATTCTATGTCTGTATTGTATATTGGGGTATTTTGAAATGTATATGTCACTTAGTTAGCTATCTGTGAGACAATGACGTGTAAAAGAGAGAAACTCACAGTCAAAACTCTTCATCATCATCATCATTTCATCTCACACTCAACAGCATCAGTGTGTTAGCATCAACCCAATTAGCTGTCTCTCGTCTGGGGGGCAGTGCTGGCATCAGAATATGGACCGTACAATAAATCTGATGACGACTAGCGTGTTTTCTCTCACCTTGAAGCGTGAGCTGCTTGAGGACTTCCTGCATCCTCTTCAGGACAGCAACCGACACCTGGTACTGGACCTGGTCCTGCTTCGGGCTCCGGCACTGACCGAACAGCCCGTCTGGAACGAGCATGAAATTCAGTTATTGTTTTTCTTTTTCTTTGATTTACAGTGTTTTAACAGGAGCATTAGGCTGAGTTTAAGGCCTAAACCCATTTTCCAACATTTTTGCACCGGTCTCTGTTACCTGCGTACAGCTCTGACTAGCCCACACCAGTGAGTCATGGTTTAGAAGTGCAGCCCACACTCATTCCGCTGCATGTCACAGTCCATTTAACAGTGGCACTGTCAACATGCGGGCAGCCCCATAGAAACCCAGAAGGATTATTTGAATTGTTCAAATTTGTTTCCTGTGAATTCTTTTTTTTTTTTTAATGTATATTATTGAAGTGAAATTTTAATCTGACTTTCCGAGCTGTAAACTTTGTATATTGGCTCGTAAAAATATGTAGATAAATCATTTTTTCAAACTGACTGTAGCAGTATAATAACAGTAAAAGATCTGTAATATCTTACCTGTGTATTTACGTATTTTTATGGCAAAACCATGTAAAAGAAAAGTCATGTTGTAGAATTACCATCATTAACTTTATCCTTTAAAAAAAGCCTTACTGTGTTTTGTCATTAAGCAATTTAACTGTAAAATGATGGAACAATATTTAATAATCGTCATTTAATGTAAATTTAATGCAATTTGACAGTTTGACAAAAAAAAAGTGAAATGCATGTCAATTGACGCGATATTCGATGGTACTTTGCACGTAAATGTACATATATTTCTTACAGTGTACCTTCCGTATGGTGAAACATACGAATCCTTGCAGTTTCTGAAACAATATCATGCAGATGTTTTTTTTTTTAAGGCAGAAAATTGTAGTTTTCCTGCCCTCCATCGGTCTAAATGGATGCTGGATTTCTGGCCTCATCCCGAGCTGTGATGTAATACCAGATGATTTGAGGTACTATTGCCTTAAGTGCATATAAATCAACTACGCACAAGTGCCAACTAGAGATAGATGGATCCATCAATGCGAGGAGGACTCGCCGCCCACTAATTTTCAAAGTTGTTTGTACAGATTTATTGATTATATGTAGTAATTGAAGTAGCCATGTTGAAGCTGCACTGTTTGTTTGCAATCTCACTAAACCGTAAATCTACAACCAAGATTGGGATTTTGTGGAGTGGACTGTAATCCAGATACAAATAAATGAAAGATTAGCTTGAACACCAGTTAGCACTTTGTCAAAATAAGCTCTGACACGTCTCCCATTCTCTCCTCCACCTCCATAGCCTCAGCTCCCTGAATGCTCGGCTACTTCTTCTATTAACACATGGGCACCGTGTCGAGGGATCCCCAGCAGATCAATCAAAAATGCACAAGCCCGTTTACTCGTTTGTGGTGCAGAAATTTCACTGTCCCTTGGAAGGGGGAGAGGAGGCAGGGCTTACCCACGGCAGCTATCACGCTACCCCGGTTTCTCACACTAACATCTCAAGGGGGCTGAGATCAAGACACTTAATGAAATATAGAAATATTGTGTCCTTTTAAAAGAGATTCTGAGACAAGAAAGGAAGAAAGGCAGAGCAGAGCAGAGGATGCAGTTTTTGGCGCATCAATGAATCATCTCACCACGACAGGGTGAATTGTTTTGCTGAGCAGATTAGTGAAGGTCTTTTGTTTTCTAGCCGCAAAAGCAACATGACAGAGCTGTGCAGCTTGTGGTTTCACTCAATGCACTGTACATCAAGCTTCTCTCTTTCTGACACACACATTTGCCACATGCGCACACACCTATATTACCAATATGAGCTGCAGTCTGCAACCAGAACATCTCCAATGGCTTAAACCAATGCATTTCAGTCACTGCATCTCTGTATCTACACGACGGATGTAGTTTAGTCTTAAATTTAACTTTGATTTAAACCTGCACTGCGTTGCTCTGGTGAAGTAGTACCTCTATTTACACTACCAGGGTATCTCGGTGTGTTAGTACTGACGGGGGACTGACTCAGGGATAAGAATAGAGACAAGAGGAGGAGGAGGATGAGGAGGAAGAAAGGAAGATGAATTAATTCTACATTTAACCATGGAATGTGTGAAATGTAGATTAAATGCGCCATGCAACTCAAAAAATAACATATATCTGAACCTGTAGAAATGAATTATTGTCAACTGAATTATGATGACAACCATCAGCGCTACATTACTATGTATAGGTCCTGTGAGCTGCTATCTATCTATGGGTTATTTCAATATGTCCTAAATTTGCAGCACATCATGTACCGGAAAAGATTTTCTCACAATGAATGGTTCCACAAATCCACACAAGAAACGATGATTTCCAATAGCATCTATACCATGTTATTTCTACAGTAATGTGGTGAAAATCCCCCAGAGAGATGCTTGGATCAAGCGTTTAAAAAAAATAATATTGAACATGAGGTGTAAAGTATTTGGAGGAGGTGACGTTGGCTCAGTTAACGAAGACCCAGCCACATCCGATGTTCATCACTGTGAGACCTGTGCAAGACTGTGGCTGTAAAAACATTTCCTCTGAGGAACAATATTTTCAAATTAAGACAATAATAATAATAATAATAATAATAATAATAATAATAATAATAATAATAACAATAATAATAATAAGAAGAAGAAGAAGAAGAAGACGAAGAAAGCTTTTTTTCATCATATTGCTTATTGCTTAGAATTTGCCAGAACAATCAGGGGGGAGAATAGTGATGTTCCTGTGACCCAGCTGTAAGAATGAGGTCATTAAAATAATTTTCAGTAGACGTTTGCGAACTAAGTTGGGGAAAATCAACTGGATATCTGGCTCACAGAGTGCAGATGTAGACGAGCCTTGGGAGAATTTTTGTCTTTTTGAGGCTTTAGATAAACTGGCCCCAGGGAGAGTTGGAAGAATAAAGCGGAGAACAGAACCCTGGGTAAATGATGATGTAAAGCTATTATAAGATGACAAAAAAAACTAGATTCCGAGTTCAGGAGAAATCAGTTGGTTAGATGACAAAAAGTAAAGGAATGCGGGGCGAGCAGACTGATTGCATAAAAAAAGCCTGTTTTATTGAGAAGATAGACTATAAAAACAATTTAAAAAATAGTAGAATAGAATAGAATAGCATATAACTTTATTGTCCAGCCAAGGCAGGACAATTATGGAAAACAAACATACAACATCAGTCTAGATATTGGGAAAAAGATTGTATCAAATATGAAGGAGGTGGCAAACAGGCTGGCTGACTCCCAGTATGGAGAGTCACATCCATCAGTATTACTCTCAGCCCGGAGTAGAAGCTGATGGCTTTCCGGCGAGGATTCCTTAAGGATGCAGCTGAATGTATCATTTAACACCCACGTTCTTAATTTGTCCATCGAGGAGGGAGAAATTCCCACATGAGTCTGCCAGGGTCATTCCAGCTTTTGAAGAAAGGAGTAAGCTTGATCAAGGGAACTACAGTACAGGCCAGTTTCTATTTTATTTTTTATGTCTAAGGTCATTGAAAAGATGCCTGAACACACATAATCTTCTTTGTGAATTTCAGCCAGGCTTTGGAAAAACCCGCTCCACTGACCCCTGCCTTTTATAGCGAACAGATCTTATTAGAAAGGAGGCAGATGAGGGGCAGTTCTGTTAGATGTACAGAAGGCTTTTGATTCAATCAGTCATAGTATCTTGCTGTCTAAATGAAAAGCCACTGGGTTTAACAATGCTGCGATATAAGCTAAAAAAAAACATATGCTAACACTGTGTACATGTGTGTAACCACACACACACACACACACACGAAGGAAATATGCTCCGCTTTCATCCTGTATGAAATAGGTGTATGTGTGCATGTGTGTGTGTGTGTGTGTGCATAGGCGCCGATTTATGTTTTTGCCAGTGGGTGCTCAAATTAAGTGAATACCACCAAGGTGAAGATTGTC
>JAXDDX010000030.1:340000-350000 GCA_034670405.1 Hoplostethus atlanticus
GATTCAAATTTTTCTGCTAATGTATGACATTACACAATGCATCCAGTAAGGTTTAGAAGTTTGATATTTAAACTACAGTTTTTATATTGTGTGTGTGTGTGTGTGTGTGTCCAGCTGGAGAGTAAATAATTGAATGTGTTGTTGTGCCTCCAGAAAGATTTAAAGAGGAAGTCTGTATTAAAAGTTTAATGTTCAAATCAAAAAGAGAGAGAGAGAGAGAGAGAGAGAGAGAGAGAGAGGGGGGGGGTTGACAATTAATCACAATTTACGAACATCCACACAGGGTAATATCTCACATTTGATTATGTGTGTGTGTGTGTGTACTTACCGTCTGAGCAGAACTGCTCCCTCGTGCACAGTCTTCTCTCAAACAGGCAACCTAGCGATGGGACGGGGAGAGGGAAAGCGAGGCAGACAGGGAAGAGAAAGAGAGAGAGAGAGAGAGAGAGGTCAGCTTAGTCAACTCATGATACACAGCTCACAGTTTTCATAGAAATTTCCCTAGCAACAACTACAAATACTAGCTCATATTTTTAGGGTCGAAATCACTACAAATCACGGATGCGAGCAAGACGCTGATCAAAGTGATTCTTTGTGTGATCCAGGGTGATTTTCCCTAAACCCTCCATCCACTCTAGCAACAGTGCAGCAAATATGTACAAATGGGATTTCCGTGATGGATACAGCAGCAGCTCTGTGGAGCAGTGGAGCTCAATGCATTCCCAGGCAGGCACAAAACCTCGTTCCTCTTATCTTGGAAGCCTTGAACATTTTTTTTTTTCATTTGGACTTTGACATTTGATGCTCTTGGGAAGGGGTTGTCAAAATACTTTTTTTTCCTGACATAAGCCAATATGCAACAGTGATCTGTCAGAGGAGATTACCGTTTGTCTTCTGCAGCTCTGCAGCGCTCGTTGTATTCTCTCATGGGGGCGAACCCCACCGATCTGGTGCTGAATTAGGCAACACTTGAACTAAAATGTATTTTTTGGCAAATGCTCCTTGAAAAGGTCTGATGAAAGATAAAAGGTTCCAATATGTTTTGTAGATGTTGATTTATAGTTGATAGGTTGCGTGATTGTACAGGGGAGCAAATATTTGCTTCAGGTCAGGGGTACAAGGCCTTGGAGGCTATGGCTATGTGGAAAACAACAGCTGGTTGTTGCTAGATAGGACAGCAGCAGAACACATACTGATAACTCTCTCTCTCTCTCTCTCTCTCTCTCTCTCTCTCTCTCTCTCTCTCTCTCTCTCTCTCTCTCTCTCTCTTTCTTTCTCTCTCTCTCTCTCTCTCTCTCTCTCTGTCTCTCTCTTTCTCTCTCTTTCTCTCTCTCTCTCTCTCTCTCATGCTTTCCTGGATAGGTACGCTCTTTCAGCAAATCACACTTACTTGACCTCTTTTATGTGAATAGATGGAACTAAATGGAAAGAATGGAACACAGGGTGATGGATGGATCATTAATTGAATGATGGGTGGATGGCTGGCGGGATGATGGATGGATGTGTGGATGGATGGATGGATGGAGAGAAAGAGAAAGAGAACAAGAAAGAGAAAGAGAGAGAGAGAAAGATAAAGAGAAAGGAACTATTTCAATTTGACGTCTTCTCTTAGAGCCTCCGTCTACCTGTGAAGTGAGTGACGCAGTGCATAGCAGCAGTTTCAGTGACTCACCTCTTCCTTCATTGATGTAACATACACACTCTCGCGTGGGCAAAGACACACACGCACACGCACATGCACACGTGCGCACTCATGCACACGCACACTCCTTGTGAGCATAACAGAATAACAGGGCTCCAACAAAACAAGCCCCTGCTGACATGTGGACCAATCTACAGGCTCCACTGGTGTGTGAATTACCTGGAAGTAACCTAACTAACTTCTGACCTTTTACAGACAGCGTGTCACCATAGCAACTGGAGGTGAGCCCGTGCCGGGGTCGCTAAGGAGATGAGCGATTGGTCGCAGAGATGTCAACATATGTGTGTGTGCGTGCGTGGATGGATGGATTGATGAATGGGTGGATGGATAGGTGGATGGATAGGTGGATGGATAGGTGGATGGATAGGTGGATGGATAGGTGGATGGATAGGTGGATGGACAAAGGAAAAGATAGAAAGAGTTGTTAATGGATGATTGGATACAACAGCAAGCAGCATGTGGTCTCTCTCCATGGTGCTGAAATTTCAGACACTTCACTCAATGTACTACATATTTTACTTCATTATTACTTTATTAATTGACTACTGTTTGATATTTTATTCAATAGGATTAAATATATGGAAAGACATTTTAGATATCCCACTATCACAATAGGCTGCATTAGACGTCAAATAAAATAAGCTATTACAAGGTTGAATCTTGACTCATAGTTTGGATAGTAGATTTCGGTGGGACCCTGAGCGAGAGCAACTTTTTCCCTCCCTCTCATTTCCGTTTGTATTTGATCAAATCTCCCACTGATCTCATCTCCAATATGCCATGAAATTCCCACCCACACACGCAGGGAGAGATAAGGTTTGCCGAGGGGAAAGAAACCACGTAGAAATAAAAAATAAAATAAAAACAAAAACATATAAAGATACGTTTTTATTGATTTATTTTATTTTAGTTATTTTTTTTGACTATTTCTATTTCTATTTCTATTTCTACTCCTTTCAAAGGAGTCAGTAGTGATAACATCCTTCCCAATTATTCCCTTAGCTCTTCATCGATTTTAGAGAATAAAAGTAACGAGAAGCGCAACTTTACATCCCAACATTTTTCCATAAAAAAAAAACCTAACGAGGAACGTGTTCAACATGAGCGTAATGAGGCGTCATATGGACCGTCACCCCCTCAATCTGCCCCTTCCCACACTCCAAGAGGTAAACAAACCGAGACCTCCTACCCCTCACCCATACACACACTTCTCTCTGTCCTCCCTGTCACTCCTCGCATCCTCCATCTCTCCTCCACCTCTGTTTGCTTTCCTTCCTATACTCCATCTCTCCATCCGCCCCTTATCCCTTACGAAAAAGGATCAATACTACAAGACATTTCAGCAAGATACTATACTAATATCACACCAAACTATACATATCAACAATACCCTGTTAGAGGAATATTACAGTGAAACGACAGCGGATACAGTACGGTCATTGTAAACCAAATATTGAGCACCACGGACACACACTAACCGTCCCTATTGGAATATTGTAGGGATATTATAGCCTGGTGATACCGTAGGGTGAAAGAAATCACTATAAAGTCATTACTGAGTACCACAGACACACTATAAGCCCCTGTAGGAATATTATAGGAATATTATAGGGATTTCTCGCCAGGGGCCATGTCATCATCATTTCCTTACCGTATTTGTCTGAGGTTCCCGGTTGACACAACACCGCTATAAGGAGCAGTGCTCGCCATGGCTTGATGTGTTGCATGATCCTCTCAGAGCCACCCCCCCACAGCAGCCGAGGAGATGCAGAGATCTATTTTCTTCTTTTTTTTACCCCTCTTTTTAAATCCCCATAATGAGTGGAGGAGCTGCGGACAGTCGCGACGCCTCACGCCGAATCCAGAAAGCCCATGTGACGGGGGGAAACAGAAGTAAATGGCTGGAATAAAGTAATTTCTCACAGTGAGAAAGGCGGGGCATGGAGGAGGGTGGGGTGGGGGGGTTATAAACGTATACACGTAGTATACACGTAGTATCGACTCACGATAAGGGAAAAAAAATACAGAATTTCAATCTGTGGAGTGGATCCACGGAATAGGCATCTCTCTCTCTCTCTCTCTCTCTCTCTCTCTCTCTCTCTCTCTCTCTCTCTCTCTCTCTCTCGCTGTCTCTGCAGTGGCGTCATTCCGGCCTTGGAAGCGAAGAAAGAGATGAGAGGAAACTTCATGCCAATCAGTTATTAGTGAGTTAATTTTGATTCCACCCGTTCAAGACGTCGGAAAAACATGCGCGCGTGCACAGATGCATTCATTCGTTTGTTTATTTGGTGTTTCTAGAGCAAGCAACTCGTTTTACTATCATTCTATTTCAGGTACACGAGCTGTTCACATTAAATCACATTAATGTTCATATTAATCTTTCTTTCTGTATTATTTGCACCCGTGGTTCCATCCCAGCCTTCTCTTAAACTAATGAAGTTTCTCCAAACTGCACGTGCAGCATAATCCAAGTGTTTTGCAGACAAATGATTTCACTGTGAGTCCAATATTTACCTCATCATCTCCTCATTATTTTAGACCGTCCGTTCTCTCAACATCGACATGGCTCATAGTAAATTCTACAGTTTCATAATACCAACACATGGTAGATGAATTGCACGATGGGCCATGCCCTGTTGTTACACTGCAGTGGCCTGTATTCTTCCATTCGTCTATGTTCTATCGATCAGTGGAAGGAAGGAAGGAAGGAAGGAAGGAAAGAAAGAAAGAGGACGGATCCTCAAAATACCTATGAAAGGATGTACCAGGAAAGAAAGAAATAAAGAAGGAAAGAAGTAGGGACGGAAGGAAGGACTGAAGGAAGCACGGAAAGGAAAGTAATAATTTATTATTTACTTATTTACTATTTATTATTATTTATTTTCTCAACAAAAAAAAATACAGGACAGAATACATAAGTGAAGACATTGTGTGGGTGAGAGGCTTGTAAAGGTATCTCACCCAAGACAGACAAAAGAAAACAATCATAAAAGTAATTTGTGTCAATAAAAGAAAATAGGACATAACAGGTGAATTAAGCAACAAATTACATAAACTAAATATCATTGTTACTGTGTGGTAACTAAGGAAGGAAGGATGAAAGAAAGGAAGGAAAGAGGGAGGAGGATAGGATTGACAAAATACCTATGAAAGGATGTACCAAGGAAGAAAGAAAGAATGAAGGTAGGAAGGAAGGAAGTGAGGAATGAAGGAAGGAAGAAAGGAAACAGGACCTACTTTGTCAGAATAGTGCTGTTGGTAGACTAAAGGTCTAGTGGTGCTCTTGCTCCCTCTTGTGGACTGACTGCATTATTTCACATTTCATTGGACAAGACAAAATTCAAGCAAAGGTATGAACAAATCCAGGAAGGGAATAAAAAAAACATGAATAATCCCTCTTGTTCAATGTTCATACAACACTGTTGCATCTCGCTACTCAGCCCAACAATGATATACCAGGAAATAACCTTTCTATCTAGTGTGGTTCTATGTCCTGATCACATGGTTTTGATGTCATCTGCCCTATTCCCGGCACATTGTGCTGCCGTTAGCTTTTCATATCAAATCTCTCCCAAGAGAGACCTAAAATAGACCTGGGACAGGTTTCCCTGTAAAAGACGCCTATAAAGTTGTCCATGTTTCCATGTTACACAGTTGCATGCAATCACCCACGGGCACTCACACCACACACACACAAACACACACACACACACACACACACACACACACACACACACACACACACACACACACACACGCACACCGTTGTAAAAACTGTGATGTCCTCTTTCTCTTTCTCCCTCATCCATCCTCACACACTCTTGTGTGGCGGCTCACCTCGTTGGCATGTGTGTATCTGTGTTTGGTTGGTTGCCGGGCAACCTGCGTCTCGTGTTTATGCAAGAAAACACCAGCAGTACCACCCATGTTGCCCCCCCCCAACACCCCCCGCCCACCCTGTCTTTCTTTCTTTCTTTCTTTCTTTAAGAGGAATCCATATCCAGATGTCTTAGTAACTGTCAAATAAACAAAAATAAATACATATGGATAAATATAAATAAATAAATTTCCCATCATGCCGTTCTCTTTTCACCCACATTGTCTGGCACCTGACTGGCCCAGAATTACACAGGCCACAGCCCTCTTGAAACTGATCATGGGGTGAACATAAATCTCACTTTATTGCTTTCTAAACAAGGAAAAACATATTCTTTGTGGTTTACAGAAATGAAAATTTTAGATATATGTCACAGTGGTGGAAAAAAAAAATCAGATTTATGCTTTCAGACTAAAAGCAGTCAGGATAATGTGCTGTTGCCTCTTTCTTTAAAGGAGAATAGACTGTAAAAATGGAATTTAAATGAAAATTCAAACTTAGAGACTGACCAGGGTCCTAATGTATGAGAATGTCAAAGCAATAGAAATGAGACCAGTAACTTCCATAGTTTTAGTAAAAAAAAAAAGTTTGAGAAATGATATTTTTATACTGTTATATTGCTTAGAATAGAAGCATGACATGGCTGAGTTGGGTTTGGCTGCTATATAGTGTTGATGTTCTCAGACTTTGTGCATGTTTGTGTGGTGTGTGTGTGTGTGTGTGATAACTATTTTCCCAGCCACGCAAGGACCTCGGTGCTAATTTAAGGTTAATTTATTTCTAGGCCACAGGTCAGGTGTTGCTTCTGTGTATGAGGTTGTTAGGCGACCTCCGGGTAGATCATCCTCTGTACCGCGCCGGTGACGCCGTCTCTAACGGGAAGTTTCCCCGGGAAACTCCAGGACAACTACTCCTGTATCAGCACATGTCACAGTCAAATCACACACGTCATTTCAGACCATCTGTGGGAGAATGAAATATTATTTCTGGTATATGAGAGCAGTGTTGTATAAGCTATGACTCGGCATCTTCGTTTCCGTACAAACGAACGTACAACACCAAAAGCCAAATTTGAAACCAGTAGAAATGAACTACTTCTGATGCTGACCATAAGTCGATAAAGTAAAGGTCAAAATATGTCGAGCCATTTTTAAATGCACTTTTGTGCTTTCCTGTGGGACAGTCCCAGACCAGGAGAGTTAAGGTCCTGGCCGATGGCAGCAGCTGTCCTGTTACACTTTTGACAGATAGTTCCATCTGTTGAAAGACAACAATCTGAAAGTTGTCAGTACGGGTTTGTGACGCCACAAGAGGTGAGACGAAAATGCTTCACACTCCCTTCCCAGATTTCTTGCAATACGTTCATTGATGTTCTTGAGGATCTTCAGCAACACACGACTCTCAGTATTAAATAAGTAAATTGGGCAGTAAGATTGTGTGTGTATGAATTGAATCTATCTTTTTTTTACAGATGTCAAAAGAGCAATGTCCACACCACTGTCCATTCAGCAGACTCAGGGGTCAGGGGTCAAGAAACCTATACCTGCCCAGAATAGTAGCTGAAATGAGACCTTACAATATATATATATATTGATATAAATCAAGCAAACCTGAAACACTTTTAAACAATTTCAAATGCACAATTTTTGAGAAGGAAAAAAACCTGTAACACATAAGGAATAGCATTGTTGAAATAATGTGACTCCCAGTCACATTCCAGTATCCATCGATGACTTTTCTCTCACCCATAGTCTGGCACAGAGCGGCTTGTGTGGCAAATTAAGGGTCTTTCAATAAAAAAAAAAAGCAATTGTGAAATGTATACAATAATTCTTGGCACTTTGACATAATCACCAAATCACAAAGCCGAATTTGACATATTTGGATTTGATGTCTGACATTTGATATTTGAGTTTGATTGTCGCAGGCTATGCTTATCTTAAAACATGACAGCAAAAGCAGCGCTGTTTCATTTAGTGGGGGCTGTCGGGCTCTGTCTTCAACCCCATGATCCTTTGGGACAGTGGCTCGACAACAGGGTTCAAACGGGAAAGCTAAAAATACTGCTGACACCACCAGCAGCTGACACACACTGCTCTGTGGCACACACACACACACACACACACACACACACACACACACACACAAAGAACATGTTTCTCATTTTGTGTCTTCCCATCTGGTTGGATGACACAGATACACAACACACCGTAAGCTGTGCGTGGGTGTTTTTGATAGAGTGACAAACGAACATACAGTGTCATTTCAAAAATGTCACGGAGCCCATGGTGGGTAAATACACCTCTTTTTTTCGGTCGCTGGCTGAAAGGTCTTAGAACTGCTGGCATATATCACAATATTTCTAAAATGTACCTGAACTCGATTCATTGCAAACCACTCTGATTTTGTTGTGCCTACTATCGCTAAAGGTGGAAAATATGAATGAATGAATGAATGAATGAATGAATGCTTATTTTTTGCGTCCAAAGCTCTCTCGCTAACCCAGATATCTCATGTTCAAACAATCAACTTCAAATTAAAAGTCCCCCATGCACAAGACATGCGGTGCGCTATAATAAGTGCACCACAAAACAATATGGACTTCATTTTCAATTTCATTAAGATGACACTGAGGTGATAATATTGCCCTCAGCAGGGACGGCCCTTAATGACTGGGACGATACTGATGCGTTATTGATCCATGTAAGGAAATTCTCTACAGTCCTGTTGAAGCAGTGATCTCATACACACCATAGACCAGACATGCAATTGGCCAGTGACAGATGTTGCATTGCTGAGATTGTCTTTATAGCGTCATACTGTAAAGCAATCTATCAACTCGTAATTCGAGAGGGAGAAATCAGAGAGCAAATGCTTGAGCAAAAGTGTCATAGAAAAATTGGTTAGTCACGATCTCTGCGGTCATCAGTTCTTTTTCCGTTGGTTTCCGCTTCCTCATCATCATCATCATCATCACCTCATACGAATTTAGATCCCAGGACAGGCTGATGTCCAGATTTCGTATCCCAGAGATGACTCACCAGTTGGGGCGTGTTTTCATCAGCAGCCCTGGGTGTCTGGATATCTGGCTGGAGCTCTGCCTATCTGTTCTCCAGTGGCCAGCAGCATGCATTCAAACACTTAACACACACCCAAATACACACACACACACACACACACACACCCAAACACACACACACAAGTGCAAGAAACACACAAACTGCTAATTCATATATTCACGAAACGCTTGATGCAGCCAGACACGGCATGCACGATCATGCATGTACCCCACACATGCTGGAGGGTGTGCGTGAGTCCAGCGGAGAGGAGCTGTCAAGCCATTTAAGTGGTGTCCTTACGATAGGGCGGAAAGTGTGTGACCTTCCTGGCAGCAGTTCTATCAGTCAGATAGATGCTCCTTATGTAACTAAGGATAAATACATAATGCTACGCTAACTCTACAGCTCACGGCGTGGTAATAACTATAAATCCTCTGGTGTCCTGATATGAGATGCTGTAAAAAATATTTCATGCCCTTGCTACAGTTTCTTCAGCTCCATTAAACTGGAAAGTTTATATTAAGCAGGCCTCGGCTATTTCAAATATGTGAAGCTATTTCAAATCTACTTTTAGCGAAGCATTGTGGGATGTGATCTATTTTCGGCCACAGAAGCAGATTCCCAGCTGGCACGCTTTCCGACTGCTCTGGCATCGCTTTATTAATATAAAGATACTTTTTATGAAACAAAGTGTGTCCTATCTCCGACCCTCTTCCCAACTGAGGAACATATCTACACACACACACACACACACACACACACACACACACACATGCAGGGACTCACTCACTGACTCAGTCACTCACTGACTCCCACATGCAAGGCATCCCAAGCACATTCACTCATTCACTCTCTCTCTCACACACACACACATACATGCACACACACACAAGGCCACCGCCCTTTCCAGCAATTGAAACCAGAGCCACTCAACAGCTGAATCAAGGGCTGGCAGCAGGAGTGACAGGGGCAGGGGAACGAGGGGAGAGGAGGAGTGGGAGAAAAGATAAGGGGTTGTAGAGGACAGCCTTGGAGAATAATGGATTGCATGGAAAGAGATTGCAGTAATCTGATTACAAACGTTGCACTCATTGAAAACACATCAGACATCAGTAAAAAATCAACAGATTTTCAGAGACCTTTCACTACTGATTTGGGATCTGCTTCTTTTTCCTATCTCTATGGGTGGAGATCTTGCGAAACTGACCTCAAACTTTCTTCAATTTGAGGCCTAGCAGGAAAACGTTGGCCCAGTGGTAGATACAGGAAGAGGCTTTGGAAGGGGTGGTGGGTGGAAGGGATGGAAGAGTAGGAGGTAGAAGGATTAGAGGAGGGGGGGGGGGAATAGAGTAGGAAGGAGTG